>NHTE02000030.1:0-407524 GCA_002168265.2 Fusarium euwallaceae
CCCCCTTGCAGTATCAGATTGCACTGGCTCCAAGCAGGCCCTCGGTACGTAGGTAGCGCAATCAATAAAGTGGGGTCGATTCAGAATGCGGGGTGCTTGAGATGGGCTTCAGATGCCGTAGACATGACCTCTCGACCCTTGTTCTTTCTCCATCCATCAACGTCCTCGAACGTGGCATCTCAGCTTTAGGTGCACTCGACAGGCCTCACATCAATTTACGTTTCCAATATCCATCTGCGTGAACAGAGCCATCATGGCGGGCGGCTTCATAATGAAGAAGCTCACTAGTTGCGACACGTGCCGAAGCCGTAAAGTGAGATGCTTGAGTAAGGATGCTCTCTGCCAAGCGCCCGGGATTTGTCCTCCGGCGTACTCCTAGCTTTCCCCGACCTCGGACCTTTGTTGACGATGAACTTGTAGAGGAACGAGAGGAAGACGCGTCCTGCATATTGTGTGTGGTGAGTCGTCTCAGCCTCTCGCGCTATCTAACATCCAATGTCTCCTAACCAAGACGCAATAGAAGCGAGGCGACACTTGCCACTTTTCGCCCGTGAGGATTCGAAAGTCGGCAAACTCTTCCCGTGTCAGCATGCGTTCTGTGACATCCACGCAACACGCCTCTCCCCCTTTGACCACAGACCTACCTCTATCTCAACGTCCAGTGGTCGAGGAGGCTTCTATCCTTCCATCACCAACTTCAGATCAGCTGCTTGGTGATAATACCAGCCCGGCAGACTTGGAAAGCGCGTCCGAGAATCCATCTCAGGATATTGATAATGTCCAAGCTACTTCACCCACTTCCACCACAGGGCACTCATTCATTGACGAGATACTCTTCTCTAATGAACCACCCCTGCCCAAGCCCACAAAGTTAGCCACTTTTACTGTGAGTGGACAGCTTCCTAAGGTATACTCGACATTACTAACGCACAGCCTTTGCTAGATCGATGATGAACGCGGTATGAACCACTGATATCAATGTCTAGATGGGTGCATGACTAACATCAATACGCAGTTGGAAGCTCTTCCCTAGCTTTCTTCTCCGAAAAGTCCATGCTGTCACTCTCCCAGAAACTAGGACACGACAAAGTTCGGCAGCTCATCACCACGATAGAAGCACACACGCAATGGTGCCAAACTCTCCTGACAGACGTAGACCCAAGTTGTGAGTCGGATACGGTGCCTCCCCAGGTCGAAAGGGCGCCGCAGCTTCCTTCCGAGGACACGGCGGCTTCATTCGTCGACCGTAAGTCCATCCTTTGCACTGCTTCTGCTTTATACTATGCGCAGCTGGCTGATCAGGCACACAAATTAGGATATTTCGAAGAGGTACATCCGGTGTATCCTATCTTCGACCGCCAGTGGTTTGATAGAATGTGTCTAACACACCACCCTGGACATGCTTACTGTCCAAACAAGCCATGGGCCGCCATCTATTGGACAGTCCTGGCCCTTGGCTGCATGCATGCTGGCGGAGGATCTTTCACCCCCGGCCAGGGGCTGTCTTGGGAGCTCTTCAGCAAGGCTCTCGCTCTCTATGCTCCTGTTATTTTATCCAAGAAGGTGTTGATCTCGACTCAGGTGAGCAAGCATTGAATCATCACAGATATCCTTACTAACCTCGATTCAGGCCCTCTGTATCATGGTAAGCCATCCCTCCTCTTTCCACCATGTTCATTTCAGGTGCTCATAGAATCCAGGCCGTATACTCGATGAGTGTGGAAGGGTTTAGGTACGAAACACTATTCATCACAGAAGCGGCCAGGTCAGCGGTTTTGATGGGCAAGACAGGGATCCAGAACCCGGAGGATGAGCTTGCGCGGCGACGGACGTTCTGGATCATCTACTGTCTTGAAAAGGAGCTGTCATTCCACACAACTACGGCTTCGGTGAGTTCTCGCTGCTAAGGGACTACATCCATGGAGCTGACCATGAGTCCAATACTCAGCTTATATACGACGAGGAGGTCTGCTGCCTGCTACCTCCGCCAGCACAGGTCCTCTCCGATGGTCTGGACTGGATTCGCACATGGGCAGGTCTGTGCCGAATCATGTCAAGAGCCTACACGTCGTTATTCTCCCCAGGGTCAAGAACGAGGTCAGAGGAAGAATGTTTGGTTGAGATAAAGAGCATCGAAGCCGACACAGAAGCGTGGAAGCAATCTATGCCTGAGAGTCTTCGGCCGGGCGAGCCACTGCAACGATTCCACTTCTCACAATCAAGTACCCGTGCCATCGCCCTTCGAATTCACCTACTCTACCATGGCTTTATCTCATCGCTAGCACGATACACTCTACATACGTGTCGCAATGGGGCATCAGAGCGACTAGTGGATGCCAGATGGTCTCTGATGGTTGCGGCTCGATCAACCGTTAGCTTGACTCAGTATATCCCACAAGAGCCATTGACCTCCATGATGTAAGAGACTACGGCACTCTCACGCTTTCTCCTCCATGACCGTCTTTTCTCTAACTCTTAACGTTAGATTGCTCTACCACATGCCGATTGCAGCCATGTTCATTCTCTTTGACTTTGTAGTATACAACCCAGGTCACGTCGAGACGAAGAAGAACCTCTCCTTCCTGGACATCGCAGCTGGATATTTCGCGAGGTTGGAGCTGGTCTGTATATCCAGGGGAGGCCATCCAGGGGTTAATCTCGCCGAGTTGGCTTTGATCTCCCGTCAACATGTCAATAGTCATGGTAAAGATGGGGATCGGGCTGAGAACCTGGGTCATGACAGTGCTCGACAGCACATGACTTCAACGTGGAACGACAACCATCGCCCTGCTTGTGAAGGGGCCGGAGCAGCAATGCAAACGCCTGATACTCTTGGAAACGCTCCAGGAACACCGCTATCTGGCCGTGTACCTGGACTGCCGGTGAGTCGCTCTGACACATATCATCTCTATCGACACTAACTAAACGAATCATCAGTTCCAACCACCACACACCGAAGATGAAGCAATGCTGGACATGGACATCTCTGCAGAATTAGATTTCCCCATCGATCAAAGTCTACTCGCCTTTGATCTTTATGCTTGGAACTACAACCCTTCGGGCACGGCCGGCATATAATCATGGTTAATATTGTCCCACTTGATTAGGGACACTGGGGACCTTGAGTGTAGGGGTAATCGTTCGTGCAATGTAAACTGAAGTTCTCAAAGCCAATCATCAGTGCCTTCAGCTCTTTACATGTTGAAATATCATCATGATTAAATACTGCATTCACGTTATCCATTCAACGGTGCAAACAGTGCCTCTTACTGGAAGAGATTGGGTGGGCAGGATTTCAACCAAGATTGCACTGACATCCTGTTGAGTAAAGTACAGAAAAGAAGGCATTTCCAAGCAAGTTCGCTTTTTGATATAATGGATTTCGTTTCTCACCAATAATCTAATCAACATGAACATCAGCCAACCACTAGTTTTTGAAATCGCCCTTTGTCAGGTAGTCCTCCAAATTATAGTATGCCTGGAACTCGGCATAGCACAAGTCAGCATCACTCTCGGCTTCGTAGTTGAACTTGGCCTCCTCATCCGAGATGAGTTGCTTGGGCAGTCCATTGGCAGCAGCTGCCTCGGTAAGCAGCTGAACCTTGCAACTCCTCTCCATGGACGTTAGAAGAAAAGCAGCCTCATCAACCGTCTGGCCAACTGTCAGCAACCCGTGATTTCGCAGAATGAGGCCCTTTCCATTCTGCCCCAACGACTCTGCAATCTTCTCCCCCTCCTCTGGACCGAGAACGACTCCACCATGGTTGTCGTACACAGCCTGAGCCTGGCCGTAAAACTTGCAGGTATCCTGTGTCAGCATCTCGAGGCGGCGGCCGAACACTGACCACGCCTTGCCGTGAATGCTGTGACAGTGGCACACGGCAGCTGCATCAGGTCTAGCCCTGTGAACGGCAGTATGAATCAAGAACCCAGCCGCGTTGATGACTGGCCACTTTTCGTTCCCCCCGATGACTTTGCCATCCATGTTGACCAGTACAAGGTCACTCGCCTTGATGACGCCAAAGTGAACCCCGTAAGGGTTGAACCAGTAGGCGTCGGGAAACTCTGGATCGCGGACCGAGATGTGGCCCGAGATGCCCTCGACGTAATCCTCGCGGCTCCAATGGCGGAAGACAGCCGCCAGGTGCTCTCGTATCCAGGTTCGGTGCTCGGAGAAGCTCACAAAGCGAGGAACACCTGGAAGGGACAGGCCATTGGGTCCGTGAGAGAGAGCCTGTAGCGGGGTTTTATCATCTGGCGCTGCCTTGTGTACAGTCTTTTGCACCTTGGTTTGAACGAGAGCGCATTCGGTGACTGGATCGGCCGATGGTGACATGTTTGTTCCACGCACACTAGGGCTGTCAGCTCTCATCATTACGCAAACAAACCCCTTCAGGCCAGCATCTTACGTCTAAATGGTTGAAACCTGGGAGAGGAGAGCTGTGATACTCGATAGTGCCAGTTGTAAGCGTGTGGGTTATTTCTGTGATGTGACAGAATATGCAGGAATCCTCAGGTAGACAGAGGTGATATAGCGGGCTCGTCCACATCTCCCCCATGATGCCCTCGGCCTCAATAGCCCCTCTGCAGGTACTTCTCGGAATTTCCGTTCATGTCGGAGGCTTTCTAAAGGTGACGCATCGTCGATATCTACCCGAGAGTGGCCCATGGTTACATGAATCGCATTGTGGCTCATGGCCAACGTCACTTGACCCCTTAGCTTACCTACAGTGGAAACTGAATACACGGATAAGAATGATAACTTAGATAACAAGACGATAAACTCCATTCCTTGTCATGGTGCATATCATCGGGCATCCGTCATTTCTTAGTGTCGGCCCTTGGCAACAAATCGGAAGTTCTGTCCGACCGGCCAGCTGGACCTGATCTCGGAGAATCCGCCTTTTGTGGCCAGTCTGAAATCCGGGGTCCCTGATGATTCACAGGAATATCATCCTCGAAGAGGTCTAGTGGCTGGAGAATGGAGCATGACCCTTGTAATTACGCGTAAACCGAAGTAGGTATGGTATGCCCCTGTCAGCAACTTCTCATCCCTGTCCCAAGATTGAATGCCAAGTACCTATCTAAAGATTGTTCTCTTTCTTCTTGGTTAACTCAAGTCACAAATCGAACCACCAACACAACATCAGCGAGAGAATGCCATACTCTGCTAGGATGGCCAATTCGCCATTCTCGCCTTCAGCAGCGGAGCTGTCTCTGTCCATCAAGGACCGCAATCCTAGATCGGACAAGTACGGTTTGCCCGAAGCCAACCCTACTAAAAGGGCGAGGCTTTCGCGTCCCACGTCTCTCAACAATCCACAAAGCTCATCTCGAGGTCAATTCACCCCCCTTGGGATACCCGGTACGTAGATATTGGGTGTTCGTACACCAATCTCCAACTTCCCAACTCTAATTCTCTTTGTGCAGTCCTTCAACATAGCTCGGCTGACCAGAATATCTTCCAAAGCCTATACTTTGAACCAGAGAAAAAGACACCACCGACCAACCTTTTGCACACGGCCCGCCTTCAATCAGTCCACCACTCACCAAGCCGCTGGCTTTTCCCGACGAGATTCAAACCACTTCCGTCAAACCTTTCTTTGGAAGATGTTAAATACTTAGGCGTTAAGGGCGCATTGGCGATTCCTCCACAGCCACTACGAGATGCCTTGCTGCGAGCCTTTGTCGAACATGTGCACCCGCAGATGCCAGTCATAAACCTCCCCACCTTCATCAACGATATCGAAAAGTCTGGAGCATCGGCCGAAAGCCCCGGCGTCAGCCTACTCTTGTTTCAGGCTGTCATGTTCTCTGCTACAGCCTTTGTGCACATCAAGCACCTGCACGCCGCTGGGTTCGCTACGCGAAAGGAAGCCAGGCGACTGTTTTTCCAAAAGACCCGGCAACTGTACGACTTTGATTATGAGTCTGATCGGATCACACTCATCCAAACCCTGCTATTCATGACCCTCTGGCACGAAACCCTGGACGATGAAAAGGGCGCCTGGCATTGGATCGGTGTGGCCATCTCTCTGGCGGAAACTATGGGGATGGGCCGCATCTCGGGTCTTGCGACGACGCCAAAGGAGAGGCTTTGGAAACGAATATGGTGGGCATGCTTTATAAGAGATCAAATGATTGTCCTGGGTATGCGCCGCCCCGGCAGGATTGGCCGAGGAAACTTTAACACAACCATGTTGGAGGAGAGCGATTTTGAGATACAAGCCCTGCGGGCATCTTTTGCAACTGTACCCGAGGAATGTATGCTGTTGCAAGACACAGGTATGCAACGCCAAATCGTTGTCATCTATATTTCCCAGGCACGGCTCTGCTGCTCTCTCAGCCAGGTGCTTGAGAGTCAATACTCGATCCAACCTAAACTTGGCCTCCATGATCCGGCTGGCAGTACCATGATGCTCTTGCCACGAAATATGATCGACAATGACGCCCTAAGCCGCATAGACGCAGAGCTTCAAGACTGGAGGAGCAAGCTTCCAACCTGCTGCCAGTATCAAATTCCGGCCAAGACGGACATGAAGTGCGGCAGAGTGTCAGCATCATTGCAGAGAACGCTCCTCCACATGCTATATAATACTACGGTAATCACACTTCATCGCCCAAACTGCCAGTCTGCCACCAGCGTGGGTGGAGATGCCCTTGAGCGTTCGCGGGCTAGGATGGTCGAGGCCGCAGTGTCCGTCAGTCAGATGGCCTCGGACCTCCAGAGAGCAGGCGGGGAGCGCTTCCTACCAGGTACAGGGGTCACTGTGCTTGTACCGGCCATTATGGTGCACGTTATTAGGATGAGGAGTCCCGTCATCTCGGAGACGTACCAAAGCGCCCTTCGCGCGTTCAACCAGGGCAGAGTCATCTTGGACAGTCTGTGCGAGACCTACTGCTCTGCAGACACTTCTATCCAGCTACTCGACATCGCTTTGCAGCCTCCGGTGAGCCCTGTCGCTGAGGCGGCATCTGAACCTGGAGCATCAGCAGAATCAGAGATGAATCAACTCGCTCAAGTCTCTACCTCAAGTAAAGAAGAGGTTCAGATGAAGCCACCGGGAAGCCCCAGTGATCTCTTGAGCTTGGCCCCAGCAGACCAGGATGATGCCGACGCCGAGTGGTCTGCAAGCGCGTTCGAGGACGACCTGATGGCACTGGCGGCTGCGGCTGGCATAGAGGCGCCCTCCTTACGGGACGCGGGCTGCCGCTCCGTAGCTGAATCTTCAGGTGGCGAACCGTGGGTTCAGAAGATGGACAGCGGAGTTGATAGCTATTTGTTTGGCGAGGTGTGAACTAAGAAACGACTTGATATGCATCGGAGCCCTCCATCATGACCACAACAATTATAGTTCATCTCACCTTGATAATGCGTGCAAGTCTGTCTTCAAATGACTCTATTAATGATCTTTTACTCTTGGCCGTCGAAAATCCACAGCCACAACATCTCTTCCACCCACCCAGCCCAGCTCAGACAGAGTGTCCGAGGTTTACTTCATCTCGGACAATCCGAACCACGAACGGGGCGTGTGGCATAGCAATGACAATACCGATGTGCGATACATATATTGCTGTAGATCTAGATCCACGTTACCAGTAAGAGCTGCCTCTCAAGACCCCTTCCAACTAACTGCGACCGCCGTCATGCCCTTGTACTTTGATCCCGAATTACTTGACGCCGTCCAGTCACATCTCGATGAGCTCGAGAAATTTGAGAAGCCAGCCGTCAACGACATCAAGGGCCAACGAGCGAGGCACAATCGCGAAACCAAACTAGCCAATGAGCTCATGCCAGACACGCCATGTGTGGATGTCGTTGAACATCAGGTGCAATCCTTCCTCGGTGGCAACATCGCCGTTTTCGAGTTTCGAGCGCATTCCAAAAAGAGCCTGTCACCAACAGCAGCCATCATACACTTACACGGGGGTGGCATGATCGCGGGCAAAGTCATGGACAGCAGCAAGATATTGAAGGACCTAACCGCCGAGACTGGGCTGCCTGTTTTCTCAGTTGAGTACCGGCTAGCTCCAGAGTATCCGCATCCTGTCCCGGTCGAAGATTGCTACGCTGGACTTGAATGGCTTATGCTTCACGCACCAAGCCTCAACGTTGACCCTAAGCGCATCGCGATACTTGGAGAGTCAGCAGGGGGCGGGTTAGCTGCCTGCACCGCCATCCTGGCGCGGGACCGCCAACTGAGGCCTGCTCTGGCAAAACAGGTACTAATCTGCCCCATGCTGGATGACCGGAATACGAAGCCCATCAAAGAGTTGGACCCTCTCGCTTCTTGGACAGCCGACGACAATGCCACTGGCTGGGCCGCGCTCCTTGGGCATGACATCGTCGGCGGTGACAAGGTGTCAGCGTACGCCGCAGCTGCACGTGTTGCATCTATGGAAGGCCTCCCCCCCCTATACATTGACGTTGGAGGCCTGGATATCTTTTTCGCCGAGAGCATCGTGTACGCAGGGCGTCTGGCAGCGGCCAACATCCATGTTGAGCTGCACGTGTACTCAGGTGTGCCTCACGGGTTTGAGTTAGTTGCACCCAACATTCGCTCGGCGCGCAAGGCTAAGAGGAATAGACTTCGAGCGTTAATGGACATTTAATGACCTAGTGGACGTGATGAAGGCGTCGGAAATGAAATACAGGCAGGCCGTATCGTCCTGTCTTGGGGTACCTGAAGCATCTGCTTATCAGGACATGGTATCTAGTTGTATGGTTGTTGTTTCGTACCTAGAATTGATGATTGGATGTGTCTGCGATAGCCTCATCATAGAGATTCTTTAACCAATGACTAAATTTATGGCTCCTCTCACTCGAGGACGTGAACCTTCCTCGTGTGCTCATATCTCTTCTTTGTAACTAACAAGGCTGTCCAACGGAGCAGTTGGCAATGGCAAATTTCACCCCTTCAATGCCTAGCCAGGCCCTCCTAATGCTTAACTAGGCTCTTCTCAATCATCATGGAATCGACTTGGGTAAAATCTGATTGTCAATTGACTATGAAATGTTCCCTGAGCAAGGCGTCTGAAAGATATGCAACCTAGCCTAACCATCCAGCTCTTGCACTTGCCCAGGATTAAGCTCGATCAGTTTTAGCTCTTGCAAGACCCGAATAAGAGAAGCACCTGCAGCAGAAGGTCAAGGGCTGGAGCCACCGCAGATCTGCAGCTCAAGCCAAACTTCCCTCCACATGTCCACGGATATTAAGCTCTCTTCGGCGGAAACGGGTTTTGTCCTTTCTTCCAAACAGCCCCAGAAGGTTTATTGGAACGCCCAGGCAGACAGCAGCCAGAGCGGCTTGCGCGTACAGAGTCTTCGACATTTCTCCGGGAGGGTCTCCATTCTCATTCATGCCCGCTGCAAACGCGAACAGCCACACCGCTCCCAGCACGTTTCCGATACACCAGCAAGCGGTTGAGGTGAACTCGGGAGGAACTGGGTAGAGAATCTCGGCCAGGGTCTCGAGACTTAGGGAAAGTGATGTGGTTCCAGCGACGCCCATGAGGACGGCAACGGCAAAGGCAAACCCTCTGCTCCGCGATGGTGGGACAAAGACAAAGGTAACGTATAGTGCGACTTGGATGACGGTGAGTACCTTGAGGGTGGGGATATGTGCGCGCCACTTGTCAACAATAGGTGCCACGACAAGAGAGACGATCATTCCAATGCCGGTCTGCAGCCCTGTGAGGAGTCCAGCGTCTTCGACGGGGAACCCATAAGGTACCAGATACAGCAGCAACAGACTTGCCCAGCAGTTGAAGATGGCAAGCCCGACAATGAAAGGCACGGCAACCATGTAGAATTCGGGACTCTTGATCATCATGAGGAGGTAGTCCTTGGGTGAATGCGTGCGTGATAGACTCTCCGACACCTCGGGTTGGGTGGACTGCACCGCTGAGGGCTTTCCAGGAACAAAGAGGGCCCCAAAGGCGACGACTGTTGAGATGATGGCCACAATGAGGATCGACCGAGGCAGCTCCGAAGCCTTCTTTGCGAGATATGGCGTAGCCAACGAGCCAATCATGGATCCCAAGCTCGGGCTGATGGAACCCACCGTCGTGGGCGTTGTGCGATGGTGAGGATGAAACCACATCTCTGAGTAGGCTGAAGGGATGGGAACGATAAATATCTGCGCCACTCCCAAGAGTGTCTGGCCAACCATGGCGCCGGCGAAGGATACCTTGGCTGTGCCCGCGTATCGTACCCAGCTGCCGACCACCGTGACGATGGAACCAGCGATGATGCTAGTTCGAAGTCCGTATCTATGAATGAACCATCCGGATAGAGGAAACGGGATGAAGGCGAGGCCGTAGACAGTGGAGAACCAGTTGATGGACTGAGGCCCGACTTCGAACCATTCTTGGGCGTACGTGTTGACCATGGCGTATGAGAGCCACGCCCAAGTCAAGACGAGATTGAGCAGGCAGATGATGGCGAGGCCATAGTAGCGTCGTTTCTGGGTTGAACCCTCAGGCGTGATGGAGGCTTCGTCGATGGAGGTGACCTGGTCGAGAGCGGGGCTATCCCCCAGTTTGGTATCCTTGAGGGATCCCTGTGGGGAGTTTGGCGGAGGAGGCATTGTAGGTGGGTTTAGATAGTTGGCAAGTCGATGAGAGGAAATCCTGAAGTCAAATCCTGTCAGAATGGGGCACCAGTTTATATCACAGAGTTTCACTCCGTCCTTGTCGCGTACATAGCTTCCTACCTAGCTAGGGGTGTTTTAGTTTGGATTCAGGGTCTCGGAAACTCCGACTCCAGCCCATGGTATCTCTTTAACTGGGATGCGAGGATCTGTCACCGACTCTCCTCCTCTGGCTCATGCTGGGCAATGATAGCCACCTTATCTCGGCTGACTCGTATCTATCTCAGATTGCGGGGAAGGACATGCATGGGATAAGAGGGGAGGCCCGGTAATAAAACGGATCCAAATCTCTCTCTCCCTGCTGGGCATTAACTAACTTAGATAATGGGCTCGGCTTCAAGATTAGCTACCTCGCTTGTGTGACCGACCTTTACTGCAATCAGCCATTTGGTCACGCGCTCGGAATTGCCGACTAACGTGCTGGAATTGCCAACCGACGATACTGAGCACCTGGCCGAGGGTCCGACAGTGGACACTTGTGCTCCTATCTCGTGATGTCTACGTTGAACCTGGTGTCTTCGACACTGAGGGAGCATGCACAGCGGTGGTTGGTTAGTCTTGAAGCTCGTAAAGATGGATCCTTCTTCCCTGTTTGTCTCTATTGCCGCCCAGCTTTGTATTATAGATTCCCATAAGAGCGTGCGAGTCCAATAGGGAACTGGGCTATGGGATGAAGCGTGGTGTACGGATGGTCCAGAATAGACCGGCTAGGGCTGAATGATTATCGAATGTAATAATTGATACAAGTTCTATATGTTTGAGGACACTAAACGTGATGAAGATATGAAAACTTGATTATTTAGATGAGATTTGGATCCTTGCTCAGATCAAATGCAATGCAACCTCAAGTGCCCGGCCCGCCTCTGATGTGACGCCTTGGAGAACAATCATGGCATACATCTGGCCCATCTCGATCCATAGTAGGAATGAACTATCTTTCTTCTGATTTCACAGGCAGGAGTTTTACAATTCGGACAACGGAAGTTCCGGACATGTGCCATGTTGGTTCTATCTAGTACTTTTCCCCGGGCATGGCCGCGAGAGTTCCCCGAAGTCATACATATCCCGGGGAAAATACATAAATATTACACTAGAGATGTAGATTAGAAACAAAATCTCATATCAAACCCATCATGGATCGTCATAACCTTCTCGTCGGCGTCAACGGCGCCTCGGCCTCCAAGCCAGTGAAGCTCTCGGCAAATACAAAGACCGACATATCACGAGAAACCAGCGATCCCTCAGAACCTGCAATTCGATTCTCTTCGCCAGTTCTGCGAGTCTCCATGCCCACATCGTCCTTTCGCCGCGCACGGCTTACTTTCAAATGCCCAAACGGCTATGCTGAAAACTGGGATCAGGCCTGCTTCCTCTTTACCTGGCCGTCTCCCGAGCTGCCCTCTCCGGACGCTGCCAATCCGGGCACCGAGGACACGGCCCCTCACTATGTCAAAGCGGGAATTGAAAACATCAACGGCACGCCACTTGGGGCATTCGTGGCTAACAATGGATCGCTCGACTTTAGCGCCTTGCTCCTCGAAGAAGGCGAGGTCGAGCAGGGCTTCACTCTCGAGGCCATCAAATATGACTTTCGTCTAGTTATAATGCTTGTTAGAAAGAGACCTGACGGGAAGGAAACCAAGATCCCTGTTCGTGTGATCTACTGGGCCTTAGAGGGGGGCAGCAGGCATGAGAACCTTTGGGTAGGTGTGTACGCAAGCCGCCCAGATGCGGGCTCCAACAAACCGGGCCCCTTGGAGGTTGATATCTTGGAGTTCGAGGTTGAGGACGAGCATGGCACAGTTAATCTAGTCTAGACTAATTTACTACCGAGTATGGAGGTCTTTAATAGATATGTTGGTTGATAGATGTAGCCCTGGTTGAATCAATATACCTCCTTGCCGATAATTCTATGCAAGTGTCAAAATAAGACTATTGCATTTGATCAAATCAAGAAGGAAACAAGATCCAATCTCCTAATACGACGGCGAGTTTATTTAAAAGATGGTCCAAGTTTTTATCCATACTAAACTGGGACGATCTTTAAAGTTAGGGATGGGCTTGTGAAGCTCATGAATCTGTAGCCAAAGTTTCTCCCTTGGGTGAAATATACTGGGTGCACGCGATCTTCTAGCTCAGTTATCCCATCGAGGGCCAGGCTTCAACTACAACAAAGAACACATTACCAATACACCATAGCATTATCCAACGCCGTGCCTCCAGTTACCTTGTTCGCCCAGAAATTCCACATAGACTGCCCAGTGTAGGGGGGTATAGAAGCCTCGCAGCATCACATCCACATATCTAAGCAAGCCCGAAAGGCGCTTCGTAGATACACTGAAGCAGCCAAAACACTCTTCGCCACCAGCCATCGCATCCTCCATTAGGTTTATCCAACTTTCAGTGAGAGTCGTAGTCGGAGCCTCCGAAGCTCGGAGACGGCACCGAGACTATCTCGGTGGGTCCGAGAGTTGGTGTTGTGTTTCGGAGGTTCCGGAGTAAGCTTCAATGCTTATGCCCAGCCCAGGACCGAATCCCCCGTCTAACCAACCGTGACTGGTACAGAGACATATGAAGAGGTTGCTTTCCTGTGCAAGCCATCACTGCTCAAGTAAACCATCCTATGTAACCACTCGATTGTACTAGCCCTATCCTACATCATGCAGACCATGACTATCACCTCCAACACTGCTCCCGCCCAGAGTCTGAAACCCACGGGCCCTGTGAGGCGTGTTCCAAGAGACACACCCGTAGCCGAAATTGCCTCCATCTTTGCTGAGGATGGCGCCATCATCGTTGAGCAGTTCCTAAGCAACGACCAGGTCGCTCGGCTGAATGCTGACCTTGACGAGCCGCTGCAAAAGCTAACTCCGGCCGGGTTGCTCAATGGTGTCCCGGACGAAGCAAGGGAATTCTTTGGCGTCGCAACTCGACGCTTGACCAACCTCATAACCCTGAGCAAGACGTGGAGGGAGGAAATCATCAATGACGACCTTATGCACAACATCTGCGAAGAGATCCTCACCAGGAAGACCGGCGGCTACTGGCTCAGCGCAGCGCAGATGATGGAGATTGGCCCTGGAAACCCGAAGCAGCCTCTTCATCGCGACTTTGGCAACTGGTGGCCAAACTTTGACATGCCCCCCACTGCTCCCGAGACCATGCTCAACTTCCTCATGGCCACCACCGACACCACCGAGGAGAATGGGGCCACGCGTGCTATCCCCGGCAGCCACCTATGGCCCTACTCGGCAGATGATCACAACCTGGGCAGTGAAGATCTCACCCAGACGTGTCCCCTGAAGGCTGGCGACATGATGATGATCGGAGGGCGCATCGTCCACGGCGGAGGCTACAACTCTACAAGCGACATTTTCCGCCGTATCGTCTCGGTTGTTGCCGTGACCAATTGCTTCACCCAAGAAGAAGCATATGCCCTGACACTGGATCTCGAGATGGTCAAGAAAATGCCCCTGCGTCTTCAAAAGTTCTTGGGCTTCCGCAGCCAGTATCCCAAAGGTTCACCCGGTCTTTGGAGCATCAATGCCAAGGATATTGGGGAGCATATTGGACTCTCGCCGACGGAGTAGACGGGACACGTTCATGTATCTATTGTTGGCAGCTTCCAAGTCGCTGATGAGGGCGGGGCTTCTTTTGATTCATATACGGGTTATATGCCAAGATAAAGTCCTGGGGTTATATGAAGATCATGGTATCTGTAGAACCAACTGTAGCGTTTTTTACAATATTCTGATCGCCTTTGACTTGTTGCTCTTGGTCATTACATCCCCTACTTAGACGCGAGGTTGGGCACATTCCTTGTCATATAGATGGAGACTGTGTCTCATACTTCTCCCTCTTAATGAAAGGGGCCGTGACTAAAATCTCAACATTCTTTTCTGTGGTTAGGGTTATTCTCGAAGGATAATATCAGCTTCAGCCAGCAGCAAAGAAGACACTCGTTAACGCAACGGCGTCAAACCCAATGCCGAATAACACATGGTATTTCTATCAACTTTATTATCGCCGCCAATACAGTAAAGGAAACAACATCATAGCCTGCTAATCCCCGCTCCATTAGTCACAGGAAATGGCAGCAACCTTTCCAGCCTACTAGTGTTCAAGTAGCTCAAATTGGCCTGCTTCAGATTCATGACACCTAGCAGCTGCATTGCCGTCTTCAACTCCTCCTTCAGGACTGTAAACGCAAACGTCAGCAAGAACTGTCGGGAACTCGAGGGAATGGATGGGTCAAGACTCGCTGTCAAAGGCACGAACTACACCTTTCTCGCCATATGCAAGCGCATACAAGAAAGGACGCCCGAGGCACACAACAGTAGCGCCGAGGCATATAGCCTTCAACACGTCGGATCCCCTGCGGAACCCGCCGTCGACGACAACTTCCATCTGCTTCAATATCTCTGGACATGTCTTTTGTATCTCCAGAAGCACAAGAGTGGCTGGTGGGGCAGTGTCCAAGGCTCTGCCTCCATGGTTGGACAAGTAGATGCCAGCGCAGCCGATGGCCAACGCTTGCTTGGCGTCCTCGGCTGATTGAACCCCCTTGATCAGGACCGGTAGTTTGGTCGTCTCTCTGATCCACTTGATATCTTGCCAGTTGAGGTCAGGATCAATGATGGTGTTGGCTGGTGTTGGTGCCTGCTGAGTGGCCACGGGTGATTCGTCCCGAGGTCCCTCGCCACCCAAGGATGCGCTCGTAGGTGTTTCTCTCTTGCTAAGCACTGGAAGATCCACTGTGACAATGATGGCTTTTGCCCCGAGCCGGCAAGCATCGTCCAGCAGGCGTCCCGTCTCTGTGCGGTCGCGGTGGACATAGAGCTGCATGAAGAAAGGGTACGAAGGCTCAAGAGATTCGACAACCTCAGCTACCGAATAGGAGCCCATAGAGGGGATGATTGGAGGGACCCCACTGACCTGTGAGGCCCTTGCCATGGCTACTTCGCCATCGGGATGAGTGAGCTTGATGGATGAAGTTGGGGCAATGAGTATCGGACAGGACAACTGCTGGCCCAAGAAGGAAGTGCTGATATAGACTTGCCCGACTCCTCTCAGCACTCTTGGACGAAACATGACGCGCTGGTGGTATACTGCATTGGCCGCATGGGAGATGCCGTCCTCGGTGGCTGAAGAGATGTACAGCCAGGCTTTCTCGCTGAGGGCGTATTTGGCGACTTGCTCAAACTGCGAGAGGTTGGTGAGGGAAGACAAGCCGGGCATGTTTGCCGTGTTCTTGGTTAGTTTCTTCGACACGTCGTGTTCGACCTGATCCATCATGACGCCAACTTTTCGCTCTTCTCCCAGATATCGCAGCACCATACCAGAACTGTGGATTTCATTATACGCCTCGCTTCCATCCTTGCCGAGATGTTGTTGGATAATGTCGCTGCCTCCAGGGTGCTTATCTGCAAAGTTAGAAAAATCCCAGACAACACCGTTCAAGACCATCCATCCATTGTCGTCTTGGAAATGGCGGCCAAGCTCGCCGATGGAGATGGTGGTGAGCTGAGCCATTGGCAGTTGTGGTTGACATTAGTTGGTATGATGATTCACAGCCCTCTGGTAACAAGATATCTACCTAGGTATGACAAGAGCGGAAATTCCGGTAACGGGGAGGAGTCAGAGATCCAGGGGTTGACATGTGGGGGGTCGGAGATTCCGAGGCCATACTCCCCCACCCTGCCTTGATTCGAGATGATAGCCGGGCAGATTAGATTGGCTCATTGGATTATCGTTTCAACTATCCCATCCTAGTCCGAGATCCGGATAAGTCTCTACATCTTACCCTTCACTGCCTTGCACAACCCTCACATAACTAACCAACACAGGCTTCAAGTCGAGCCAGACAAGACTTCCTCCGGAACTTGAGCAGCTCGCTTCCCAGCTCGGAAATGCCACAACGCTCTCGGGCATTACTCATTGGTGGCGGAGGCGTGGGAACCTTGACCGGATTCAATCTCGAGTCTGGTGGACGCGTGGCCGTCACCTTCATCCTACGCTCAAACTACGACATTGTGCGAGAAAAGGGCTTCACTATCACCTCATGCGATCATGGACAACACGATGCTTGGCGCCCTCTGGGTGGTATCCTACGAGAGGTTCCAAATGTTGAGGCGGGTCCTGCTTTCGACTGGGTCATCTGTTATACAAAGAATATCCCAGACGTCGGGCAGAGGCTTGAGGCCACGATCCGACAAGCCGTCACGCCCGGCGTCACCACAATCGTCCTAGTTCAGAACGGCCTAGGGATTGAGAAGCCGTTTGTTGAAGCGTTCCCCGATAACGTCTGTCTTTCCGTAGTCAGCTTCTGCGGCGTCCAAGAGACAAGTCCTGGCCAGATTCTTCACAATGAGTCAGACGTCTCGACCATCAGTGCCTTTATGAATCCTACCATGGACTCGGAGAAGCAGCACCAGAAGGCTCGGGATTTTGTGCGTCTATATGAAGCATCTGGGAATGTCAAGACGTCTTTTCACCCTGACGCCCAGGCAGTTCGGTGGAGAAAGCTTCTTACCAACGCAGTCTTCAACCCAATTTGCGCCCTAACCAATCTCGACACTGGACGGTTGAGATTGACTACCATGCTCGACGGGCCCAGTATCATTCAAGGGCTCATCATGCCAGCCATGCGCGAGATCCAGGTCGCTGCTTTCTCAGTAGCCAATGTGACACTGACTGAAGACGACATGAACTCGGCCATTAATAGCGACTCGGTCCGGTCTTTTGTTATGCCAAGCATGCAGCAAGATGTCCAGAAAGGGAACTACATCGAGCACGAGGCTATTCTCGGTGAAGTGTGCAGGGCAGGTCAGCAGCATGGCGTGGCTATGCCTATAATCAACACTCTCTATCACCTCTGCCGAGCAGTGCAGTTCAGAACGAGGGAAGAAAAAGGGCATGTCAATGTAAATTGCCTAGCTGATCTGTATTCTGAGTCTAAAGGATGAAATACATGCTTGATAATGACTCCTGTCAACATGCTTGCAGGCTTGCCTGGGATCAAAGCCGCATAACTACTGTATGGCGTGACCAACGATCTCCGTCCGGATGTAGTTCGGTGGGAATAACAATGGTGTGGCCGCGAACCTATCACTGCTGCTCGCCCTGGTCAACATTGTTGGACCGAAGTCGTTGGTGGCTTCGTGTCAGCCATCATTCAAGCGCTTACAGTGTCTGGTGAGACTCGGTCTCTTGCGTTCAAGCATCGCATTCCGGTAAAATGATGACTTTATCGCTACGATATGGAGCAACGTAGGCCATCTTGACAAGACCGTATGCTTGGCTGATGGGCAACAACTCGAGGAGTGTCTGAGAATCAATGCCCTGTTAATGATAGAAGCTCGCGGGAATCGTGAGTTGGAGGATGTTCAGTATGTCTAGGACCCGCCTCGACGTTTTGAATTGCCTACTATACACCCTATCAAGCTAGGAGAGTTTACAGAGTAGTTTCGTAAGTCCAGGTATTTGGCCTCTATAGCAACGGAAGTGCTAAACCTTCAAGGTGCCTGTCTGCCCCCCCTGGGTGCATTCAGCAACTTCTCTTCCCTGGTTCAAGATGCTCTGCTCATTCGGAGGAATGAACTGCACGCATCTTCCAAATTGATCGCATTCACCCTCTTCACGTCCAACGGAGCATGGGTTTCCTGCGTTCCCAAAAATCGCACTTCCCGCTCCAGTAACAAAGTCGCGAAATCCGCTATTTTGACGACGAATTAAGGCTTCCAAGAGGGTTAACATGAAGACATAGACGAAGAATAGGTCCAGGGGAGGGTCAATCTTACCTGCATTAGCATGGCCCATGGTGAAAAAGGTAATAGTGAGGAAAAACGTGAGGAGCTGCATTTTGATGAGTGTAGTTGTGTATATAGGCTGCGTGAAGTTGGCGAGGAAGTGGCGAGGCAATTGAGTGATGAGCAGTTGTAATGTGTCTGGACCTTGTGATGAATATGTGTTTGATTGATCATTTCGAGGGCGCAGGAAGGTATCTTTATACTTAGGTCGTAGATATAATACGATACTCTTATAGTAAAAGTGGCATCGCAGGTCCAACGTCGCAAGTTTTGTTCCAAGTTCCAACAGCCTAATTTCAACACAGTTACACAGAGCGTTTCATCAGCTAAGCTGTTTGGGCTTGTCCCCCTCCCAGCATAACGAGAACGAGGGGCGGCAGGTGGTAGCACTGACGTTTGGGTTGTTCCAGATCTACAGTTGAGACGGCATTGAAACAGCCCATGTCAATCTTGGGAGGTACGACGTCGAGTCACTTCCAGCGTCGCGTTTGATAGAACTCAAGGTAGGGGTGCCTCTTCGCCGACCAAGCGGTCCAGGTTTCGTATCTGCCATAGGGTTCCCTCATAATACCCCTCGATCTTCTAGCTTAGTTGACCCATTAAGGGTCGGGCTTTAACTGTAATAAAGCATATATTATTAATATGTCATAGTATTATAACTTTCAAAACCTAATTCGACAAAGCCGATCCGTTCGTTGGGATCTTCTATACTGTTGCGTTGTACTGCTAAATGCCAGTCATTGTAGCATCCTTGGCTTGGTCATGGTCGATCGAGCAAGTCTATATCCTTCATCTCCCAGCTCAGACATCACCATAGTGTAACCCTACACGACGACTAGGTATTTACAGATGAGAGCGATTTACTCCCTGTGCCGCATCCACAAGCTTCCGCCAGTAGCGAAACAAGATGATCCCCCGCCCTCAGATTGATCAGAATTAATCGCACTTGATCAGCAGCTTGCCAGTTGTCTTGCGACCCTCGATATCTTGATGTGCTTAGGCAGTTTCCTCTAAAGGGTATATATCATGAATGATAATTTCTAGCTTCTTTGCGATGGTTAAGTCCCAGAGCTCCTCAGTATACTTCTTGAGGCTTTCTCGGTCAGAAACGTAGCCATCAAGCATCGGTCGCATCAGCTTAACGTTCTTGCCGGCTAGGTGGAGGATATTGAAAGGATCAACAGCTCCAGACTATCATTTATCAACATGCCATTCATTCCATCTTTCGGACCAACTCACACGGTTGCCAAATGAGATAAGCCGCCCCTTGGGCCCAATCATCTCTAGGTCAGCATTGATCTTGTCTGTCGGTTATCCCGGCTTCAACTATAATAAAGAACACATTTCCAACACATCATAGCATCATATCCCAACGCTAACACAGTGGCTAGGTCAGCATTGAAGGGGCCTTTCCCACACCGTTGAAGACAAGGTTCATGCCGTGGCCACCTGTAAGTTCGTTGGCCTTGGCTACCACGTCGTCGTTTGAGTGAATAATCCATTCGGCACCAGTCCTCTCAGGTAGCCTTCGCTTTCCCTCCGAGGTTGCGGTGCCAACAACCTTGGCTCCAAGGGAACGTAGCAACTGGACGAGGAAGAGGCCAATACCACCCGCCGCGGCATGCACGAGAACCCATTCTCCAGCCTGTACTTGACCGGCCTCGCAGATAAAGGTGCACGCCGTGAGGCCCTGGTTTGTATTTCGGGTTCGGAACGAGCGTTACGAACCTAACTGACACTCACTCGGACTCGGAGCGAGCTCGTAGCCCCACCCACTGTCCTGCCTGGGTGCAGATATTGCCAAAGCCATATACCGTTGACGTAGGTTAACCGCGATAGAGCTTGAGAGGCTGTGTCTCTTCTTGCAGCCCAACTCCACTCCTCATTTGTCCCTCTGGACTTTCCCCGACGAACCCATACCGGATCCGTAGGTCCCCCATCTTCCTCGAAAGGTCGGCTCCTTCCATCCTACCCACCTCGTGTGGTGTGTCGATATACCTCGAGTCGCGGATGAGTGTGGAGGCGTATCCCAGGATGTCCGGTCCAGCTGATAACCGTGTCAAGATGATGCTCAGAACTCCGCAGATCAGGAGCATCAGAGATGACAGAAGGCAGAGCCCAATCCACAGTCGTGGAACCGAAAAGGTCTCGATCAAGGTACTGACTTGAGCCGGAGCCACCATATTCCAATCCGTCGTACCAGCAGACCCAGCGCTGACTCCTGTTGCTTGAAGGAACATTTGGCTCAAGAGGATATACGTGTTGATTACTTGACTGAGTCGTCGGCTGAAGAGGTCGGCATCAATGTGCTCGAACATGCTAAGTTGCTGAACCATGGTGAAATTACCAATGCTCGGATTGTCCAGGTACTGTAGGATAAACCCTGGGTGTCCAGAGTTTTCTGGTGCCGTTGTCAACGGAATCTCTCTTGAGATATAACGGAAAACCCAAGGAATCGACAAATGCGATATCGAGTCAGGGGCGTGAGGCTGTTGTGACGGTCGTTGGGCTATGACAGTACAATTCTGTTGGCCACCCATATCTGATCGCTGACAAGTGACTTTGGATTCAACGTATCTCTGGTGGACATCACAATAGGCCGTAAGCCCAGCCGAGGGCAAAGCATCAGAGGCACCGAGCTTCGCCTGGAAGTACAGCCTTGCGAGTCCAGCGTCGATACCAGTCTCGTTCTTGAATAAGGCCGGTCTGCAGTACATGTTCTGCTTGGATCTGTGCGACTTGACGCCAAAGCCGCTCCAGAAGTCATCGATGAACCTATCCAATGCTATGGCCCAAGGCGCAGAAGAGCGGTCGAGAGTGCTAGAGGTATTGAAACCGTACCAGGTCCCATTTTCGAGTGGAAACGAGTTCCAGTTTCGCCAACCAAAGGTGATATCCTGCGTAAAGGTCGCAGTTTTGCTAATGTTGCTGCAGCTAAGATCCACGTAACTTGATTCAAGTTGAAACGTGTTGTTGCCCACTGAGACACCTGTTGTTGGTATCCCGACAAATGCAGAGTAATGTTCCAACTCAGCGCTCCAGGAAATACTTGTCCAGTTGTTGCTCGTCGAGTTCAAGATGGGGACTTTGACATTTCCCCAGGTATCCATTGAATCTAGCTTGGTGGTTGATGGTGAAAGTAACACGGCACCGAACATGGTCTTCACATAAGATACCATGGCAGCCAAACCTGCTGAGCCGTCACGGGTGGATGGCATTAAGCATGATTGTTGGGTTGGCGCATCAGTATCAAAGTGTACGATAGTTGAGTCCTGGACTCGCGGTTCGAGGCGTAATTCAAGCATTCGTAACATGGACTGAGCACCAAGCGGCGACAGGGCCCAAACTAGGACCAGCACGATGCTGAGGGGTTTTGAGGCTCGATGGTGTAGTAGTGTGACAACAGTAGATCCAAAGGTCCGACTACCGATCAGCTGTTCGAGTGAGCCAAGCGTAGCTCCTTTTTCAAGCCTCCATCGAGCCATCTCATAGACAAGGCGGCCGACTATCAAGGCAAAGATGACGGGAAACGCTGTCGCCAACTATGTTCCAGTGGTCAGCACATAGCCAATGAGTTACCATATCCGCAAAGATTTACCGCTATAATTGCATTTTGCCATCCTTTAAGAGCGAGGCCCTCAACAGGTTTGCCATCAAGAAGCAACACCGAGATTGCAACAATAACGAAAGCAATCGGCGAGGCGATAGCGGCAATGTCAGCGAGCCAAACATTCCAACCGACGGTTTCTTTCATAAACGCCCATCGATTTAGGTTATAGCCTTCTCCAGGGCTATGCGGCTCAGTATTCTTCGTCGGGCCTGTGGTCGAAGCACCAAGGTCATCTCTGTCTGTGTCGGGGGGTGAAGATTCAACTGAAAGGACATGATAGTGGACTGGAGGCCCAGATGGTGACTGTTCTGAGTATGCCATGTCTCGGGAGATGCGGTTCCTTCTGGTCGCTGATACTTAGTTGCAGCAACGTGAACGTTGAGTGAGGATCCGATAACAACCATTTGACGTTAAATAACGCAAAGACTAGAGAATACCATTCTTTGCCCCCTCCCAGCAGATAAATGACTCCACTGTCAAGGTGGTGTTGGGCTACAACCAACACCACAAGTCTTTGCCCCAGTCTCGCTCGTATTGGCTAGGTAACTTACCTACCTTGACTGAGGCCCACTTCAAGTCAATACCTTTCTTCAGTAACACGGTGAGTGTCTTCCATGTACGTCTTGAGGCATCTCCCTCTGCTTATTGGTTCCAAGGAGATCCAAATCTGCATGGCTGTTGCCCAATCGTCATGATGCGGGCACCAAAAAGGTCTCGACACCTTTGATCTCTGTCTGCTCTTACTCGTTTCTCGTCACTCATTGGGACAAAGATGGGGTCAGGAAACTTATATTTGACCTCAGCATCACAGCGCTTGCTACTCATAATGATCTACCTACTGTCCAAGTCCCAGATCCTTGATGATGATATCCGCCGCCTTCTCACCAATCACAATAGCTGTGTTATTTGTGTTGGCACCGACGTTGGCCGGGGCAATACTCAAGTCAGCAAGCTTAAGACCCTTTGTGCCCCAGACGTTCAGACGTTCATCAACAACACCGAACTCGTCGCGGGGAGCCATCCGGCAGGTGGCAATGGAATGCCATGTAGTTCCAACGTTCTCACGCACCCATTGTTCAATAGCCTTATCGTCCTCAGCAGAATACTCAACGTCCTTCACGTCAGAGAGCGACGACTCCTTGAGGTCCACACAGGCAGCTGGGGAGCCTTCGGGGAAGGCCGGGTGGCCGGGAGCGATTTCACCACGGTACATCTCAGTGCGGCGCATAATCTCTCGGGACTTCTTATAAGCCCAGACCTGCTTCTTGAGATCAATGTCGTTCTCATCGTTGAGGTAACCGACGTCAAAGTCCAAGGGATCATCAACATTCGGTCCTGTAATATGCATGTGACCTCGAGAGTAGGGGTACGCTGTGTAGTTTCCTACGGTAACATACTGCTCCTCTGGCACACTAGAGGGGTCACCCAAGAAGCTGTTTTTTCTGGTTAGCTTTGCTTTTATGATTTCAATCAGATAACTCACCAAGAAACAAGACCCATCAGCATAATCGGCTTATTGGGAGTGTTCTTAAAGTCCTTGTCCCATGCCTTTTGGAAGTCGGGGCCCAAAGCTGTAACCTCAGCATCCGTAGGTCGGAGCTTGGAGGAGACATCAATCGAGTTCCAGCCTAGGACCTTATCCTTTGAGTCGATGAGCTCCTGGCGCTTCTCGGGGTGTCGAAGAACTCTGTCGATGGTCTCGTGGGGCTGGAGGTTGGTCTTATAAGGATACAAGATCAACTGATGATCCTGGTACTCGTGGCCAACGCCGGGCAAGTCAACCTTGACAGGAACACCGGCCCTCTCAAGAATCTTAGGGTCACCAAGACCAGATCGCTCAAGCACGGGTGGTGTACCACATGCACCGCACGACACAACGACAAGCTTGCGGGCCTTAACAGTCAACTTGGGAGTCTGTTGAGTAGTGTTAAGCTCAGGCTGGAAGGCAGGGTTAGATGTATACTCGACACCAACAGCGCGCTTATCATCATCAAGAAGCACTCGGACGACCTTGGCCTCAACTAGCACATGCAGGTTGGGGTACTTAGTGTCTGTGAGCTTCTCGTGGACATAGGCGGTGGCAGTATCTTGTCGCTTGCCCTCCTTCGAGACATAGCGAAGCCAGCGCTCGTAACCGTTGTTGTTGTCTAGTGACTGCAAGTCCTGGATCTCAGGCCAGCCGACTTGGGATGCAGCCTTGATGAAGTCGCTCTCGGAACCGGTAGAGCGGAATGTACCGTCACTGACTTGGACTGGGCCTTCATGACCATGCACAGAGGGGTCACCTCGGCCATGATATGTCTCAAGCTAGACAAGGTATATCAGTATAAAGGTTCATCTTGGTCATGAATAAGTAATGGCGCACCTTCTTGAGGAAAGGCAGGATCTCATCGGCTGACCATCCGGGTGTCTTCCATGAATCAAAGTCCTCGCGCTGTGCCCGGGTATACATCATAAAGTTGATGGATGAACCACCGCCGAGGGTACCACCTGAGGGAACAATGCATTCTCGTCCGGCGAGCTTCTCAGACTTATTTCCCTTGTAGAAAATGGTTGTCTTGGCAGTGGGTAGGAGATGATCCAGAAAGAAGACGGGATTCTCAATGTTGGCAACACCCTTATTATCCGGACCTCCTTCAATAAGGAGAATGGACAAGCTGGGATCCGCCTCTGCTAGACGACCAGCTACGACACAAGCTGCCGTGCCACCTATGGAAGAGTCAGCTTACTGAGGGACCGTAATTGGGGTAAGAGATGAGGATTACCTCCGGCGATGATGACGTCGACCTCGTCGACATTCTCGGCAAGCTTAGTGTAGAGACCCATGGTTGATACGTGGCTCTACTATGTAGATCAGGATTTAAGAGTTGGGTATTCCTTGGGGATTTGTGTGGTATTTTCTCGTCTCCCCCTCACGAGGCTCTTGTAAGTTATATGCATCTGTCTTGTCCCTCCCCCTTGCATGCGTCGTCCAGGTAGCCAAGCTCCGGTCGTGCGCGTATCCATTCCTGGTCTGACCTCCGGTCCCGTTCTCCTGCCTCTGACACTGTCCCTTACTCTTTGAGGAGGGGGCGAACATGGGTTCCTCTGAGGAGAAGCCGGACCTTTGGGGTAGCATCGCTAAGCGTTTCACAGATGGTCTGCGGAGCGAGTGGTTGGTTGGGCTTGGATCCAGTAGAGAGGACCTTGTGAATTGATGACTCGTACCACTTGCGTGTGCTCCGTGGGGACCCGGGGGCACGGAGGCGCATTCCGGGGTCCATTCCGGGGTCCTGGAGAGGCCCGGCCGGGGGCCACTTGCGCGAAATTATTGGCGCTCATGGATGACACAGACAAACTCCACCAGACCAGCAACCAACAGCGCTGATCTCTACGTTCTGGATTAGTTTAGTCGGGGGACGGACCGTCTCTCGTTGTGCCTTGGTGCCACATGTGAAGCCGTTCGGTCTAGCGTTCAGGCCGAGGACTTTTTCCGCGCTGAGCCAAGGCAGCAAAAGCAGGGACATGACGGTTACATTGCAGGGTCGTACGGGCGTAACAGATTTCTAACTATGTTTTTTCTGGTGGCTGAAGAAGTTTGGCCCATCTGAATTGGGCATTCTAGTTGCGAGACTAACGTTAGTTGGCCGGGCCTGGTCTCAGAATTACCTAGAGAGGAATTATGTCTATAATTTTATGCGCTTCTAATAATAATAATGATTCTAATAATGCATTTGCTTTGCGGTTTAGTCTAATTTCCCGAGTCCCAGCCATTACCTATTCCCGTTCCCGAGACAAAGATTATCTATCGTTACACCATGTTTCACGGGAATGGATCGCGGTACATGTTCCCAGCCCCCTTCAGCTGCCGTGTCGAAGACTGTGAGCTCCCGTCGTCGTCCTCGACCTGTCGTGCCGACACCGTCACCTGCGTCTGGGTTATCTTGGTGATACCCCGGGACATGTTTACCCTGCTCAGGCCATCTCCGTCTGTGTCAATGCGTGCCTCGTTTGTGCTCGTGAACAAGGGGCCAGTATTTGTACCCGATCGACTCTTGTTAGCAGGCCCATTTCCATTTGTGCCTCCACCCATGGGCTTGGACTGCAGCTCAGTGCCCTGGTTGTAGTAGTCGTTCCGGTACGAGCTGTTGTCGCCGGTCGCGCGGACGACCTTGACGATGAGAGAAGAGACGTTGAGCTCAATATGCAGCTTGAGCATATAGACGAGTGGGTGGAACTGGACGTAACTGCATCATATCCGTTAGTGGTGGAACAAGGAATCGGATCGGAGGGATTTGGTGCTTACATGAATCCATTGCCAATCGACATGCTACCAATGAGGATAACCTTGACGCCACGAGATTAGCTTGATCCTTTCACCACGTGGGAGCTGAAGCCTTACATCGAGACTCATCGAGATTGCAATCATGGCAAAGTTGAAGCGCAGCAGTGGCTTGTACTTGTCCAAACCGTTTGCGATCAGCTTGACGCGGATCAGGTACATGAAGTACGAGTGCAGAGCAGCGTCAATGATGAGGAACAGGCCCTTTTCGATGCGATCGTAGATGTGGTTAACGTTGACCCATGTCGAAGAGATCTGAAGCTGCGCGGGGATCCAGATGACGAAGACGCTGATGTTGATGAGGCCAAGTAGAGCGGCGGTCGCCCAGCGAATCTTTGCTCCATCTCGTCGGTCCACCATGAGTAGCGATATTCGGTTGATGATGATGCCGCAGATGCATTGAATCTGAACGACCCAGAGAGCCACTGCCCATGTCAAAATTAGTTTTCTTCATTCGATAGATATGTGCGAGGGCGGGGGTTGTTGGTCCTACAGAAAGTGAAATAGATCCAGAAACTGATCACATTTTACATCGTCAGTTGTCACATCACATCTAGACAGAAGGAATGATAAAGTTTCGGTACTCACCTTGGCTCGATAAACCCTCGCAAGAAACACCAAGACAGCACACTAATAATGATGGAAACAAGCCACTCAGCCCAAACCATGATGACATATGGCTTGGCGCGTCCTGAGCGCTTCCATTGCGCATATGTCTGCTTAACCGCCTTGTGTCCAGAGAACATTCCCGTCGCGAGCGTGAAGCCCCAGATGATGCTGGCAATCAACAAGTCATTGAGTGTGGGCGCGACCACCTGGTAGTGGTCCGGCACCAAAAAGCCCGGCATATTTTTTGTTTTGTTTCGACGTAAAGGAATAGATGGCTGGCTGGCTGGTGGAAAAAAACGATATAAAAAAAAGAAAGGCGAGAAAGAAAGAAAGAAACAACACCCCAGGAACACGATGAACTTGCGCAGTGTGTTTATGCAGTTTATCTTTAAGCAGTAAAATTGTAACAGATGAGCATTGATTCAGTCATCCAGAGGCCCATCGCCCCTGGCAAGTTCATCTCGACTTTTCGGTCAAAATCCACCCATTGTGGACCAAACTAGGTCTTACGCATATAGCAATGATCTACCGGGACTTGGTAGCATCTCGTTTTAGAGGAGAGAAGAGGGGGCACGCAATCTGAGACGTTTGTGTGCGGATAGATCCAGTCAAGGGTCAATGATGGAGACCAAAAGAAAAATAAATGGGCAAAAATGCCAATCCCCGCGGGCTACTAGGCCGGTTCTGGTGTACTAAAGCCGTTCCATGACGCGGGTCCCCTATCCCGGTCAGGGGACTCCGGAGCCGCCCCAGTATGAATGGGACAGAAGTACGTAGCATTGCTGGAATTTTCTAGTACGCCGAGTTTCCCGAGGTGGTATCGGTTTAGAAAGAGGCGAACTGTCGGAGCCGTTTAACTAGGTCTTTTCCTCTGGCTCTCAATCATACAGATTGGGAAATTTAGTGCTTGACGATCAATCTCTGGTCGTGTCAGAAACTCCGAGGACCGTTCCAAGATACCTGGAGAGTTTACTGGTGCAACGTTCCAGAAAAGTAGCGCCAAGTCGGCAGTTGACATTAAACGTGCAGATGCTAATACACACAGACAGTGGACGAACAGGTCTCTATCTGTTACCTCATCCGCCTCCCCTATCTTACCAGGGCACCTTACTAGAGGCTCAACTCGGCGACGATCCGTGGGCAGCTCAACGGGTCAATGACTTGTATTCCACCGAGTCAATAGCGCGCGCCGCGTGTCTAATGCTGCACCGGCGCTGTAACGGCAGTTATCGCAGCACCTCAGGCACCTTGACCGCTGCGCCACCGAATAAAAGCTTCGCCGCTAGAGCGATTACAGGAGGTGCACCAACTGCTGATCAACGGGCTTAAAACGCTGCTACGGGAGCCGGACCGCCGTTGTAACAGGCACCCACCCCGCGAGTCAGCTTCGGGCCTCTTCTCGAAGCGAAGCTCAAGCTAGCCCGACGTTAGCTCGGGCCGCGCAAGTCAGCCTCAGACTAACGTTAGTTAACCGGCTGGAAAACAAAACGGTTTTTCTAGTGAGTTTTAGTCCCGTGAAGACTCGCGCGGGTTCCATGCAAGTTCCACGTGCCAAGTTAAACCAATCATTCATGCGTTATGTCTCCAAAAGTCGCCTGAATACAATACGCAGAGGAGCCTCTCCACCATGGCTTTCCAGGAAGAGTGGGATTAACTAGGCCAAGTAGGGAAACCTAGCTATAGATAAGGAGGTTAGGCGCCACGAGTTCAACACTCCCTGGTGATAGGTATGTTTATGTGAAGCAGCAGAAATGATCTGATTGCCTCGATACCTGTTAAAAGATATCTTCTACTTTTGCTGCATGGCATTGTAGTCTATCGTGTTCCACAGTTTGTTACCCTTGGATGGGGAGCATCCATAATCCAAGGCACGGCGTCATAAGATCCCGAAAACCACGTTGTTTGGGTGAAAGGGAAGAAAAAGAGTCCTTTGTAGTTAGACATGCGTGATCTCGACAAAGTTCTTTCTTCGCGAGTCTCCTAAATACATGCGGAGAGGGAATATCTAGCTTCGGGAACCAGTCCGTGAACGGCCTGACGATATAAGAAAAGGGGCCATATCGAGGCCACAGTCATCTGTGACTGCACCTGAGGAGCTATTTCACTTGACACTACTAAATAATCGCAATTGTTCAAGATCCCGCGAGAGGGAGGGAAACCGATAATCGTCATCTATACACAACAACTGCTTCAGGAGAAAATACAAATAATATTACTCAGTCCCGTACATATTTAGTATCCCCCTACAACTCTTTAGTCTTTTTCACAAGAGGTACATTAGGCCTTACAGAGTGTATCGGGTATGGCACGACATTAAGTCAGCGATCGTGGACCAGACAAGCTAATTATGTACGGCACTGTAGCAGCGACTTATCTAGCTCCTCTGTCTTTTCGATCCAGCTGTTACTTAGTAGGCAAAACAGGAAATCATCGACCGCATAGTGCGTCTTATAGAAATCAGAAACCATTTTACTATAATTCTGTCAGCTGCGGTCTTCCTCACCCTCCAGTTGATGCACCAAGTGGCTGACGTAGAGGAGGAGTACGGCGAGGATTAGGTCGATCAGGCAGCTTGAATATAGAATCTGGGCGAGTTGCCAAATGGTTGGCATATATCAACTTTGAACACAATAGACAGACTCCACGACAGGAAAGTCGGTGGTTTTCGACTCAGGATCGTTCTAAGAGCGCAACGAGTGTGAGGAAGGCCAGTCTATTGTTACCGCCAAAAGACTGATGCCCTACTACCGCATCATCTCAACAAATTCAGACAAGGCCAATGCATGATTTTCTCCAGTCTTCTCCTGTTCCCCAACTGTTACCCGAGAGGATACTGTAGGCGACATCTGCAAATGGAGGCTTGGAAGATTCAAGTTGGGAAAAGATTTCATAAGCGAATACCACCGGCACGTACCAAAGTCGGAGCCTCAAGAGCTTTATCACATTTAGAGGAGAGACCAACCAGTAGATCTAGGGCCCTGACCGAAATGCAGTATCTGGCTGACATGTATGCTAAATGAAGGACCGAGACCTGGAGACTATGATATAGGCATCAAAAATAATCTCCAAGTTTGGTTACTTCATCAATCAACTGAGGAACGCCTAGTTCTAGGGTAGGATCAGGGCCACAACTATGGGTGCTATCAAATCCATCATTTATTAATGTCTCACCCTGACTCCGAGCACGTTTCAAATCTTCACTAAACTATTGCCCATCGCCTCTCAAGGAACCTCACAAATCTGAACTCCAACAAGGCGAAATCAAAGTTGTTATCGCGAATCTGGATAGATTCGATGACTAGTTTGTCAGCGGTCTACCAGGCGTTGACGTGGTTATCTTGGCGCTCAACCCTTCCACCTTCTCCAATCCAATTCCTCTCTCAAATGAAGCCGAGGTAGCGAGCGTGTCCCGATTAATTCACCTAGATCTAATGACTCCGACGGAAAACTCACCAAGAAAGATCCGTCTTAAATATCTAGTCTGTAGACGTCAGGATAGGCCCCTAAACAGCGTAAGACATTGGCGTGATGAGATTTTAAAGCGGCCTGGCCGATGCCGCCAGTGTACCAATCAAATCAATACCTTACGTGTTGTTTGTGGCTTGAGATCGACATTTCCAGCGCATTGATGAACCTCCCTCGCCAAGCTAGTTGCTTACGCTGAGGGGTAGTCACCCGTCTCCCAGCCTTCATTTTGCACATTTTCTTCCCTCCTTCCTCCTAGGCTCTCCAACCTGAGTCATATCTTTTCACCGTCTCTAGCTGAGTCTTGAAGCAGCAGCTCGCCCAACTCCACGATACTGGGATTGCCTCTATCAGGATGAGACTGACTCAATTAGCCTGCGTTCTTGGCCTGCAATGGCTGGCATTGGCAAAGGATGCTGCGGACTGCGCCAGCGACGCGGTATGGAGACCGCCTGCATCATCGCGGGCTGACTATTGACATTTATCCCTTCCAGTGTACTGCTCTCGCAGCTGCCTTACCAGGCAATGTGGCATATCCCAATACCACACCCTACATCCAGGCCAACAATTTCTGGTCAGATCGACAGGCTGAGGTGCATCCGCGCTGCTTCGTGACTCCAAGAAGTACGGAAGAAGTTTCGACTGTCGTGAAGATCCTCACGACGCGGAACGCACCCTTCACAGTGAAGAGTGGCGGACATACTGCTTTCGCCGGGGGCTCCAACATCGCCGACGGCGTCACCGTCGACCTGGTGTACCTAAACGACATCACGGTCTCGTCTAATCGTCAGACTGTCTCCGTCGGACCGGGTAATCGTTGGATCAATGTCTCCGAGACCCTCGACCCTCTCAAATTGGCCGTCGTAGGCGGACGCGTCGCAGACGTCGGCGTTAGCGGACTAATCCTCGGAGGTGGCATCTCGTACTTCTCTGGCCTGAAAGGGTGGGCTTGCGACAACGTCCGCAACTTCGAAGTCGTGGTCTCGTCAGGAGACATTGTCAATGCATCCCCAACCATCAACCCAGATCTGTACTGGGCGCTTCGCGGTGGTGGTGGCTCGAATTTCGGCATCGTGACGCGCTTCGACCTGGCTTCCTTTGAGCAGGGCGATCTATGGACCAACTCGTTAATCTTCCCAGGTGCATTAAACAGCACGTTGATACCGCTTTTCCAGGACTTGACGGTCAATGGCCTGCCTAGCGACCCGGAGGCTCACACATACTTCGTTTTAACCTACCAGCCTTCTCTCGGGGGGTATATCGCTCTCACCAGCTTCTATCATGCCACCATTCCTTCGCCACCGGACAAGACTCCTCCTGTATTTGCCCAGTTTCAGTCTATCCCATCGGTCATCTCTAACACCACGCTGGCCGCCAACATCTCAACGCAATCCAGGATAATCGACATCCCATATGGCTCGCGGCAAACATGGTGGGATACCACTGTCTCTGCCACCTCCGCGTCCCTGTTCGCCGACATCGTGCCTCTCTTTGAAGCCCGCAATGCCGCTCTGTTTGCGGCCGCCAAAGGAAGTAGCATTACCCCATTTCTGGTCTTTCAGCCTATTCCCGTAAATGTCCTCTCGGCAATGCAGAAGAACGGCGGAAACGCTTTAGGCTTGGAACCCTTGGATGGACCCTTGATGATAGTACAGTTGACGACAACTTGGGAGGACGCACGGCTAGACAGTCTCGTCGAGGACAGCTCACAGCAGCTGATTGCCAAAATCGAGAGTATGGCAAAGAAGCGTGGGCTAGATAATGGGTTCGTATACATGAACTATGCAGGCAGCACGCAGCAGGTGCAGAAGCGATATGGCAAGGATAATCATCGCAGGTTGAAGCGAATTGCCAGAAAATGGGACCCTCGAGGAAAGCTGGCGCAGCTTTGGAGGGGTTATTTCAAGCTCTAGGAGTAGTTCTGAATAGCTGATCTAGGTCAAGCGACCTGGAAGGCATAGCCCGCTCGTCTTTCAAATGTTTCTCTTTATGAAGCCAGTGTCTACAGGTATTATTCTCAAGACCTTCCCAGCTGGGTTGATATGCTGAGCCCGACCTTCCAACAAGCATATCTTGGGTGCTGAATCTGCACATATTGCCACCGCCAGTTCCACTTCCCTCATCTCCTCTGTAGCTGTTGAATGATCCCGGGAATCCCAGCTGGTGCTTCTCTCACGCACCACATATCACATTCCTCAGGCTCGCTGTCGCACTCGCCAGATATTATCAGCTCATGCATCTTGACGACATCCCGACTATCCCAAATGCCCTCACGGCGATTGAGGTTGCGTAGCAGGTTGAGAGCTTGTGACTTGATACCATGATCGCGTGTGATTGACATGACGAAAGAGAGGCCCGAAAAGGTCACCGTCGAGAGAAAAGGTTGATTGGTTCATGGTACTAAACGGCGCCGCCACTCTTTCGGCCATGGCCATGAAAGGGGAAAATGTCTAGGGATTGGATAACGCCTCTTCCGATGAAAAGGCGTCGATAGTCATCTCCCAAAAGCGCTGGCGTAGGCGTAAGTTCTGGAGTTGAGATCCTGCGTCGGTCGACAGAGGTGTCCCCTGGAGCTGAGCGAGTGCCTCAAAGCGCGAGCTCCATTGACGAAGAGCATCGCTAAGTTTGGATGGCTCTTCTCCTTCGCCACAGTCTCCCTGTATTTCAATCTCCCTCTCGGCATCCCAAGGCTTGTCGTCTTGTCGGAGGTCAAGCTGCCGGAGCTCATACGATGCCTCGTCAAGGTCTTTGAACGGAAGGTCAGATGATACCTTGAGTGAAAAATTGCTGCGATACCATTGCGACACTCCCGAAAGGCTATGTTCATCCATAAAGTTGGACGACTCCACTCCCAATCGGCAGAACATCTCAAGAAGCTTCTCGGTCACCACACGTTCCTCTAGCGGAGATGTTCGGAGCGACATATCGTGAATATCGTGAAACAGCTGATTGCCGGCGCGGAGGTGCCGGAAAAGCTCACCATACCGACCGGCAAGGGCCTCGAAGGAGACAAAGAGCAGACAGCAAACCAGAGTGCGGTGGACATTTAATGCTGTTTTGACAGCCATGGTAGGCAAGATTGCCGTGATGGCCTTGTTGTACTGGTGAATAGCAAGGCGCTTAAGTTCCCAAGGATGCGAGAAACCGATTGAGCGGGCCATGAAAAGTCGATAAGAAGCGCCAACTGCGATCATGCTGTACCTGATGGGTTCGGAATGGTGTGCCATCGGGAGGGCATAGCGAAGCCAAAAGTTTTTTGAAGCCGGAGAAACTGAAAGCTGCCGTGTCGTCCATTGTAAGAAATGCTGAAAGTAGAGTCGTTCGACATCTGTCAATGACGGGAAATCATTAACAGTTGGTAGAATGGTGATGGACTGAGCCACCGGCTGTACAGCTGGTGCCTTTGGCTGCCGCCCTCTGCGTTGTTTCTTGGGCTTAGGCATTGCGTAACCGTCACATCTGACTTTGTCATCGTGACAACGACAACAGAAGGGGTGTTCTTCGTCGCATTTCAAGTGCCTCGACTTGCTACAAAGCCCTGGTTAGGTACGGGATAATAGCATGTCAGGGGTATTGTTGGGGGTTTACCATGTGATACAACCCAATCGGCTTTTTGGACCAGAAGCTCGCCTGAATTTGGGCTTGGCAGATGCAGTCTCAGTGGCAGCCATTGTCGTAAGTTGTGGTTGCAAATACGGCGCGAGGAATAAGAGAAGTTGGATGTAGTTGTAATCCAGGTTTTCATGAGCCCTGTAGCGCTCAGGGTGGTGGGGCATTCCTTTCAATCAACGAGTCAGAGACTTGCCCCTTTTTAGTGTGGCTGACACAAGGTGCTCTTTTTACGACATAACCAATCAGCGTTCTTAGAACCGAATTGCAACAGGAGTTGGGCTGGCTCGTTACTATATGCATTCCATCATGGGAAATAACAAGATGGCCAGGTCTTGTGGCCGTATCATAGTAATTGAAGACATTTCTCGTTCCATGTTAGCACTGTCGCGGGAACACTCCCTTCATAGATCTCGTCATGTGTGAGATTTGTACAAATATTGGAACAGCTTTTTCTACTTGTGATTCTCGGCCAGCTTGGAATTGGCTTCTTCGGTACTTGCCTAGGTGTCTTTGTCTATCTTCAACGATATGACCCGTAAAGTACAATCACGATTTGCCTCAATTGCCATTTCTGTATTTGTAATACTGAATCTGCTGGACGAGAACAAGGAGTAGCATAGACTCGGTGACAGGTCGGTGAGAGGGTGACTACCCTAGACCAAAACCCGGAACCATGACGGTTCATTAGCCAATTAGGAAAGCCAAAACCCGGGAGTCGGTGAGTCGTTGATTGGTGGAAAGCTGTCACAATAGTGGATACCGGAGGAAGCGGATCGGCGACCAGAACCGATCCGGCTGCCGACCGGCACCAACACGGCCGAAACACGGCCGAACGTGTTCTGACTACGGCCTTCTCCGTATGTACCCACTCTTGAAACGCCAACTTTAGCCGGGCAATTCTTCCAGTGGGCGGGGCTGCCATTTTCACGCGAGGACCAATGAAATGTCCCAGAAAGAGATGACCGTGATACCTTCTCTCACCAACAAGGAGAAATCGTGTCTCACTTTGAGAAAGCAGATCTTGTCAGGCAAGCAGATTTGCCGTATTATGGAAATAGAATGGATAGTTGGAGGCCCGTGAAGGCCATGGAATATCGCATAGGTAGTTCTATAAATACCTCTTTCCGCCGTCTTCTTGATCATTATCTCATCCTGCTCCATCACAGACACGATCTTCTAGCTCAGTTGTCCCATCGAGATCCGGGCATCGACTATAACAAAGAACACATCTCCATCACAGATACGACACAATGGGCTTCCCTACCAACACCATCTTTCGCATTGTCGCCTTGGCGGTCGCAGTTCATGCTACAACGACCGCCTCAGCCCCAAAGCCAACAACCTTACCCGGCCTTGTGTCTGAGGTCCCTTCATGTGTGGCTGGATGCCTGCAGAGCATTCATGAAGAGATTGGCTGTGATGCAGCTAACATCGAGTGTCTCTGCTCCGAAGTGGCAAGCCTGGTTGCCAAAATGGGACCTTGCATCATCAAGCACGGATGCGAACTCGACGAGGCTTCAGGTGAGACCATCTGTATTCTGGATGATAAAGAATAAAGCTAACGTCTTAAGATGGCACTGACTTGATCCGGCCTATCTGCGATAGAATGGGCGATAACCCTGACGATGCCGAGGTTGTCTCTGCCTCTAAGATTCTCGATGCAGCTATTGCGACCCAAGCCACGGCCGGTGCCTCTTCAACCTCTATCAATGCGGCTGGAAACGTTGGCCATGACACTATCAAGGTTCTTGCAGCCGGTGCGATTGCTGCTCTTGTTATCTGAGTTGAGGTTTCGTTGGCTCTGGATTAGTCGACACTTTTCTTCTCCCTAATTCAATTTCTCAACTTGTATTTTAGTCATTTGCGCATTCTATACTAGAAATCATCAATAGATCTCGCATAACCAAATAGGGTATAGTCTTAAGGTGCCAGCCGGGATCCCCAAGACATAATGAGAGCCGACCAAGTGGCTAGGGTCATGGTGAGGATTTACAACTGTCCTGTTATTTCAACCCCTCCAACCGTGACGAGCCTATGACCTCGTATGCCGACTGAGGCACATTTTTGACTGAATGATATACTGATTTAGTGATTGATTTATTTATACGTTGTCCCACCCAGTCTTCACCTTGTTACTCGCAAATCATGCCTGTCTAGGAGGGCCTGGTCGACAACCAGCGGGTGAATACCACAGGACTTGAGCCTGTCTCTGAAACAACACCAGTCATGCGCTTCTATATCTAAACTCTATATACAATAACGTTTTGTTGCAAGACGTGGAAGTACAGGGTTTAAGGCTTGGAGATAGTACAATCAACAGCTACATCTACAAGCTGAACAGCGGCCCTGCCCACACCTGGCATTATCATTATCAAAAGACCATTTGCAATCCTCCCAGACACCACAGGATGCCCAATCTCCATGCCCCGCTTCGTGTGCCAACCAACACCAATGCCCGCTCCCCTGTTTAGTATCACAGTTTGTTTTCCAGCACCAACCATCCGTACACCCGTATTGCGTCTCTTCGTCTTTGGAACGACAAGACCTTTTGTGAAGGTACAGTCTTTGTTCGGCGATTGTAGTCGGGTGCTCTCTGCATTTTCGAAGGTTGGTAATGTTTGTCCCTTCTGGAAGTTCATCTAGGTCCCATTCCATGACTCCGAGTTCCCCGCATTCAGCCTCAAGGGCAGCACGGTCAGCACCGATGGGGGCTGTGACAAGGTTGCAAAACGCCCGGGTGGCAATGAAGCCAATGAGGACAGTTAAAGGCTTCATCGCGTGGGCGGGTATAACAGGGAAGTGAAGTTCCTGAAAGCGGCTGTAACAAAGGAATTTTGGTGATTGATGTGGCTTGGGATGAGTGTGATCTAGCTCAACGTGTCTTCTTTAGTGCGTCCGGGGTATCGTATCATCTTATATAGTCAGGTAAGCATGTAGGTGTCCATCTTTCAGTTTTGGGTAGTAAGGTCAGATTTACCCTTGCATTGACTACGTAACCCCTCCCCACCGCTTCTTCGAACCAAGCTTTGACCAGATACGTAATCGGCATCGCGGGCCCAACCGAGTTCCGACGTTGGCTAGGTGATGGCCACTAAACGTTAGCGAACCGAAGAATTGTCATGGTTTAATGGTTATAGCCGTGATATTACCCGATCAAGACAAAGTCCGAGTTTTACAGTAACCCCTTTTAGACTCGTAATGTGCTCGCTTCGCTCCCTTCTCCAGCTCTGTGGCGTGGTATTGCGTCAGGTGAGCCATCACTAGTCCTTGGTGGCAGTGCTCGTGTGTGCCGTGCATCCATAGAATTTTCAAGTAAATATTTTCATTTAACGACTACCATGATTGAATTCAATGAGACTCCATGGAATGCCGGAAATCGCTGCGCATATCGAGAGACGACGGCTTCACGGTCCGACGCGTGAGATCCACAGGGACCGCAACATCGGCTGCGACCTATCACCATCATTGCCAAGAACCAATGGCCTCATAGAGGGCAGTGCAGAGGGCAGTGCAAAGGGAGCATGATGAGCTGCATGATGTCTTGGTATGGGCCACAACTGTAAGAGGTAAACCCTTAACCAATTCCTCAAACTCCTAATTTCCTACGTCGGGGTGTAGAAATAACAGGTCTTGCGAGAGCATCGAAACAGTCAGAAAATATTGCTTTGTTGGTATCAATGACGTCCCGCAATACGAAGAGTACAATTGATGGATCTAACAAGGTGAAAGTGTTCGAATTATAGCCCTAGCTGAGAGTTTCAAAGACGATAAGTTACCACAGGTGTGTGTTTGGAACATCACATGTGGCAAAATGATTGTTTGCGGAGCTTAGCGAGGCCTCCGACAACCAATCGAGGCTTGTGCGGCACGGAGTTATCTTGTTGGTTCTAGACAGCTTCAAATGTAGGCGGGGGCTATGCAAGCCGAGAAATGACCGTCAAATGATCTCACGAGGTCATGGTAATTCTAGAAGCGGACTGAGTTGCCGGGCTGCATGCATTCGGCAGGGTTTGAAATGCGCAGCATCATCTCGAAAAGTTGGGTCACTGAAGATTCTAGATCGTGGTCTGTAGGAACTTTTACATGATTTGCAGTGTGTTACGACTCTAATAAGAACTGACTTGTTGATGAGAATTAATATTAACTCTTAGCTGTTGTGTAACTAGCGATGCTAAAAAATAAACTATTCAAGATCTGCTACTCCTCGATCGCGAGTCTAAGGAGCGTTGCAATTGCAACGTCACTAGCGTATGATGCATCCCAAAACGGACTGATCCATGTAATCAAGCCATCCTTATTGAGCTTGAGAGCCGTCATGCCATGACGAGCGGCTGCACCTGGCCCACCGATCCATTCATATCCACCTCCTTGCTCGTTTCCTACCACATGTCTAACAGCCGCGCCAGTACCATACGGCAACTTGGAGGACGCTCTAGCAAGGTAGCGCTCAATAGCCAATCGGCCATCGATAAGGGTGCGCGTGGTTCGGTCCTCCCAAACAGCATCAACATCGAATAGTGCTGCTGTGGCGCTGCTTTTGCCCGTTGAAAGACCCGCATGGAGCTTGTTGACAATGCCCTGCAGTACCGGATTCCGAGCCCTCTCCACGGTCAACTCTCCGAAATCGGAGGGGTACTGGCTCTCTGGAACTCTTGTCTCGGCCAAGGGAGCTCGCCGTCCGTCCCAGTAGTCGACCTGGCGAACAACCTTGCCGTTCTCCATGTCAAGTACCGCAATTCCACGAAGCTCGGAGCCGAACATGGTAGGAGTGTCCACAAAGAACATGACCGCACTGTGTATGTCGCCAATAATACGGACTGGATACGACCTGGCATCAGCGCCCCATGTCGACATTATCGCTTTCGTCGTTGCCTCAAAGTTTGCTGAGTTGAGATGAAGACCAAGGACTGTTTCAATATAGGTGATCTTGGAAGTATCAAAGTCTTTGATCCATTCGTCTGCATCATGTCGGCTTTTGGCCTGGAAATAATGACAGAGGAACTCGACAAGGGCCGGGGTAGCATGACTTATGTCTGCAATGTCGGGGTAGAGTAGCGTTGGTGCGGAAGAGGTCATGATGAGTAACTGGCTTCTTGGTATTGCCGTTATGTATCCTTTCTCTACCTCTTTTGGCGCTATTGGTTGTCTCTTATAGGGCTGAAGGATTATCTACTCGAATCCTTCTGGCGCTGCCGGACTGACATTCCTCCGACTTCAATCTGAGATTTATAACAACCGGGACAAAGCGGTCTCCGACTGTCAATCAAATCAATACTGCCCTCAGAGCCACAGTCAGAAGTAGACCAACATGCAAAACCAAACAGGGCCTCTTGCCTCTAGGGTTTCGACCATCATGAGATGCATGCATTTCACAAATTGACCTCCGTCATGTGGAGTCGGCGCCGGGGGAACTTGAATTACGGGCTCGGGTCGTTGACAAATTCTCCCGGAGACGACAGACAGGGCACCTTTGCCAGTTGGGTTGACCTCTCAAGCTAAACTTTATCCGGGTAAGCGAACTAGTGATATATTTCATCGAGTCTTCCAAATCTTCCTTGATAGTACAACACTTCGAGGTAGGCTTCTCCCCCAAGAATCACCACTTGCTCATGTCCGAGGATAGAGGTGCGACTTGATAGCCTTAATAACGTGAGAAACAAGAAACTCGACACTAGGCTATGGTTGTCTGGGCACAGGTACATATAAAGCCGCCCTGACGAAGGCCTTAGCAGAGCGTGACCTTTCAGTTGATATAGGTATCCAACATATGAAAGAAATTGAGTATTGGGAGCCAACAATTTTGCTGTGATGACACTACCATCCCTGAACAGTGTCAGCTTGAAAATGCTCACCCATCACACTTCCATGACCAATCGTCCTACTTCAGCCGCAGCGGTAAGATATGGTCTGATTGGCAGCCTTATCCGTGCACCTCATTCTCTGCATTCAAGCGTGATCGATTTTCAACCCCCGCGCCGATTCAAGCAACTCTTTTTCTCGCCTACTAGCACCTTATTTCTACCCTGCCTTTTCTCGCTGACATTGGGCATCGCTCTGGTGTGCTCGATATGGGCAAGTTACAAGCAAAGCGCCCACCTCCGGCTGTGTCATCGTCGACTGTCAAAAAGAGGTCCAAAAAAGCCTCATCGTTCCAGTACGAGGCTTTGGATCCAAGAAAACGGGAAATAAGGCTTTTAGAGCTATACCCCGGAAAGCCGGGCAGCAAAGTTACCACACGTCTCTTCAATGTCTCTTTAGATGAGAGGCCTAGCTTTGAAGCCCTCAGCTACACATGGGGACCGCCGCGGCCAACCTACGACATTTTTGTGAATGGAACCAAGTTCTCTGTGGGCCGAAACCTCAGGAAAGCTCTGGATGACCTGCGACACGCAAGCGAGCCTCGCGTCATCTGGACGGATGCCATCTGCATCAACCAACCTGACAATGCCGAGAAGGAGCACCAGATCAAGCTGATGCAAACGATATACGCCACTGCACAAGTTGTTTGCGCCTGGCTCGATCACAACGTGCAGCCTATAACATCTGTGTTTGAAGACCTGGAAAACCTTGGCAAAGGGGTAGAACTGGACGACTTTCACGACCCGTCATATTGGTACCCAGTCGCAGATATCTTTCGCAACCCATACTGGCGTCGATTGTGGATACAACAAGAACTGATACTTGCTCCAAAGATTCAAGTATACTGTCGCCGAGATTTTTTTGACGGGGCGCAGTTGTTGCAATTCCAGGACAAAGTTGGTGTCATCAAGCGAGAGATGGTTCAATTCACCGGCCCTTTGTCTGAGCTTTCTCGCTACATAGACGGGAGCACCAAAACCTCAACGACACCGGAGATCCTGGGAGGTGGTATACTGCGTGCCAGGGAGAGTCTACTCAAGGGCCGCCAGGTTCACAGCGAGCAAGGCCTGGAACGGTTCAAGATAACCCGAGACATCCTTGGGTCATCATTGTTACATCTCTTCCTCCAAGCATCTGGCTTGAAGATGACTGAGCCTAGAGATCGTGTCTATGGTGTCTTGGGACTTGTTACAGACATAGACCAGGACGCGGTTTGGGTTGACTACCAGGCTCCCATTGTCAAAATCTACTCTCAAGTATTCAGTCTTTTCCTGGACAAATATCACGACCTCTCATTTCTGGCCTTTGAAGGAAACCACGAGCCCAACGCTACTTCGGATCGAGAGGGTCTCCCAACATGGATGCCACACGTTACTATCAACTGGGGGCCCATCAATGCAAGTCGAGCTTGTGGTGCTACCCGAGCGACCCGTGCTTCTGTCAATCAAGAAACTTTGACTCTTTCTGCTGAAGGTCTTTTGATTGACACAGTCTCCTTTGTAGGAGACCAGGAAGAAGCAGGTGGTCAACCCATTCTTGAGTGGTTGCAAAAGCTGGAAGGATACTGTCGACGTGTTTGGCCAGACGCGACAGAGACACCCCTCTACGAGAGAGAGGATGTCACGTCGCTGTTGTTCTCATGGCTGGGAGATCACCGTTACCGTGCCATGTACCACCAAGATAAACCAACCCCAGCGAGGAGAGTCTCATTGCTCCGGGCCCTGTGTGTGGCGGCCACCAAGGTAGAGCAGAAAGGATTTAGTCTTCGGCACGTCGTTTTTGGAGGGTACACGCCTACGAACGTTTTGTCAAGAGATGAAAGGGCGGCGCTGATAGCAATGCTTCACATTAGCTATGTGACATTCGTAGGGACATCAGGTGGACGGCTGGGGACTATAGATAAAGATTCTGGAGTCAAGTCAGGAGATCAGGTCTGGATTCTGTTTGGCTGCCGGATCCCGGTCATTCTACGTCCAGTTACTGATAAGACGAGCCGATTTACTGTAGTCGGATATGGTATATTTCCAGGATTAATGAGGGGAGAGGCCATCAAGGAGGTGGAGGAGGATACAAGCATCAAACTCCAAGGCACCCTGGTCGAGATAGAGTAAATTGACAAAAAATGTCCCTTTGGCTATCCTGGGGTTCAACTTTCATCTTCTATAAAGCCTATTCGTGACATTAACTTTGGCAACTGGTCCCATATCCCTAGGCGGGCTGCGATAGCTGGTTAGGACCCTGCCAAGCACTACGTAGCATTACATGATTCTAAAAGCCCTAGCGAAACACAAGGGTTGGCCTAATACTTGTGTCCATAGCTCTATCCCGAAGCCGCCGCTTCTTCAAGAGAAGCATCATCCATATAGAAAGATATGCGTTCACATGTACCCTGTACCTGAACATTTGGCCCAACATCCAAACGCGCCTGCGTCCAAGAGCATGTCACTGTAGCTAGAGTCCAGGCACCGTTGCTCCCAAAAGTCGCCGTATTGAAGTATGCGTCTCCCGCGCCACAAGACACAAATGTGCCGAAGCAACTCGACGAAGATGTTACCTTCACATACACCGAGAACCGGTATTGCTTATCAGCTTCGAGCAAAGAAGAGTCAATGTCTTGTCTAAAGCCCATGGTTGCGGGGCCTCCAGGTGCTCCAGTGCAATAGCCAGACTGACTGCCTCCATGGAAGTCTGTGGTGGACAGAGACACGCTTCCGACGGAGCCAATTCGGACCCAAGGGGCTATTGTGTCTGAATCCTCCAAGCCTGGGTTGACAATAAGGTTGGTAGGCCCCGAAGAGATAGACATCGATGTTGTAGTCGAGGGCTCGAGACTCGTAGTCGTGGCCAAAGTGGTAGAGATGGTGGACGAGTCCGATGTGACACTCTCAGCTTCGCTGGTGGTGGAAGTCGATTCGATACTCGATGTGGCAGATTCGCTGGTGCTGACATCTGATGAGAGAGTTGTCGAGTATGAAAGGGTTGTGGATGAGTCGGTTTCCACTAGGAGCGTAGTTGAGGATAGGGTTGTAGACGACGCAGATTCAGTGTCGCTAGGCTCAGCGGTGGATGAAGACAAGACGGAAGTGACCGATGAAGAGGAGGGCCTGCATACTGACGCCAACGAAAGGTGGCAGAACGCCAGCAGCGGGATGGCTGGCAAGACGGATCTCATGGCGGCGGTGGCGTTACGATGGAGCGTGAAGAATGGAGTGATCAGGGAAAGAGAAACAGCCACCAAGTGTTTCGGTGTTCCTGGCCTGCTTTTAGTAGAGGCCCCTTTTGCAACGTTCCTGGATGAAACGTACATCTTAGCGCGTACTAAGTGGTGACTGATCAACTAGTTTGCGAGACTATCGATCGTGGTGTTGGTGGATCCGACTGGCTCCCCTGTATCCAGTGCAGTTGTGGAGATATAGGAAATGAAGGGCAGGGGTTTTGACAAAACCCGAATCGCCTCATTGGAGCCAGAGTCCACAAGTTGCATACATTAGCGCTCAGCTATTGATTATCTCATCGAGCTGATGCTGCAGTTGACAACGATAGCAGAGAGATATGAACGAGCTTCGTAAGCTGCTACGTAAACCACCAGGGTTTTTATTGCCCGGGCGCCTCCGAGATCGTATGTCCCCTGGACGTCTCCAAAGGAGGCCATTGGCCATATCAGCAAAAGAAATAGGTAGTTATAAAGTCATGGGAGCATCAAAACACAATACTGGAAAATACCATAGCCTCTGGATGATCTACACTCGTGATGAGCATGTCGCGACATGTGGCTAGTCATGAATGTCTCTATTGACGTGGGCTACGCATGATGTCCATTTTTAGGAAGGGGCTCAATTACAGATTCTAGAAGTGGGTGAACGTGCACAGGTTCGTCAGCTTTGATTGGAAAATACCCAGGTAGTTGGGTATCGCTAAGTATCCTTGTCTATCAAGCCTAGTAATACCTCCTCGGGGTGTCCGCTGTACAGACACGGTCTTCACCCTGCTTGGAGGCCCATAAATCGGCGTAGGGGTTTCTTGCTGGAAGGTAATATCTATATTTAAGCTGCCACGTAGCCCATGATAGGTCAGGCATCTTACGGAATGACGAAGTTGATGTCACAACGGCAGACTCGGTGTTGAATATGCATATGCGTCGAGTGTATATCCAGGCAGGATAAGCACTGATAACGACGACGACGTCGTTCCGGAAAAGAAACTCCCTAAAGAGATGCCCCCGACTACTCCCTGTCCTGTGTACTCATGTACTCATAACCATGACTTTTAGTAGCGGCGATTCTCTGCTGGGTAGGTAACTATCACGGCTATCTAAACTCCCGCGTAAAGATCGGTGTGTTGTCGGAGACCGGAGGATCTTGCTCTTGGGTCGGCTCAGAAAGGACAAACCTAGTGGGTTTTCCGCTGAAGGAGCCATCTTAGGTCACACACATTTAGATCCAAGTCCGCATTCGTTTCCCAGTCAGTGGACGGACGAGCAGCAGATGAGCAAAGGACGAAAAGGCGGACCAAAATGAATACGACTTAACCTATCGACATAGGTATAAGAAAGGAGGGGCGAGGCTAGTCTAGAGCTTATTACCAAGACATCTCTTTAAATGGACCTCATTCTTACCAATGTCTCTTTCACAGGAATGCGCGGGATCCGTACCTGAATGGACCTCTTCGTGTTGGGGGTTCGGAATTCCAGATCCGAAGGGATCACTTCAACAAGGATCAGGTATTATTTGGCAACGATGGGGGGTGGCCAATCGGGATTGAGCAGCCAAATGCGGACTTTGATGCAGCTATGCATCAAACTCCGCTGGTATGATCTCAAATGTGCAATTGAAAGCAGATGCCTCAAAAGCCCATCTCGACATGGGGGCTGGCCGAGGTACAAAAACCAGAGTCGGGCTCTTGGATGGAAAAATCTTGCTCGAAGTGTCTCGCTCATAGTCTATACCCTCACTCAACATTCCTCTCTCTAAAGCCACCTATCCATCATCATGCCCAAGACAGACATCACCATTGTGGGCGTCGGCAACATCGGTGCGGCCATAGTTAAGAAATGGCTTGAAAAAGGCTTCACTGTCACCATGTGGAACAGGAACCCTGACAGACCATGGCTGAAGGATCTCGCAAACCGCGGTGCTGTCCTTGAACACGACCTCGGAGCGGCCATTGCAAACAGCGATGTCATTCTCCTCAGCGTCGCGGCCTACAGCAACATCGCGGAGCTCTTCTCATCAATTCTACCTTTTGAGAAAAGTCAGTCCCCAAAGACCATCATCAACATCACAACAGGAACCTCTCAGCAAGCTCGTCAGATGGAGACTTGGTTTAAAGCCCAAGGCATTGCGGAGTATTTGGACGGTGCTATAATGGTGACGCCTGAGTTGGTTGGCACAGAGCACTCGTCTATCTGGCTCAGTGGAGAAACGGAAGCAACATTTTACAGAGTCTCTAACATCATGTCGCCTCTTGGCAAGCTGCATTATGTGGCGGAAGACCCAGGAGCGGCATGCTTGTGGGACATTGCAGCTCTTGCAGCCATGGATGGCATGCTCACTGGTGGCCTATTGGCCATGAACCTTCTCAAACGCCAGAGAGTAGTGGAAGGCGGAAAGTCACCATCGGTTGAGAACCCAATTCGAAAGATTGTCATCCCTCTGCTGTCGTCCTTTCTCCCGTTTCTTGGGGACATTGCTGCAGCGCTGGATGAGGATTGGGGCAGAAACTTTGGCAACCCCGTCTCGATGCAGCTGAAAGGATTTGAGACTATTCTAGAGGGACTGAGACAGGAGAAGGTTAGCACCGAGGGTCTTCAGTTGTTCCATGATCTACTGCTCCGTACGAAGAGGGAGAAGGGAGATGATGCTGGGCTGGCACCAATGGGCACGTATATGCTGGAGAAATAATTGGTGTGCTCTTGGTGTTTTGTAACTTTGGATATCATGTAGGAATGTATTGGTAACTATCCATTGCCGCAGCTGCTCTAACTCTTTAATGATCTGCGACTTGTGTCTAACAAAAGCCCCCTGGCCCACCATTCTCATCAATGTCAAAGTCATCAAGTCCCACAATACTCTCCTTCACAATCGGTATGGTTCAACGGAACTTCCGTAGCCCAAAATACAATCCAGCTATGGTGAGCAATCCAACAGTAGCTCCCATCCCTTTGACTAGGTACTCGACTTGAGTAAAGAAACCGATCCTTTCTCCACGGGGCTCGGGCTCCAAAGGTTTTATGGTACCCTTGTAGCTTGCCCTGATAGCTAGAATATCGTTTGGTAGCCCCGGGGACTTTTCGAAAGAATAATATGTTGGGCTGGAGAAGAGTAGGGGAGAAAAGAAGGGAGAGTTTGCTCCTGGGTGCTGAGCACCACGCACTTCTGGAACACGTAATCAGTCAATATATCCTCACGAGAAACTCGGGACTTACCAGGCAGGGCTACTGGGCAAATGCTGTCCACTGATATCACCCTGGCAGGGACCCAGCGTTTAGCAAAGTCATGGACCTTTGAAGCTTCAGGCCCGAGAATAGCGAGCTGTGCAATAGGTGTCGAGATACCAACCATGGCATCTATCGCACCCTCTAGAGACCCAGTCAAGACAACTAGGAGCGTCCCCTTATCTCTTGCTGTTATAAAGTGAAGGTCTAGTTGAAAGTTGGGCTCCTTTTGTTTCAAGGTGTCTAAAACCTTAGTGGGCTGGCCATGCCCGATAGCCTTTTGGAGGAGCTTGGCGTCTTCTTCTCGCACGAAGATTGCATGCAAGCGGTCTGATTGCGGCACAACCAAGTTCGATGTCGCCTTGATTTCCTTCGCGATGCGGGGCCAAGACTTTTTGCCCTCTGTTATGAGTCCAATGTTCAAGTCGGGGCTTGAAGTATGGAAGAACTGAGCCTTGGGGGAGCTCAAGATGGGCTGATACGGTTCCGAGGAATTATCTACAGACCCGGTCAGTTAGCAAAAGACTTGAACATTCGATAGGTGTTGGAACTTCTCTTGACGAACCACATATAGTAACTTTGTCAACAAGTTCCACATCTAGTTGAGAACAGTCACAGGAGGAGACAAAGAGGCTGCTATCTCGATCGAGGTAGTTGACCCATTCTCGTGACAGGAGGGCGATAAAAGGGTCATGATGGGTCACGGTTGTTGCCAGGACTGTCGTGTTTCCGGCAGCAATAGATGCTGCTAGGGGACCTAGCATCCATCGAAGGGGATCACCCTCCCCGCAAACAATCACGCTGACTCCGGCTGGTCGACTGGTAATGGTGAACTTTCCCAAAAGTGGAATGTCCGTTTCTTGGCTAGCTGGCGGTTTGCTAGCAGAGGCAGCGTGTTGGGAGATATCAAAGACCAGACGAGCCAACTCTGTTTCATGATACTGGGCGGATGCTGCTGCTCATTCATCAGTTCGCAAGTTCAGGTGGCATATGCAAACGAGCAAACTCACGGGTGGAAATAGAATGAATAATTTCGTCTCGGTGGTCAATGATGAGCTGGTGGAGACGGTGTAACTGCTTGAGACTCCATCGCGGGTCTCCTAAAGTGTAGTTGCTCTGCCACGAGAGGCGCGCAGTAGCCACTGCGTCAGTGATGGTAATCGTCATTCTGGGCACGGCTTGGGAATACTATAGAAATTGAAAAGCCGGGCATCATCAAACAATCAGTTAATCTCGACGGGAGGTATATTTCAATCACAGCCTCTGCTGCAATGTCGGCTATTGAGGCTGGGATGAAAAAGGGGTCTGTCTATCGGAGTGGGATTGTGGGGTTCCGACTCGGACACGGCATTCGGAAGCCGAATAAAGACACCCGGAGTAAGGGGGCTTTAGATATTGCATCCCCGGCGGCATTTGCAGTATGCATACTGTACAACAACAGTAATTCCTGCGGCCAAGAGACTCGCGGAAACCCCCCGAGCTCTGCCTCGAGCCATCCTTGGTACTTATGCTTTCCCTTTTCCCGACATCGACCAACCTTCAAGTCGTTGACACTCACATCAGAGTCTGATTCCTACCATGTCGCCCCAGATGACCCAAGGAGGCTCCATCATGCCCGCAGCTTTCTGGTCCCATGGATCTCCTCTCCTGTGCTACAAGGATTCCGATTCATCCGAATGTTGGACCCAGGTAAGTCTTGTTGGACCCCAGTTCCTTAACATCCATTCTAACCACTTTGTGGCACAGTTTGGCAAAGCTGCCCAAGAAAATGGCATCAAAGGTGTCGTCTTTATCGGGGCGCACTGGGAGGAGCTAGACGATCGAATCCGCGTTGCAACGAAAACGAATCCCGAAATCCTTCAGATGGACATGATACCTCGCTCATACTGGGAGAATTATCCCATCAATGTCGATCTTGAGCTAGCAGAAAAGGTCATTGATCTCTTGCGTGCGGCTGGGTTCCCAGATGTCCAAGAAGATCCGACCTTTGACTGGCACGACGATACTATCACACCATCCCGATGGATGTTCCCCGAAGGAACACCTCCAGCTACTGTCATCAGTTTAAATGCCAGATTCAACTCTGTATTTCATGTCAAGATCGGTAGGGCGTTGAGAAATCTTCGTAAGGAAGGCATCCTCCTTTGCGGAACCGGTGGAGCTGTCCACAATCTGTATCGAAACAATTGGTATCCCCTTTTGGCAAGGGGCGACAACTTCCAGAAAGGCCGCACACCTGCACAATGGGCCATCGAGTTTGAGAAATCTGTCAGCGATGCGGTGGCTAACAACAAGGTATTCACTCTTTATCATCACGCCTTAACAGCGACAACTGACGTCTTGCTTTAGGGAGCGAGACTTGCCGGTGCTCTCACCAGGCTAACACAAAGTCCTAGATATAAGGACGCTCATCCTACCGATGAACACTTTTATCCTCTCCTGGTGATTGGGGGCTCAGTGATTGAAGATGATGAATACGGCAAGAAGATGGCGCAGACGTGGGAGCTTCAGCATATGTGCAACAATCAGTTTGTCTGGGGAAGCTGGGAGTCAGCCTCGAAGCCCCAAGTGGTTTAGAAAGAAGGCAGCGCTCTTTTTCTATTCAGATGGATCTTTTTGCTTTTGTACACGAGTAGTGACATCATGACCCTGTAATCATCATGGCAACTGTACATTAACTAATCACCATCAACACATTTATCGCTGCCCTCTACGGCCATGGCGCTTTCGCGTCCTGAGCAGTACCAATGGTCCATCTACTCTTATCTACATCTAGGGTAAGTCTATGCGCCGGTTCACTGGCCGTTTTGCTGGGGCCAAGAATGACAGCATTGAGTGAGACAGCGGTTTCAGGGGAAGTCCAGCTATTTGCAGATTATAGAAGTAGCTGGTGATGAGAAAGCTGACCGAACAGTGAGAAGTATATTTAGTTATGGAGTTAATAACAGCTTGTCTTCTAGTCAAGCCTCTTTCATCATGTCTCTTTCATTAGTCAGGATTTCTTCCAAGTCACAAGGCTCCAGGAGCGCCACATAACATAGACTGCTTGGGAGTAGTTTGGAATGTAAGTGACTATGCCGCCCCATCCACACTTCAGAGATGAGCACTGAAAGTGCCCGTCAGTGTCCCGGCTAGGAGTCGGCGTGATGGCTCCAGGGCGCTTGCATGCGATGCACACCCAGCAACCGATATGCCATCGTAACCCGGGCCTCGAAACCTCAGTGTATGCGTCCTCTTCGATCCGTTCATGGCAGCTCTCGCATACCATACCCTGGTCGTTATCATCGGGCGGCTCGTTTTGGTAGGGGAGATGAAGTTCGGGAGGCTCTGTGGCCGACAACTTTGTTATGAATTTGTCGCGCTTGTTGCCATCTTCATCCACCATTACAGACTTCATCCCGGCTCCAAGGATGTCCCTTACTGACACGGTGAGGGCTTCACAGAGTGAATCGGTCTGAGGGTTGGTGTGTAGAAACTCTACAGCGTATTTTTTAAAGGCATTAATGAAACGAAGCATATGTTTGTCGCTGGGCACTACAGAATGTCAGCGGCATGGTCGGTTTTCCAAAGGAATGTAGCGCTTCACTTACCCCCATCTGTGACCTCAGCAACAAGTCGGAAAAGGAGGTTTGTCAAGGCGATTAGGATGATCCAGTGCTCAAAAGCCTCGCTTGGGTTCTCCCTCTTCTCCAAAGCAGTTTTTGCTGCCTTCCGGAAGACATGGAGAAATTGCAAAGTAGAATCCATGAGGGTGGTGATGAAAGCCTCGTGTTGCTCTTGTCTGTGGGACATTTCGGCAGCTCTCCAGCCTCTTACCACTTTGCTGCCTCCATCTACCTCTTCATTTATCGAAGCGAGAAACTCACGGTCCTGTTTCGATACTGAAAGGATAATGCCAAAGACTTCTTTGATCTTGTAGCACTCGGGATGCCATTCCAATGCTGAGCCATCCTCAGAGTCTACAGTATTCACAACCTCCGTCAAGACCGGAAACTCGCAACTTTGGCATCGCTGCGAATCGAGTTTCAGGTAGTCCAATAAGCAAAGAACTTTGTTGTCGTACTCGTAGTAGGTTTCGCCTTTGTCGAAGACCCTGTCGCAGGCGTCACATGAAAAGTGCTCACGATGGTACCGTCGGCCCAAGGCTGTCTGGTAGCTTCCTTCCAGATCCTTGTCGCACTTGAAGCACAGCAATTCAAGTCTCCGGAAGTAGTCCCTTTCACATAGAGGTTTCTGAGTTCCGTTGTCATCATGAGCGTAGAAATGTGTGCCGATAACTTGATCGCAATCCTATCAATCACGGTCAGCACGAAATTGAATACACCTTATCCCGTTGGAACTTACAATACATGTGAAGCATTCCGGGTGCCACACAACGCCTAGTTCCTCCACGTACTGCCACCCAACGTGCTCCTTACACTTGTCGCAATTTGGTAGAGTGCGGGCAGAGCGGGGAGTCTGTTGGGATGCTAGGTCGTAGTATGAGTATGGAACGTCTGGGGTCTGTTGGGGTTCTATTTCCCTTGGTATGAAGCTGCCTTTTTGTTCATCCCGCGAGTTTCTCCGTGGTCGTTGTTGTAGAGTTGTCGATTCGGTAGAGGTCTCTGGATCTGCCCCCATACTCAAGCCTTGGAGGTCTTGGTTGAGCTCTCGGACTGTTTCGGCATCCGAGTTGTCAATGGTAGATTGAGCTTCTGATAGGTCAATGAGATCGCCTTCTACCACGTGTATCTGCGGCTGTTGGCTATGTGCCTGTGCTTTGGCAAAAGCCCGTCGATACGCCGGACTATTCAGGACCAAGTCGTCAAAGTCGAAATCGAGCTCTGAGGGAGCGACCACTGAGGCGGCTTCGACGCTAAAGAGGCTGAGCCTGGCAGTGTCGTTGTCGAAGATAGACTCGCATTCCAACTTGATGCTAGGGTTTGTCGATCGGAGTGATTGAGCTTGCGATGCAGGGGCCTGGATCCTGGACTTATTGTTACGAAGAGTTTGTTGGATATCTGACAAGGTGTCTCTACCAAGAATTAGTGCGTACCACATATCCGTCAAATGATACTTACGTCTCGAGAATCTTTAGTAGAAAGCCTATTGAGGTTTGCTGTCCTCTGAGAGCGTTCAAGAGGTCTTTGAGTCTGTCCTGATTCCACATGAATTTAATCTTGGCCCATACCCCCATGCTAAACAAATTCTGCGATTGGAGTTGTCTGGTCTCGGCCTCAAGGCAGCTAAAGACAATCATGCATCCAGTGAGGGCCGTATCAAAGGCCATCAGCATGTCGGTTCGTGAAGCCCAGGCCTGTGAGAGGTCATCTCGCCGGAGAATCTTCATCTGTAGCTCAGACAAGGCGATACTGATAAGTGTCGACTCGGAGCAGATCATTGCGATGACTACCGGCACGTCTTCGTAATTGCCAGCAAGGTCGGACAGCTTTTTGCTGGTCTTGAGGCATGTCCCCGTTAACGCGACCTAGATACCTCCTTAGTACGCGTCTTGTTCACCAAGACGACGACGTGATGTTTCACTTACCACAGAGGCCGCGATGGACAGAGGATCCATCGCGAACGTAGCGCAGCTCTTTCTTAGAGGAAAGAATGCGATCGATCGAATGAGTTGAAGGTGGGAAAAGAGCGGGAATAAATAAGGGTTCAAGGGGCGTGCTGATCCTTCGACAATCAGGCTGTCAATAAGCGCCGAGCTGAGCCACCATCTTTGGTACTTGGTGGGCACAGCCTACATACATGCCTGCATCATTAGCTGCCTAGAGGTATGTAAGGCACATTTTGATGCGACGCCAGAGGAAGGAGATCGCCATCATGTTTGAATGCTGGTGTTTGTTGTTGAACGGATATTGGTTATCATCCATGTGTTGCGTAGGCCGTTGTCTGGTGTTGAGGGTGATAATTGCGCCCGGGTCTTGTTGAACCCGTCGTTAACTACCTAGGCACCTACCTAACTTTTATGGGGCCTAGGCGCTGAAACGAGCAGTAAGAACCCAGGGTGCTTTTGTGAAACCCTTGACGAGCTGATCCAGCGGAATTGCACTTACCGTGACGGAATAAATTCCCCTTTGAGAATTTCGACTGTTGCATCCTCTGAATACAATTTGTTTAGAGGAAGCCTAACAAGATGAGAGTTGTCAATATTCACGCTTAGACATGGAAGGCAGTGCTAGCGGGGGTTTGAGCTACTGCGCATTAGCGCCACGATACGCCACACTAACGTTACACTTCAGTTGAAATGGATGTGTAGTGTAGGGTGGACGCGGCTGTTGCCTGTCTTCAAACCTTTTGCCTATGGGAAAAACCAAGGCTTCATCTAAAACGAAGGCAATTATTCAAAATAGGAGATAAAATATCACATAGAAATGATCGGAGAAATACCCTAGCCCTGTTGGCTAAGTTAGTATCTAGGGAGAATATGTAAAAATCCATCATGTTGTAAGCTTAAGCGGGTGCGCAATGAACTGGTCTGGGTTGAGTGACAGTAGTCAGAGCCTGAGCGCTGTTAAGCTGTTAGCATAATCACTGGATATTTGTGTGATGCAGTGTTAGCACCATATTGTGGTTCACCTAAGACGTACTAACCGAAATTAGCTTAGGCCCTAGGGAGCGCTTTATCAGCAGAGGTTCCGCGGAACACATCCCCTTATCTAAACAGGGTCCCTGATCAACGGCCTGCGCAACTCCCTCTGTTGCATTTTCAACACATCGAAAACGGGCAATTCTTAGAAGCCATTATCTCTTTCAACGAGAGAAACAATGCAACCAATTCCCCGAAGAAAAGTTAGTTTTCCAAAACCCAATTATTCCGTCACCCGTGTTTGTGCAATGGCTGATCAATCCTCTAGGCCTGTGACGTTTGCTACCGCAAGAGGATCAAATGTGACGGTCAGAAACCCGCCTGTTCCCATTGTGTACTATATCAATCGGAGTGCACTTTTGAAGCATCTAGTAGAAAGGCCCGGGCCAGGAGGCAAAAGCCGAGTAAAGCTGCCGAAGACCTACAAGCTCGGGTAGACAGGCTTCAAGCTAGTTTGAACGAAGCTACGCAGAGAATCAATGAGCTTGAAGGCAGAGATGAGGCCATCGCAGCTTCTTTTAGCCCACCCTCGGCCTACGACATTCAAGCAGCTGATTTCAACACCAAAACACAATACCGAAAGGGACCCTTGGAACTTCCGCCGCAGGACGAGGTCATGTCTGCGGCGCAAAGATATATCACCGGTTTCAACTCGACCATCCCACTATTCAACCCTGACAGACTGTTACGTGTCATCAATAGATGGTACACATCCTCGGACAAGAGAGACTACACCACCTGGGGGACCATTAACACGATGCTCGCGCTAGTTCATCGTCAGACACCACCCGAAGAAGCGACACCCAGCAAAAACACAGCCAAGTACACCAACAACGCGCAGTCGGTGCTTACCAAAATCGTCATGGGAGAGACGACGCTGCTGAGCGTACAGGTCCTCGTCGGAATGACCCTCCTGTTCCAGGGGGTTCAAGACTTGAAACCTGCGACAATGCTGATCGCCATGGCTCTACGCCTGGCGCATCAAATGGGGTTGCACACACGAGAGAGCTCGGCGCACCTCAATAGTAGTGTCGCGCTAGAAAGGGGCCGTGTGTTCTGGATAGCTTACATCCTGGATCGGGACATCAGCATGCGAACCAAACAGCCACCTATCCAGCGAGAGATGGACATTGATTTGGAATGGCCTTCAGTTGATCCTCAGGATGGAGCTGGCATTTTTCTCGCCGCAGACGGCATATCTAGTTTCAATTTCTTCCTATCTAGGGTACAGTTGGCCCAAATTCAAGGGGAGATCTATGATGCCATGTATTCGACGGCTTCTCGGACCTTGAGCAGTCAAGAGAAGGTTGAGAAGGCAGCTGGTCTACACTACAGGCTAGATGACTGGCTTTCTCGTGTACCGCGGCAATTTCGACCCGAGGCCATATTGACTACGGGTGAAGTTAACTCATGCAGATGTTTCGGTGTTCTCTTCGCTACTCATCTTTTCTGTCGCATCTCCATATGCCAAGCTCACATCATGGAAAGACGATGGCTTCAGACGCTACATGAGTTTGGCAGAGAAGTCGTGCAAGGCGAAGTCGCCCCACCGGCACCCTCACCACTTGGATGGCGTCAACTTGTCAGCGAGTGCCGTGAATACATGAAGCTGTTCGCGGGCATCAGGCAAAAAGACCCTGCATTCGTTTGGTAAGTAGTTTGGCGATTCGTTTGAATAACCTGTCTTTGGACAACCCTTAAGCTAACTCGGATTTTAGGATGACTGCCTGCACTTACATCTCTGCAGGAGTTTGTTTAATAGCCAACAACATGTTCAACCCATACCACGAGAGCGTGGAGTATGACGAGCACCTGGCAAATATTTCATGCTGCTTCTTGGGCGATATGGCTCAGCAGGTACCCCTCGAGGCACTGAAGAGGGCGGAAGAGGCGTGTCAGGGGCTACTCCAGCAAGCTTCCATAGTCCGCCACCGCATCTCCAGCCAGGATGAGTTTCATTGAACGATAAAACATGTAGCATATAAAGGACAAGTATTGGTTAAAAAAATAACGAGCATGGTTTCACAACCCATATCAAGCATATGGTTACATCTATGTGCCTTTGTCTTAAACCCGTGGGGACCGGAACAAGAACGGATTGGTCTTTTCGCCATTCTTATTGTAGTTCATTTCAAGTTCATTTGAGCTTGTGTTAAAGCCACCGAACCGAGTCAAACTCGAATTATAAGCAGAGTGGAGCGGTCAGTCAATGTGCCAATCGATGGAGATGTGCTATTTCATAGCTGAGTTCCGCGGAAGCAGATGAGTCCCGACCTTTGACTGCTGGCTTAGCAATCGACTTGTGGTGCGAAGCCTATAAGAACCCATCTATTCTCCCGCAAAACTGATCTCAATCAAGAAAAGCCCATCCACTATTGCCCTGTCTTCATTCCACTTCATCCATCTTCCCCCATAATGGCGTCCCCTCCCTTCGACAGTATCACTTCATTTACCAAGACCTGGCACAATGATACATACCCCTCCATCTCCCCCACAAGGCCAGAACTTTTGGTCACTGGCAAACACGTCGTCATTACGGGTGGGGGCACAGGCATCGGAAAGGCGGCCGCTATTGCCTTTGCTCAGGCCAACGCCAAGTCGGTCTCTATCATCGGGCGCCGCATCGACCGCCTGCAGACTGCTGGCCAAGCTATTACTGAAGCCAACTCGTCGACCCAGGTTGTTTTGCAGACAGGCGACGTCACCGACCGTGCATCCATCGAAGCGGCCCTGAATGTGATTGTTGCCAGGATCGGGAGCAAGATTGACATATTCCTCGACAACGCCGGCATGCTTCCGGAAGAGGCTCTAGTCATCGACTACAAGGAGTTAGAGATCCGTCGATGCTTCGAGATCAACTTTCTCGGAACATTCAACTCCTTGCAGGCATTCACCCCTCTAGCGGCTCTTGGTGCAAAGATCCTGCACACAGGATCTTCCATTGGTCACTGGGCTCCTCTCCCAGAGGTGCCAGGAGTGTGGAACTACGCTGCCATCAAAGGAGCCGCACAGAAGATGCTTGAATATTACGCATCCGAGAACCGAGATATTCATGTGGCGAGCTTCCATCCAGGCATTGTTGGCACCGAGATCAACCCAAGAATTCCGGTTGGCCCAGACACAGGTACGCACTTTGGTTCCATTTTCAAACCATTAAAGGGACCCCATGCAACACGTATGATACTGATAGTCTGTAGTTGAGTTGCCTGGGCACTTTGTCGTGTGGCTTGCTTCCGATGAAGCTGCTTTTCTGAGAAACAAGTTTGTCTGGGCGAACTGGGATGTTGAGGAGCTCAAGACTCGAGCGGAGGAGATCAGAGCATCATCTCTGCTGAGGGTATCTCTGAATGGTGTCGACGTGTAGTGGATTCTAAGTCGGTAGCTGGGGAACCTCTGCGGTTCGCCGCTCTCTGGAGGATTATAGCCTAGCTTCGAAAAGATATATACTTCTTATATACTCATTCGTATTCTTAGACTATCCGTGTATCTAGTCTCCCTTCATTGAGTTTGCTAGCTGATCTGGTACCTGTCCGGAGCCAAAGCAACGGCGTTCGGGCATAGTTATCCCATCAAGGGCTAGGCTTTAATAATATAAAAAAGGACAATAGCTAAAAGTAACCCCCGAGAGCGGACCGAGCCATGGAACTCTGTTTAGTTAATTCGAAAGCACTGGCTTTTTCCTCTATCCCTCATCCAAGCAACCTAGTCAAGTCGGGCTAGCTCGTCCGTATCTAAAAAGGTTACCCAGACCTTTCGGGTCTTGGCTTGCAGATAAACGAAGAAGCTTACTTTCAAGACCTCCACTTGATCCGAACCTTTCCCGAATATAACCCACCGGGCCGACATGCCGCGTATGTTGGACGAGGAGGAGAGGAAGGGAGGGGGAGGACCAGACTGTCGCTTCGTGGGTATATAATAGCCTGTCCCTAGCTGAATGAGTCCTTGACTTCTTCAAGTTTTAGGCTCTCTATTTCCCCTGTCAACATCATCATGGCCAGCACGGAGAAGAACGCCACGGTGATCGAGGCCGCCAAGACCTTGAACAATACCCCCTGGTGTGATGAGTACGAAAAGATGATTTCCGGTATTGCGTAAGTGCCCTCGGCCGAACCTGTCACCACGGAATAGAGCTGACACTAGGTACGGCTAGTTATGACTGCCTTGCCCCAGAGCTGGTCATGGCGCGCTTCCAGGCCCGAAAGATGATGCACAAGTTCAACAACTATTTCCCCGATGATGCCACTCCAGAGTCCCTCTCAGCAGAATACACAAAGATGCTCAAGAAGATGCTTGGCAAGGTTGGAGAGGAAACGTGGATTGAGCCACCTATGACAGTTGACTACGGCTGCAACGTTTCCGTTGGAGAGCGCTTCTACTCCAACTTTGGGTACGTCCTTAAGCTACCTGCGGTGAGACAACACACTGACATGGTATCAGCTTAGTGATTCTCGACAGCGCCCTCGTAACCATTGGAAGTCGAGTCATGTTTGGCCCCTCTGTGACCATTATTACAGCCACCCACGATACGGATGTCCAGTCTCGACGTGATATGGGTGAGTACGCAAAGGGTGTCACCATCGGGGATGACTGTTGGATTGGAAGCAACGTGATCATCATGCCTGGTATTACCGTCGGAAGAGGAACAACTATTGGTGCTGGGAGCATTGTCACCAAGGACATTCCTGAGTTTTCTGTGGCTGTAGGGTCTCCGGCGAAGGTTATTAAGAAGGTCAAGGAGGTACCTGTCTTGGCAGGTAGAAAGACTGAAGGCGACGGGGCGAGCGTGTAGAACGCAGGAGAAGGGGTACCTAGAATTAAAGACTTTTAAACCCCGCAATGAACGTATCCCCAAGAGACACACTCGTCCTTCATGCCCCTTTCCCACATTCCCTCATATGTAATCCTCACCATGTCTACACAGAGCTCATCCTGCCAGCTGATTAAGTGAATGCTCTCATCCATAAGCTGGCGCCGGGTGAGGCATGATAGAATATCCTGCTTTCGAGGCCCTGGCTCTGTTGCGTAGAGTGACATTAATTTGCACATGTCGCGAACAGCCCCTACTTTGCTTACCTAGTGCTCAGCAAGGCTATACTAATCACAGAAGGTTTTCGAAATGGGCGGGCAGAGCTGACGCATCACAGATGAAGCTTAGGAATTCAGGCCAATGGGGAGCGGGGATTTTGACAGGGGAAAGTAGCGGGCTGACGGCGCATTTAATTTAAAAGGTCTTTCGTTCCTCAAGGCATAATCAGCGCTTATTTTCCAGCTTAGGAACACTCTCACCATCATGTTCCAGTCCGCAATTCATTCCCTCAACTCGGCGCTCGGCCGGTACCCTTGGGTGGCAGAGCTGGCGGGCATCCTCCCGTTGTCAGCGCTCATCGACTTCATCGAGATCCCGCCCAAGCTTCACGTCTTGGAGCTCGCGGGGTCCGTTCCGCTCTGGAGCTGGGCCATCACGCCGTCGGGAAGCCGGCTGCTGCTCGCAAAACCGGACAAGGCAGGCGACAAGACCGTACAGCAGGACTGCTGTATGGATCTTTTTGGTAACGCGCTTGCTCTCGAGGCTCTCGACGGGCGTTATGGCGAGCGCTACTTCGCGAGTAGCCCCGAGACGCTGCGGCTCATCCTTGAGGGGTCCAAGGTCGTCCATATTAAGAACGACCACATGAACATGACCAATGAGAAGTTCACACGCCGGGTACAGAATGTCGAGATCATTCATGTCACCCGCCGCGATTCGAAAGCGGCGTCAGGAGCACCACCAGAGGCACCGCTAGAAGCACCGTCAGAAGCACCCTCAAAAGCACCACTGCTCGGGTGGCTTCGAGGCTTCATCAACCCTTTGCACAACGCCTCTCCTCTCTACCAGGCAACAAGCACTGGCGGATGGATTCTCTGGTTGGGCACGTTGATCGTCAGCGGTTTCTTCAAGTTTTGGATATGCTTTGCCTTCGTCCTTCTGCTGCCCGTCACCGGAACAGTGGTGTCGCTGCTTTTTGGGACTCAGCCTCGAAAACTTCTTGTTGAGGAACGGAGCGACTTCGTTCGACTTCTTGTCGTCGCCGAGCACATGAATACGGCTACCTGGAGAGTCGTGTTTGGGGAGAGCTCAATTGTCAATTCTCTGATCAACCGACCGCTTGAACCAACAGGACCACAGCCTTCCTCAAGCTGGACGGCCGTCTGTCGCCAACTCCTCCGGCTTTGCATCCTCGGTCAATGGGGCCTTGCGCTGGGCGGAGCGGCAACCAAACGCTGGGACGCATAAATGATCTGCTTTTGGATTGCCTTTCCCATCTTTTGCCACGCCTATTTGATTTCACCAAGCTTCTGCGCCAAAGTCTGGTCAGAAAACAAGGCCAAAATTCATGTGCAGCGGTACAGTACCCAGACAAGCACCCGGTGCTCCTTTGTGAACCTCATCGTCGCCCTGAACCCGGATACCTTCGGCCTTGACTCCAACAGGAAGATAGACTACGACAAGTTCTAGAGCGAGGGACTCAAGTGGATGAACCCGATTCTCTCAGAGTCCGACAGCCGCAAAGTGTGGGAACTGGCTACGCGAGAGGCGCTTAAGGAGGTCGCGTCAAAGCCTATCGACTCGACTGAAGGTCGGAACCCGGGCGGCGATTTCCCAAGCACCGCTTGGAATGCCCAATACGCACGTTTCGAGGTTGACGGGAAGACCGGTGAGATGAAAGAAAAATACTACTAGAGGAGATTCATTCTTAAGGGGATATATTTGGCGGACAAGATCATGAACGAAGCAAATCTTCCCAGAGGAAAGACAGTTTAAACTAGCCGATGTCCATGGCATGGCTTGGACTAGATAGGGACACTCTAAGTTGGTCATAGAGGGATGGAAGAGGTGTGGGGGTTAATTTTACATCGTATTCAATTTAACAAAGTTTCAGTCTATAAAGTTTCTCAGTTTAGGAGCTCACTAGATACCGAAGTCATCCTGAGGGGGTTTAAATGAACAGAAGCTGGTTTCCTCCAGATGGGAACCCATTTTGACCCTGGTTTTCCTATGGCTGCTTCAGCTAAGTTCCTGGCCCCGCCTACAGCAACCTATCCCTTAAGCTGGACATGGGAACTTCCCTGTCCATCCGTCCCCGCCTTAACATCAGGCCGGGAGTCTGATTTCGCTTCGGGTGCGATTATATGCCTCACCTCAGAACCATCGCCCGCTCTCTTTCCCGCTCTCTTTCGCTACCTACCGTCTGTCTTCTCACCTTTCGCTGTTCAAGATGCAGCAAAAGAGTTCCACGGAAATGAATCTCGAAGAGGTGAACCGCAAGTTGGTCGCGCTGCTTGGAAACGCGACTAGTATCAGAGGAGAGCTCTCGCCATGCCCGGAATACTTCAAGGACATCTCTGAAAGGTACGTCTGCCGAGTCATTAGTAAAGGCAGAGTGGCTCATTCTGTGGTCAAAGTGTTGAATCTCTGATTCTCGCCATTCGCCGTGTCGAGACCCAGCTATGGCAACAAGCACGTCTTGGGAAGCGAGAGCAGGCAGAATTACCGCAAACAATCAGTCATTTATCATCTACTCTTGAAAACTTCACGGAGCTGCTCGCCCAATATCGTAAACCGCACCCTATCTTTCCAAGCCTTGATGTTTGGAATAGCGCCGCCTGGCAAGACCAGAAGTCAAGAGATGTTGGTGAACTCCAGAGACAGATAGTTACGGGCAGAACCGTCCTCGACACTCTGGTAAAAGAAATGCAGCAGGAGGTGGAACAAGAGCCGAAAAAGCTGGCACACTTCGAAAGTTGGATGGCCATCCAGATGGCCACAAAAGACTTTGGCATTTGTCCCAATCGCTTGTGGGCCATCGCTAGGGGACACCAGGACGGTAGCCTCACCAAGCTGATCCGGCCTCTGAGGGACAACGAGCCCATGTTGGGTCATGCCGACCACGAGCAGTGCAATTATGAGCTCTGCGAGCACTCACGCCGTGACTTTACCTGGGTGGCCCAACGGCACGAATCCGAAGAATGTCGGAGAGATACATCCGAGGCTTGTGAACCCCTGCGCTACCGGTTCCCAATCGAAGCACTTGATGAGGCTGCCAAGGCCCGGAGGCCGACGGCCTGGAGATTTGATGGGCAGTCAATAGTCGAACCAGGGCAAGGGTATCTAGCTGTCTCACACGTGTGGTCCGATGGCACTGGGACGGGGGCGTGGCTCGAGAGAGAAGTTAATGGCTGTCTCTACGACTACTTTGCCGCGGTTGCTCGACGCTTTCAATGCGAGGGAATATGGTGGGACACTATCTGCATCCCGAAAGACAAAGCTGCACGCAGCATTGCAGTCAACCTCATGCACAGGAACTACCAGGATGCACGAGTCACGTTCGTTCATGACTGCTACTTGCGTGAGTGGCCATGGTTTGACGGGGAATCAGCATGTATTGCCATCCTCCTATCTCCGTGGTACAGTCGCGGCTGGTCGGCTCTCGAACTCGCAAATGCAATCAAAGTCAAGATCGCCTTTAAAGATGGTGTCATCAAAGACCTCGACGAAGACATACTTGCAAATTCCGATACATGCACCCCCAGGCATAAATTCGCGTCCAGGATCATCTCCATCTTGAGACGAGGCATAGTCACGACGATAGACGACCTCTTATCTATTCTTCAGTCGCGCAATACGTCTTGGCCTCGAGACATGGCAACTATCGCAGGGCTCCTGACAGGAGTTGAGAATACGTCTGACGCAACTCAGCAGCGTATCTTCCAGGACATTTTGCGAAAGATTGGGACCATCTCTGCTGACCATCTCTTCCATAACTCGCCCGTCATGTCAGATCCTGCGTTTGGCTGGTGTCCCGCGAATTTCTTGGATATGGAGGTGTCTTCAACGGGGGCTCCTTTGCGTATCAATAGAAGAGGGCATGTGAGTGGGAGGTGGATGGTCATCCTAAACGTTAAAGATATGCCCCAGTCGAGATACGCTTGGCGAGGTACACATCCTTTGACTGAGATGCAGCTACGCTCGGTACTTCAGCAGCCAGACGATTGCCTACTGCTGGTTGACCTGCCAGTGGAGAACCAAGAGTTGACTGTAGCCAGGGCGTTACTGGTAGAGACTCTCGGAGGAAGCCCTTTGAAACACCGGGCCTTGGGTTCAGTGTACTTCCATCCGCCTTTAGCGGAGGAAGATATTCCTGGACGCCTCCAAGGCCCTATGGATATCATCATTGGCTATGATGGAGGACCTCCCATTGCAAGTAAGCCTCAAGTCATCGACAACGCCGACTTAGGCTTCCAGGACCAAGATGGCTGGACGGCGCTGCATCAGGCAATATGGCAGTGCAATGTACCCTTGGTCGAGAAGCTGATCGACAGATTCGATCACGAAGTCGAGGACCGCTTCGGCCAACGCCCTCTCCATGTTGCATCGGAGCGAGGCAGCAAGAATATTGTCGAACTGCTGCTCGTTCGTGGAGCTGATCTAACCGTTCAGTGCTCTCAGAAGCAAACTCCACTTCACCGAGCAGCCTGGGGCGGCTCCTTCGCCGTAACTGAAATGCTTCTGGAGGCCGGTGCTGACCCCGATGCCTTGGACTCGAGAGGTCAATCTCCGTTACATCTGGCGGCACAGCATGGATACGTGGAAGTTGCCTCGTTATTGATGAAACGAAGTGATGCTAGCATTCTAAACTCCGAAGGCTTCATGGCGTTACATCTTGCGCTGCTAGAAGGCCACAACGACGTGGTCAAACGTCTGGTAAGGGAGAACGATGATCTCCACTCAACAGATGGACGGGGCTACACGGTACTGCACCTGGCAGCACGCACTGGGAATGTGGACCTGGTAAAGTGGCTGGTTTCTAAGGGTTCCAATACTGCTTTGCGTAACTCCAATGGGCTGCGACCGGTGCACTTGGCAGCTGAGAGCGGAAACGATGCAGCACTCCGGTGGCTTCTCAGACGCGAGCATGTTGATTCAGACCCTGTCGTTGATGAAACATGGGAGATGCTGCACTCAGCCTCCAAGGGAGGGATTGAGTGGATTGTCTCGGACATCCTGCACGGCGACGAAAGCCGCATCAACATTCGGGATCCCCAAGGTCGTTCAGCCTTGCATGTTGCTGCCGGAGCAGGAAGGACGCAGATGGTGCGATTGTTGCTGGACGCCAAGCTTGGTGCTGATGTTGATGCTGTTGACAACAGCGATCAAACTCCTCTGTTCTACGCAGGAAACAATGGGCATGTTTCAGTTGCCAAGGAACTGATACGGAGAGGAGCCAATATCACGGTTGTGGACGCAAATGGCGAGACCCCTTTCCTGCACGCAGCGATCAACAATCATGTACCGGTTTTAAAGCTTCTGCTCAAGAACGGTGCCGCGCTTGGTTTAAAGGATCAAAAAAGGATTTCATCTGCGCAGAGGGATGCAGACTATGGCCTTCATCCAAACACGACAGTGGCAGTCTGGGTTTCGAATGAGGTGCGGATCAAAGCAGATTTGCTACAGAGAGTGGTGATGAATGGACACCAGGAGGTTCTGAGAGTATTGTTCGAGAACGATGTGGATGAGAAGACGTTTCACCTCGAGAAGATCCTAGTCAGGGAAAACCTCAAAATCAAAGACCTGCTCTTGAAAGATGCAGTAGAGCACGGGCAGGACTCCATAATCAGACTGCTGCTTGAGCAGGGAGCTGACATGGATGTCAACAAATCTGGCTACCCCTGGAACCGCGACAGACCACTCATGGCTTGGGCATCGATGAAAGGACACCTCTCGACAGTCAAACTCCTTCTTAGCAACAAAGCTGATGCCGATCCACGAGGAGGCTATGTGCCTCTGGTGTCGGCAGCTTATTCGGGACATGAGGACATTGTCAGATTGCTGCTCAAGGCGAAAGCAAACATCAACAGAATCTGCAAATTTTCCTTTCACACCGCCCTGTCCGCAGCAGCATCCAACGGACACACGGCAACTGTCAAGTTGCTGCTGAGTATGGGAGCTGATACCGACCCATGTCGTGAGCGAGGCCACACTCGTCCACAAGGCGATTCTCGTCACGATGAACTTTGTGCTGTGCCAATCGTTGCGGCGGCGAAAGGTGGATATCAGGAGATTGTCAGACTGCTGGTAAAAAACAAGGCCATCATTGACTCCGTCATGGTTGACACGCGCGACACTGGTGAATACCTAACGGCCTTGAGTGCTGCTGCTAGAAACGGGGACTTGGAAATGGTCCAGTTCCTGGTTAAAAGCGGTGCCTGTTTGGCACCCAAACCCATCTACGGCGAACATGTCACCTTCCCACTTGAATCAGCAGCCCGGTTCGGCCATGAAGCGGTCATCGACTTCTTGCTCCAAGGGAGGACGGACGTCAACTTGCCAATCTGGGGGGCTTCATTAACAGGGGCAGCACGGCACGGACACACAAAGGTGGTTGAGTTACTTATTCGAAAGGGTGCTCACGTCGATCAGCCCACGACAGATTCACCCATCGCTGCAGCAATCCTTAAACGGCATGATTCCATCATCAAACTACTGATTCAAAACGGATGCAGCGCGAACGCCATGTCTATAAACGTGTACACTGCACTATCAGCGGCAGCCTATGTCGGGGACGTAGATACAACTCAGTGGCTTCTCCTTGCAGGAGCCAAGGTCGATCAGCCGACTAATTATCCCCCAATTTACGAGGCGGCTTCCCAAGGGTATGACAAGATTGTCAAACTCCTGATTCAAGGTGGAGCAGACGTGAACTCTAGGGCTAGCGACCAGTACAACTGCCTCATACGAGCAACCCAGAGGAATTTCTATGAGGTCGTGAAGGTGCTGGTCGAGTGCGACGCTGTCGTCAACGCAAGGGGTTTTCTTCAAGAATCGGCGATCGCCACTGCAGCCAAGAATGGTAATCTGGATATAATGAGGCTGCTGATTAGGTATGGAGCAGATATCAACGCAGCGGGTCAATTACAAGAGAAAGCCATCGTGACAGCACGTCGGACTGGAAACGACGATATGTTGGCGCTATTAGCGGATGGCGGGTTGGAAGCCTGTCCTACTAGCGGTTGAAATCAGGCTGGTTCCATCGATTGCTCGAAGAGTCACTAGGAGGCCATGGCATTGTTGGCTATTGGAGGAGCTGAGCAGTAGCACTAAGTAGATAGAAAAAGTCGCGCGTCCTTTTCTTTTGGGCCACAAGACAAGAGTATTGGAGAACTAAGAGGCATGAGGTGGCGAATCACGTTTGATAATGTCAAGAAGTATTCTTGAGTACTTAATCAAGTTGTGTTGAAAGCTGGATAGCTATACATAGGGAAGTGGGAATGAGTGAAGCTATATATCTGGCGTGCTTGTTTGACCTATTCAGGCCATTGTGTTAGTATCGGGATATAACGCTATGGTGTGTTGGAAATGTGTTCTGTATCATAGTTGAAGCCGGCATAACCGACCCAGAAGATCGTTTGACCTGTTCAACTATTTAAGGGTAAGGTTTGGAGGCTGACTTATTAGCCTTACCGTTTAGTTCGTAATAGGTCCAATGGTTCTGCCACCCTTCTAGGCTTCGTCGCTTTGTCCCTTATTTATTTTTATGTAGTAAATAAAGCGGCGGCGTGGGTGGATCCCGTGAAGCGATTCGCATTCCTCCGGGCCGCGGCGACGACTTTTTTATTCTAAAGTTGACCCGAGACACGAGGCATAATGAGATTAAGGAAAATAGTACTTGGTTAGAATAAAAATACTGAAATTTGGCTGTGATTTAGGCCTTCTTGTGTTCCTCGCTACCCTAATTTCGGTTGGATATCTCTCGTAAGGTGAGGCTCCCCATAAAACCAAGGTAGTTTCCGAATTAAATCTCCCTTTCCTACCTATTTAGCGACCCCCTCCCCCGTCAGTCATTCCTCCTAACGGGAATAGCCCCCAAGTAAAGGGAAGATCATACATTACTACCTGCAACTTGATATCTAATGGAGGGTAGAAAGATAAGAAAATTCTGTCAAACACATGACCAGTATTGCATATTTTCCGCTGCATTGCTTATGCTCAGTGACAAGATGCAGGCGAATCTAACGAATCAGCGCGCACATAGAATATGCACTTTCAACTAACAACCATTAGATTATTAGGTTGTCTTGTTGATGCCTAAGCTGAGTTGGGCCCTTTAATGATTCGCGCCGCTCGGCGATTCTTTGGTCAGATACTTGGGAATTTCATCTCCTTGATTTCTCGTGCCATAGGCTCTGACAGTTCAACCTTAGCTAACATGGCAGAAACCATTTGGAAGGTATCTCACCCCCGTCTCCCGCTATCAACAGAAGCGATGACCCTCGAAATTCAGGGACATACTTGCTGAATCATTTTCCCGAAGCAGACCGAAGCCTATGAGGCTCGAAAGATACATGCTAGAGGGCTTAACTTTAACCGCCCTTTGTACAAGACATTCGAGCGCTGGAACCGACAATACACTGATCCTGCTCTGTATATCAAGAACAAGCTCCCAAAATTCGAGTGTTGCCAGAATACCAGCTGCCAAGGCGCGAAAGACAGACTCCAACACGTCGCCCCTCCTTTTGAGACAACTGACTGTCCGAACTTGCGAGATTGGGCGTTGAACGTCATGTCATGCTTCATTGCTCATCCTGGCACCCTGCCAGAGAATTCGGCGCTCTGGTCTGCTGTGGCGTTCTGCGAAAGCTTTTTGAATGAATTGCTGACGCCGCGGCGCGAGACTCGTACATTGGGTCCCAACATCATGGGGATTTGCCGCATATTTAAATGGGTCTACGGCCTAAGTATTAGGTATTCTGAGTGGGCATCCGGCCGAGTGTTGGAGTATACTTTGGGGCAGCACACAGTCACATCATTTGCCATGCGCGAAAACGCGCTGGAAATACCCAAAGGGGTTTGTCTCTATCGGTTTTGGAATCTCGCCCTATCGACTCCTTCCGGAGCTGAGGAGCTTGTCCCCCTGAAGGCCATGCTACGTCAGTTCCGTCTCTCGGATCGCCATCTTGAGAGGCATCGCCATTGCACCGTCCAGGTCTGTGTGCAAAATGACGAGAACACCACGGCCGTCCCGCAGCGTCACTTATGTCGCGACCCGGATGGCTGCCCTCTCATCTCTTTTCCACCGGCAGACGTCAACAAGATTGCCTCTCCAGAGAACGGCGCAACGGCCTGGTCAATATCCTCTGGGCAACCCACACTGGGAAGCAAGCGTTACATGGCCATCTCTCATGTGTGGTCTGACGGAACCGGTATTGGGTCGAATACACCGGGAGACGTCAACAAATGCCTGGTCGATCACTTCAAGGCTGTAGCTATGACCCAGGAGATACTATGTGATGGCATCTGGTGGGACACGGTCAGCCTACCAATGGAGAAAGGAAAAAGAGTCAAGGCTTTAAACAAGATGCATAACAACTACAAAAAGGCCGCTTGCACGCTGGTTCACGATCTCGAGCTGGCCGAGTTCACGTGGGCAGACGATGGCAGTCCATGTGTGGCCTTGGCTTTCTCAACATGGTTTAGCCGTGGCTGGACCGCCCTGGAGCTGTACGTGTCTGAAACCGTCTGGGTTCTCTTCAAAGGCCCGGATGGCAAACCTATACTCAAGGATCTGGACAAAGATATCCTCGCTCATTCGAACGACCCATTCACCCACCCAACACACAAGCAAGTCTCGGATGTCATACGCAGACTTCGCCCGTATAGTCGACAAGATATGGATACGGTTAGCCTGCTTCTGGAAGCCTTGAGGTTTAGGTACACCTGCTGGACTCGAGATCTGTCAATCATTGCTGGGCTGATGATAGACGAGATGCTCGACGCTATAAACTGGTTTGACTCGACTTGGAGCCAGACCGACATCACAAAGAATATTCTCACAAAATGTGGAAAACTAAACGTCGACGCTCTGTTCCACGATCGAGTACCGATTTGCGATAGCGGGCCATGGTCCTGGTGTCCTCCTCTCATCTTTCACCTTAAAGGCTCTAATGCCATCACCCGTGGTTTTCGAAGTGCGGATGTGGAGGATGGGGTACTACATGGACGTTGGATAGTGCTCGAGTTGAAGAAAGGTGACGGACAGAACTTTACGCCTTTTGCTTCGCATGAGTTCTTGGTCGCACGAGCCACAAGAGCCCTAAACGATCCTGACGACTACTATCTTCTCAATCCACCTGGACGGCAACCTAATGTGGAGAAAAGCCCATTTCTCCTTGTTGAGTTAATAGACAGGAACAAACGGGAGTTCCGTTTTATTGGGTGTGTTATTGGCGCTCTCTCGCACTTTAAAGATCGAAGACATGAATTTTCTGGAGTGCCGCTAAGATTGACCTAAGTGTTGCGTCAGGGTTTAGGGATGGGAAGGTGTTGGATTTCTTGATTCTGCGATACGCATTGCGCCGGAAAGTAGCTATCTCAAATGACAGGATTTGTAATTCTATAGAAAAGCCCTCACTCAACTGCTCGGTAGAAGGAATCCAGGCTTAAAAAGATATTTATGATTGGTAGCCGTACTGACAACGTGACGGGTCTGCCCCATTTCCTGGCGTCGTGGCTGCAGCTGGTGTGATAGCTTCAGGGACCGAAAACCCCGGGTTTGGTTATTTACCCTCTTATCAGCAATGTAATGAGACTCTAGAACTTGGTAATACACAAGTGCCAAGCAGGAAATTGCGACATCCAATGCAAGAGATGACGTGTTGAGCATCGCTTGGACGTTATCACATTAATACGGGCACCAAATTGCCTGTTTCCTCCAGGAAACCTGCCACCAACGGAGCATCACCTCATATGCAAGACATGCTGCTGTTCGCTGGCGGTGAGTCGTGACCTCTTTTTTATTTCTCATTTAAACTACTGTCTCCCATCTTAGTCGGAATGTCTAATAACGGAGAGTAAGTTACCTGGTCCTGCACCCTGCTCCATGGAGTCAAGCTCAAGATGGTCCCCTAGAACCAAAAACCCATTCGACTTCACCGAAGCCGGGAAAAGGCCGCGAGTCGAGGCCTACGTTCAGGTATGCAATGATTCACTTCATATCACCGCTCTTCGATCACATCAACTATGGTTCTAACTGCCTATGAACAGAAGCCGGTTTTCACTGTTGGCGAGGGAGTTTACCTGCTCAAGATTGGCGGAAGTCGTGAGTGTCCTTACATAGTTGCGATCGCGCCAGTAAATGACAAGTGCACATTGAGCTATGGGAATGGGCAGCCGTTTCGGAACAATGAGCAGATAAATGTGGATGATTTGGAGTCCAGTGCCTGGATTTATTCGACTTCAGAGAGTTAGCTCGGCTGTCTCCCCTTTCCCTCCTGAGAGCACCATCTTTCTAACCTGAAGACAACACGTTGGGCAGAATTACAGACCAAAGTCAGGCTGTGTCCAAGGTGGGGGCTAAAGTGGTGTTGGGGGGCTGAGAAGCCCAACTTGCGGCATGATATGCATCTGTTGAAAATAAGGCGACACGAGGTGGTTGGAGACCGTCTATGCAGGCGCCTTGCCTTGGCTTCCCAAGGCGAACTACTTACTACGGCTCAAAACCTGAATCTCCTGAAATATTCAGACAATCGACGGCACCCGACGGTGCCGCAATGGCTTAAACACTGTTTGATACCATGGAAGGAGAAGAACCAAACACTCCAAGCTATCATGCCATCTTGATTGGCATCGATGCGTACGTTGATACATATAAGCAGGGCGGACATAACCACACGCCAGACAGGTGCATAATTATAGGCAGCTAATCAAGTCGCAGCGGGGATACATTGGTATCGGACTTCGGTTAGGCTTGATCGGTGTGTGGTAGGCGGGCGGGGAGGCGTTTGTTTAACTTAGCGGGGATGGTGTGGGAGTGTACATAATGCGTAATCGTCTCAAAGGACGACAGAACTCATACGACGTTGCGAATCATGGTGGGCAGTGAGGAGGGGGGAAACCGTCGGGCTCAGCCACAAGTGCGGCCAGACTCGAAACCATTGGCCTGTCGTTATCTTGCCTCAGTTTAAGGTAATATTAAAAGTTACACCAATAGTTGATGTTATTGCCTACCCCGCACACCTTGTCAGATCAAATGGTGCCATTTCACTGTTCAGCTTCTGGCAACTCTATCTCTCGGAACTTCCTGCACTGAGTTTGCAGACTTCACTATTATCACAAGCAATCCTTGTGTAAACATGTCTTTCGTAACCAATCCAACCTACCTTCTCGCACCTAACTGGACCTTTCGCCCGGGCGGACCTATCACACTTGGTAGCATCGTCGGGGATCCCTTTCGCCCTCACCGCTGGCTCAGCAAGCCTGGCGCCGATACTCCAACTCCGGAGACTGTAACCACGCCTGAGCTTAATTGGAGAACGGAGACGGATAAGGTCCGTAGCGCCAATGTCAGCCTGTGGACGAAAATCTTCGACTTTGCGAGCTTCGACGTTGGCGCACATCGTAGCAAGTCAACAAGTGTCTCCTTCGAAATGTCGCAGCTAGACACCGTCTACTTCGCAGAAGAACCGTCTGTTGAGGAAATCACTACCCGAGCGAGGGATCCCCGCGTCCGTGCCGTCTTGAAGACTGATAGCCGGTTCCACCGTGGCACTATCTACATGGTAACTGGGCTAAAGATCGCCCGTGGCTTCAAGTTGACGCAGACGGCCTCAGCGAACACAGGAGCGAACATCGGAGCAGAAGCAACGGTCAACCCAGATGTTAGCGCTGGCGGGAGCTTGGAGTTGAATGAAGAAACGCGGCGGGTGGCTGCGTTCGAAGCTGCGAACGACATCATCTTCGCGTACCAGCTGCTAAGGATCACACCGAAGGGTCGGGGCGAGAAGTTGACATTTGAGATGGACGAGTTCCAGGACGGCGCATTCCTCAACGACGACGGAGAAGAGGATGAAGATGGACCTGTAAATTTGGAGACTGACGTGGCCTCCCTGGCGGACTTGGCTGAGACCCAAAAGGGCCTCACTGTCAATCCAGACAGTGACCAGTATGCCTGGCTTTTCCCAAGCGAGTGATATATGGTCCCTGTATATTTATCTACGAGGTTATGTAGCTTATCTATCTACAGTCTGACAACAACAACAATCTTCTAGCTGGATCTTCTATGTCGGTTATCCTGGCTTCAACTACCTATAATGAAGAACACATTTCTCCCGTAGGTACCGGCGACTGATTCAGCCTCCGTAGCACTAGAATGACTGCATTTGCACTCCGATAATCATAGAACTGCTTTCTAAATATTGAAGTCCTTATCTACCCATTAAACGCATACAGCGAGTATGCCATGGCGATATGGCGATGTCTAGAGATCAGAAGATATATTTATCATTTAGCAATTCGCTGCATCTCAGCTAGCGCATTAACGATCAAAGCAATTCTCTCTTCCTCAGTCCTCTGAAAAAACTTCCACGGAGCAACATATTTGTAGCGTGGGTTGCCAGGCACCGAATCAGCCATGTGGCCCATTACCTGCTGAATACCGTCCCTGGTCCTCACACGATTCTGCAAAAGGTCATTGCTCGCCGCCACATAGCCTACATATTGGATGATTGTTGCCATGATGCCAGCGAGTATCGGGGTCGCGACCGAGCAACCAGACTTCTGGGAACACCTGTCCGCGCAATCGTACGGGACATTCTTTCCCAGCGTCCCGAAGCATGAGTGTCCTACCTTCTGCGGCCAGGGGCTGGGGCTATACTCCTGGAGGGGCTCGCCCGTGTGGTTAGTTCCCCGGACTGAGATGACATTGAGGTCGCTTGCTGGGAACATTTCGTGAGAGTTTAGACCATCGTTGTTCGCGGCAGCAAAGAAGAGAATATCCCGTCCTTCGTTTCTCCGTTTGCCGATGACGTCGCGTATCACCTCCTCAATGGCAGTGATCCGTTTGTTGAACCCAAAAGACATTGTGACGATATCAACGTCCCATACCGTCGCCGCGTGTGAGATGGCCTGTAGACATTGTCAACCGTTAACGGGGTCTTGCGTAGACTGGATGCCTCTTACGTCGACTATGTTGTTTGTCGCTCCGTTCAGATGCTTTTGGTCCTTTGCAACGCGGCCGACAAAGACTTCTGCGTGGCGGGCCACCCTCAAGAGGAGGGCCGCTGTTGAGGTCCCATGTTGTTGAGCATCCTCATCGATGGGGTGCGTCGACTTGCCTGCCCAGTCACACCAGTGTCCTTGTAGACGTGCCTCACCATTCGCTAAAGTAACAATACAATCGGCATCCATGCTGCAACCAGTGTCTAGAATCGCTATTCGGACCCTTTTCTCGCTTGTCTCCGTCCTCTCGATTGCCTCCGTTTTCTCCTTCAGATGCTTCTCGCGAACCCAGTCGATTAGGTCGTTGGTTCGATCCACTCTCTGCAGCCAAGTCCAGCTGCCAGATATCTGGCGGTCTGTTAGGTTGGTATGGAAGAGTAGTAATATCTGACTTACGGTCCCTGCAAGGAATCGAGGTTCTGAAATCGCTAACGAGGTATATGGGGCCGCTGTGGGACATGCTTCAAGCTGGGGTTGCTCTTTATCTTCCACGATTGTGTCCATCCGTTGATCTGAACCTCTGAGGCGTCCTGTTTGCCAAGTTGCTGGCTCAACGCCCGTTGATAGCCCATGGCCGTAATCCGGAGGTGGGCGTATTGTTGGCTGTCTCGTATTTCGGAGCATTTCATATCGTTCCGTGAGTGGAATGACCACCTTGGTTAACAACTCGGCTTGGATCTTTGAATTGTAACTTGTTCCATCCATATCAACGGAGTCAGCGTACAATTGAAGACATTCTTCGATAATGCCAAAAAAGTTGGCGTCAACGTTGTCTTCGAGTTCGCCGTGATGGCGAGTGGCCGCGACATACAGTGACGGCTGTCCCGACAGTTCGTCGATATCCTCATTGCATGGAGTAATCTCTCTTTCTAGTTCAAGTTCTAGAAGAATAACTGCAAGGGCCAAAAGAGATGGATCACCATCTTCCGCTTCCACATCGGAGACTGTACCTTCGGCGGGATTGGAACTCAGACAGAAAGATATGTAGGCCTCTGGCGCAGCGTCTTCGTCTCGTAAAATGTAGATGGAGTTCGCGTCTAAGACCCTTGCTTGCAGCAGTGGGCTACCAAAGAGGTGCAACAAAGCCGTGGCAATCTCGACCCCCAGCCCTCTTTTCTTGTTGTGCTTGAGAGTTCTGTGGCTTGGAGTCTTTTGTCGTCCTCTCTCCTCGCCCCGCAGGATATCTCCCAATGTCTCTTTCGATGGAGCCCTTCGAGACTTAGGGCGGTCCTTTCTGATGACAAATTTGTAAATGCCCCTCTCATCGAACATCATTTGAGTAGGCTGCCGCAGCCTCAGCGACTGCTTTAGCAAAGGGCATAAGCAATCAACGATCTTTTTCTCCATCTTCTCGTCGGCTAGACGAAAGTATGCCTGTTGCCACTTGCCTGCATGTCCACATATCGACAACATCATATCAAGCTCTGCCTGGTCGAACCCCGAGAGCCGCAAATGGCCTTCATGCTTTCCTTCCGTTTCGTGACAGACCTTCCGTTCCAGGAAACTGAAGAGCAATCTTGATGCTTCGGATATGCGCTTTGCCTGGGCGAGAGACGCTAAATGGTCTCGAGCATGCGGCTGGACATCCCGATATGATTGCCCACTCGCTACTCCGCCAACACTGGAATATATCCTCCTCATATGCCGGTTGAACAGCTGCGCCGTCGATATTGCACGATGGTACAATCTCGGCTCTGTTCCAAATGATATCATGTCGAATGTCGTTCGGGTATATTCGTTCGATATTTCGTGCTTCAGTCTTACGAGTTTGGGGAATGTCTGCAACAATTGCTGCGGCGTCATTCCATATTAGCATATCAACCAAAGAATCTAGCGATTTAAAACATACCTCGTACCCGTAGATGGTAGGGCTTTTGTCCGTAATACCGTCGTGAACCAGATCTTCGAAGAAGAAGAGTATCTGATCCAGCGCATTTCGTGCATCCTGAAATAACTCGTCGCGAAGCTCACACCGAGCATCTTCTTCGTTAAAGATGATGCCAATTTTCTTGACCTCATCTCTCAACTCCGTGATGAGATTGTCCAAGGACAAAGTGTACGTCGACACGGGGGTATCTGTGGATTGGATGTTTGAGGACGTGGAGATGATGGGAAGCGCTTCAACGAAAGCTGGATAGACTGCGAGGAAAAGCTGACATTGTTCGCATCCGCCGAGCCGCATTCTGCCATCCCAGGAGGTATCTTAGCACACAGGCCTAAGGGATATTGACTGGATGTTGGCAAGAGATCGACATGAAACCTGTAAAGCGGAAGTTTTTCGAGATGCGCTGAGGGGTTTAAGGAGAAGACGGGGAATGCATCTGCTCACTGCGTCAAAGCCTTCCTACTCTTGGCGCCCTGCCTGTTGGTTGTTCAGCTAAGGGGAAGGTGGTTGCATGCTGACGGCTCGTTGGTGGACGGTAAATGTAAGAGGACGGATGGACAGGCGGCATGCTGGAGGGCGCTACGTGGCAGCAGGTGCGTGGGTGTAATTTACCGCTGAAAAGAGGGGTTAAGCTGCAGGCATTCCAAGCTGTAGGGACAATCCTAGGAGTGATTGGCTCCTGTTTGCAAACGGGCGTCAATTACAACCCGCGGGGGTCTGTAATGTTAAATGGCATACAACACTCATCTGGCTTGGCGAATACCGTACCCTTCAAAGCAATTTTCCAGTGAGGGCACTTGTCTCTTTGGCTGATATTCAGTGGCGAGGTAGAAGCGTTCCCACCTTTTAATATTACAGACCCTTGCGGGTTGTAGTCGAACTTGATATTCTGCGTACCTTTACTTTATCAGGAATCTTGTTCATCACTCCATTTCTCTTACGCCCTCAACGCACCATCCATAGCTGCTTAGAAAGCCTAAGCCACAATGCAGCAGAGCGACCTTGACGAAAGCATATACAGTGCAGCAGTCACCTGTTTAGACGTCTTTGATCTCTATCTGAAATCTCCAGGAATCACTGAACCACGTCGTGATATAGCGGAAGAACTCCGTGGCCGATTCAATCTCTGGGCTGCTTATGCGGGGGCCTTTGCTGCTCCGAAAGCGTCTCTTGACGCCCGCTTGGTCGCACACAGTGATATCAGGGACATGGTCCTCGAGTTGCTGGTGATGGTACAGAGAAATATTATACAAGGTGTGACCATACTTCTTACTCCTGCCCTATCGTTACTATTGATGCTCAACTGACGCTGACCTAGAATTACGTCTAAGCCGCGCTATACCACAACCAGATGCCGAGAATATGGAAGCGGCCGACGGCGATCCGCCGCTGTTACTGGGCCTGAATGCCGTTGATGCCGCTCTCAGTCGACTCCATTCATTGGCAGTTGCGATCCGCCGATCTGCGGCTAGAAGCTATCGACAGAAGGTGACCCTCACTCCTCCGTCCGGAAATACGGAAGGGCTTTGCTACACTCAGTTTGTCAGACGTCGATTCCCACATGCTGGGGACAGCCTCATAGAGCATCTGGGAAAATCAGTGCATATCAGAGGCAGGGCGATGTTTTATCAGCAGCGACACAACAAGAAGATCGCGGAGAACAGAGAGCGAGAGGACACAGCTATGCCGGCCATGTCCGAGAACACTGAGCCAACGATTGAGGACGGAGGGCCAGAGGACTTGACTATGAACGCAAATCCAATGTCCGAGACAAATGTCTCAAACATCGACAGGCAGGACCTCCATCGCCGTCTGAAAATAACAAAGCCTTCGTTATCTCATATCAGCAGGGGCTCATCCATTCAAGAAAGTCAAGATGACAAGTTTGATTATCCCAAGATACCCAGGACAAAAGAGACAGGTGATGACGTTCCTTGTCCCTTTTGTTGTGAACCGCTGAAGCTGTCTACTCTAACAGAGAAGGAATGGAGGTATGTGATACCTCCATCGCGACGACAAGATGAATCAACTGACCTCATTATAGAGATCATGTAGACCGTGATATGGAGCCGTACGTTTGCATATCTGAAGAATGCAAAGAGCCCCTTCAATTTTTCGTCCATTCTCAAGACTGGAGAGACCACATGCAGAGGATGCACACTCTTGATTGGGCACGAAATGTGTACACAACGACATGGCATTGCGATATGGACCATGATCATGTTCCCAAGGATCGTGACATGAGGGACTTCAATGACAAGGGCGACTTCATCGAGCATCTATCCAAGGCACATGGAGAAACACTCACGAGGCCACAACTGCTGGCACGAACCAGACGGAGTCGAACGGCAAGGATTCGAGATCCTTTCACTTGCCCTCTTTGCGACTGCCAACCCGAAGATATTGCTCCACACATTCCGGAAAAGCCATACGACTTACTATCGAAACACATCGCAAGACATTTGAAAGCCCTCGCATTTCTTTCTCTGTCGTATTTGGACTTTGATCAGGACTTCTCAGAGTCATCAGGGTCAGGGAATCAGCTCTCCCAAAAAGACGGAGTGGATAGCGCAAACGCATCCATTCGTGACGAATCATTCGACGATATTCTTCCAACGGTAGTAAGCGAGAACGAAAGGCTCGTTGACGGCCAGACCTTCATTGAGCCCCGAGAATTAAACGATCCAGTCACCTGGCCCAGGAGACTTTTGCGAGACTTCCCCGAACGCGACGACACCCTGGAGAGCTTCGCAGCTGCTATTAAGAAGGCCGGTAACGAGGTGGGCATGGATTCGCGTATTACGGACTGGATCACCCCGGTCAATTATGATCCTCAGCAGGCGTACCACTTCAGCATGCGAGTGCCAGGGACCGACCAATGGTTTCTAGAAGCGGCAGAATTCCAAGCATGGCTGCACACGGCCAAGCAGACGCTGTTTTGCCCCGGAATTCCCGGCGTGGGGAAGACGATCATCACAGCATCTGTGATCGAGTACCTCCATTCGAGATTTCGAGATCGCAAAGACATTGGCATCGCGTATATCTACTGCAACTTCCAGCAGCAGGACGAGCAGAAGGCCGAAGACTTGCTCGCGAGCGTGTTGAAGCAGCTGGCTCAGAGACAGTCTACGCTATCTGCCGAGGTGAAGGATCTTTACAACCGACACCAGAAAAACCGGACGATACCATCACTTGAGGAGACCTCAAGAACTCTACATTCCGTGGCTGCCACCTATTTGAGAGTCTTCATCATCGCCGACGCACTTGATGAGTGCAGGACTGACAGCCTGAAGAGGTTCCTGGAAGAGGTTTTCAAACTTCAAGGCAATACTGGAGCGAACATCTTCGCTACTTCCAGGCCCAGCAAGGAGATCTCAAATTGTTTTAGCGAATGCCTTTCTCTGCCGATCTCTACAGCTGAGGCAGATATTATGACGTATCTGAGCGCCAAAATCCCGCCCCTGCTATCCGAAACTGAACACATGCTTGTTCTTCAAGCTGGACAGGCACATGGAGTTTTAGAGGGCGACAGCTTCATTCTATACCCCTCAAGAGAAGCCAGCCAAACTACAGGATCCCAAGACAACACCATAGTTGCTACTGCTACGCAGATCCAGCCACTTACATCGACACTAGTTCTAGAGCAAGCCGTTACCTCGACAGATCAGGAATATTCAGTTGCGGAACCTCAAACTCGCCAGGTCCAGGATTATGCGGTAACCTTGGACGCAGATATTGTCAATGAGGATGAGGGGTTATCAGCCCTTTCCAAACTCTCTCTTTCAGACAATGATAGTACGGACAGACCATGTTTGTCTTTTTCCGTCACGGCAATCGAAAGCGAATACAAGATATCGGACAGCTCCGGCCAAGAAGTAAGGCATTTACCGGTTATGCAAAGAGACTGCACCAGCTCAGATGACATTTCCGCCGTTTTGGAACACTTGGCAAGATACGAATTCGTGAAGAACCTTTCCAATCCCTCCACAAAAGACGACTTCCTCTCCTCTGTCAATGTCAACATCACTACCAAGACGGGCAATTGTTTCGGCCCAGGAAGTGTCATAGATATTGAACAAGACGGCATCAGGGGATACATGTTTGAGTTGAGGGTAGAAAATAAGGGCGAAAAAGATCTCTACCTTCATGTCTTTAGCCTTGGCCCTTCATGGCAGATCGAAAACATGCTCCGTAGGAACTTTGAGATCCTACCACCTATGGACCAAAGCCGAGGACTCTCGGGTCGGTTTTCCAAGAAGCTAAAGACCGAAGTACCGGACGAAATCAGGGACAGGGGCTTTAGATCATGTGATGACTTCCTGAAGGTTCTGGTCACGTCTCAGCCAACATCTTTCCACATATTTGAACTACCCAAGATTGGAGAAGCTGGGAAGAATGAATTTTTGAGGCTGAGTGGGAAAACTGAGGGGGGTGATGATCAAGAATGGGCGTCTTTTAACTTTCATTTACGGACCAGTTTAAAACCAGGGCCCTGATCAAGACGACAAGGGTGGAGTGTGAAATTTAGTGACCCATTCTTTCATTTCTTCAACTCTTAATAATACTAATCCACCTTGCTTTTTGTATCAAAGACAATCACCTCTATAATAGCCTCAGTGAGAGTCACAAAGTGATAAAGTGGTGCTAAACAGACGACGAAGTCTGGCAAAGGAGATAATTTGGCCTACTCGTCGTACTTCTTGAGAGACCCCTTTTACTGTTGCGTAAGTTGGCTCAACGACACGAAGTAAGACTTGCAAACTTCGACATAAAACAACAATAAACTCCCACAGTTCGTTTCATCATTGGTGTGAGTTGGCATCGATATCAATATCAAAGAGGGTGATAGGAGGATGCAGTGTTGAAATATAAGAACCAACAGTGCCAACCCTTGTAATTTTAATACACAGGACGTCCCGGTGTGTAACACTCCTCGATGTTCTGGCTCAGTTATCGTGGGATTCAACTATAACAAAGAGCACATTTATTAACACTCCTCAGATACCCTAGACTCTAAACTAATTCAGAAGGAGCGAACTAATACGAGCTTAGGCCCACATGGCAGGCATCTTTTCTCCACTTAGTTCTGTCTAAGCTTGCGGGGAGAATACGGTAGTTCCTCAGGAATGTGACACCGGGTGCAATACGAAAACACAGTAGGTAACCTCGAGAACCACAGGTTCTTTGGTAAATGGTTACTTCGACAAGTTCAAGACATGTACAGATGTGAATTTAAGCTTAGAACTAAGTACAGAAGAACAATCAAAAGCGCACGAGCCGCGAATGACGAAATGGAGGCGGCTCCTCATCACAACATCTTCACAACGAATTCTCGCTACCACACGCAATAGCTTTAGTCGGCCTCGGCGCCCTGAGCACCGCACTTCTTCTCACAGTAGTAAGTAAACTGCAACAAGGTTAGAAATATTCCTCATGATGTCCACCATGTTCTTACCTCATCGCCACCGATGTGACCGTTCTTCGAGTTGCAGATGATGCCGTCCTACAGACAAAGTTAGAAGAGATGCCATAGCATCGGTGAGAGTCGGGACTTACAAAGGTGCAGTCGGGGCACTTGTCCCACTTCTTGTTGCCAGTGTTGCGGTTGCGGTAGTAGTTGCAAGCGCACTTGGTGGCGTCAGGGAGAACTTCGTAAGAAGTCTTCCAGTTGTAGCTGGGGCTCCAGGGGGTGCCACCGATGGGAGAGGTCTTCCTGTTGGAGACACAGGCGGCAGAGCGGTGAAGGTCGGCGTTGGCACTATGAGGAGGATAAACTGTTAGCTTATAGGGGGTAACAAGGGAGAAGGAACGGAGAGCTTGACGAACCCGCTGGCGGCCATGAGGACCAAGGTGGCGAGGGCGGAGAACTGCATGATGATGGAGATGCTAACGAAGCTCTTGAGGTGTAGATAGAAGAAGTTTTGTGTGTGATGAGGATTGAGGAGGATGCTGGTGTAGTGATCTTTTATAGACGAGCCCGTAACCCATGTCTCCCATCCAGCAGCCATCCTTCTATCATCCAGCCCCCACGACACAGTCGGTAGTCGGTAAGAGCCGAGTTACCGTGATGGCCATGATCTCTCCCTTCTCCCAATCTTCTCTCGGACCGACAGACAGCTGATCTCTACACCAAGACAGACGACTCTTCTCGACTCGCACGTGGATAGAGTTTGAGCCCTGGTTGGAGATAGCATAGCGCATTGAATTATACATGCTTGATTCAGAAGGTAGATGCCGAATAGCATCACATGTGGTTATCCTGGTGGGGCGAGAATGCTTTGACATGCCTGCCGGGAAGCGACACTTTTCCCAGATAGTAGAACTCGGAACTATAGCGATGCTAAATTTCCACGAGCCAGGTGTCATTGGGCTCACGAACCCTTGTTGCTGTCATGGCGTAAAAGACTTCCATTGTGGGACTCGGCAAGAGGTCTAGAAGCCCCCCAGGGTCCCTTATACGAATTTCTGTTTCACGCGAAGATCCAAACAGGGAGGTGAATCAGCCATAGCGCGTTACCGACGAAACTCTATTAAAATGACAATGCACACACACGTGCTTCTTTCTGATAGAATCGGGCGCGTAGATTACAACTCGTGCCAAGATGACATAGGTTTATTCCTATCTTGAGCGTGGGGTGGAGTGATATACGATACCTTGTGGGATCATCGTCGGTGTGTTGATTGAGAGAATCACGAAAACCCCTCACGGGGTTCGCATGAATGTGTACGGCAATTGAGATGGGTGAGTGTAAGTCCCCTGTCACTTCGTCAGGTTGACAATAAGACTCTCAACAACATGAAGCTCATGGCCGACGGACCGTGAGAGATAAATAGCTGGCCGATTCCACGGCTCTTGGAAGAAAAATCATCACCTCAACTCGCAGTCTCTGCAGCTTTCTCCCTCACAAGTCCCTCTTACAATATTCCAATCGTTTTCAAAATGCATCACTTTGGCCTTGTTGGCTTGTTCCTCGCTTCCGTAGTTGGCGCCATGCCTCTCGAAGCTGAAGCCGGAGGCTTTCCCGGCGCCGTCGAATGGACTTCAGGCTATGAGCTCAAGTCCACCGATGTCATTGTTCCTGTTGATGGTGTTGGTAAGTTGCAACTTCTCCCTCATGTTCTCTTACAGGTCAAGATACTAACACCTCTTAAGAGTACGTCGTCAAGGAGGATGTCTACCTGGCCTCGCTCAAGGCTGCTGGCATCAAGATCGGTGCTCCCGAGCTTGATCCCTCTTGGGTCTCTTACAACGCCTCCGACATCCCTGACCTTGAGGATGCTGAGGCCTCTGAGGGTGGTAACAAGAAGCGTGCCTCTTGCGATAACACCAACTACATTGTCACCGACAAGACTGAGACCTTTGTCGACTGGGACATGCAAATGTCCCCCGTCGTCTGCGCCGTTGGCGACATGGACATTAGTGTCTCTTCTGGCTACAGTATCTCCAACACTGTCGGCGGCAGTGCCGGCATCGACATCAAGTTCATCAAGGACCGTCTCGGCTCATCGCTCGGCATCAACTACAGCCGCACCTGGACCACCCAAACCTCTGTCATCACCAAGGGTACCGTCAAGAACGGAAACTGCGGTGTCATGATCACCAAGCCCATCACAACCCGACGATCCGGCCGTCAGTTCCGTGGCTGCGTTGGATCTGCTCGGCAGATTGGTACTTGGTATGCCGACAGCCGCAAGGATGGTAGCTACAACGGGATTAAGTGGATCGAGGGAGCCATTTCCATGTGTGTCAAGCGGGGAAACAACCCTCCCCTGTCTCGCTGCCATGGACAGGGTAACTTCCGTTAAGGCGAGTTGCTTGCAAGGATCAAGGTTGAGGGGTTTAAGTGCACTTGACTTCTCCTCAAACTGAGCTCGGGGATCCAAGGTTGAAGGCGAATTTATAGCAACCAATGGATGTAGATGTATTTGTATGATGGAACTGACTCAGTCTCGGCTGATGCTTGGTCTTCAAAGGCCCAAAGCCGGGTTGCATTATAAATAGATCATGTTCCTTTTGACTGTTGACCCCTTAAATAATCTCGTGACCGGTTGGTATACCCTGTTTCAAAGCCTTCATTTTGTAAAAAGTTATCTACCGTGCTGTCACACATCTTCTCTACCGGTATCATGACCAATGCCCGCGTGAACCGCGGGGTCTGAGCGAGCTGTCATGCTGCCATGTTGCCGGGAATGGTTAAACAATCTGTGGGCCTCGCAGATCGCAATTTAACATCACGCAACTAACCGAAATAGTATCAACCTTTCAGCAACCCTACTGGGCTGAACCGTTGTCTAGCTCTTCACTCGTAAAATCGTTATCAAAGGTGCAAGACTCTTCCCCGACGGTGATAGCAACAATGCGGGAGCAGTCCAGGCCAGATCTCCTCTCATAGAAGTCTGGGAAGAAACACACACCCGGTTGCCAGACCTCGATTGTATGAGGGATAGAGTCTGAAAATGTTTCAGGGGGAGATGCGCCTCTTCTGCTGCCCCCCTCGTATTCTTTGTCCCGGGCAGCCCTTTCCGAAAATGTTTCAATCATCTTCGCCACGTCCTCATGGCCACTGAGTCTCGCCCAATCGGCAGGTGTCTTGCCGTCCATGCCATCCTTGGCCTCTCTTGGGGCTCCATGTTCGAGCAGAACTCTGATCGTTTCCACGCGGCGTCGGCTTGCAGCACTGTGGAGTGGAGTGACCTTGTTGAAATCTGCCTTTCCTGGATTTGCCCCTGCGGCGATAAGCTTCTTGATGATTGTAACGTGGCCACGGATAGCCGCTGCGTGAATGGGCGTTCCCCCAAATCTGCTTCCGGGAGCATTGATGTCTTCCCGACTTGTAGATGATCCAAGTAGACACTCAACTGCTTCATCAAGTCCCAACGAGGCAGCATAGTAAAACGATGTTGCATGTCTCGGGTAGACGTTCCATTTGAAGGGAGAATCTGCGTTCAGCACTTGAACCCAAGACATGAAGTTGTCTCTTGTATCTGAAGCAAACAGGTTCATAGCCATGTTTAGAAGCTCATCGTCAGCTGCCGCTTTGTGAGCATGGTAGAACCAGTACTTTGTGGCATATTGAAGCAGTGGGAATTGTTCCAGCCTGGACAAGTACTCCTCTTCCGTGTCGGAGGGCCCAGAAGAGAGATTGGAGAGCAACAGATAAGTGAGACAATGCTGAGCCAACTCCTTGTGACTCATACTGGGATCGAGGGCAAAGGGTGCAGTGGCGGAGTTGTTCCCAATCTCGGAGGAAACAAGGTAGTCTCGTACAGAAAGATGAGACAGTGCAACGTGGCCATCTGGCGAGGCGGAGATGAGGCTGCTCCCGAGGAGTAAAATATCCTGGGGACTGCGTAGTCGATTCTCATCATCGATCACCTTTTGACCCTTCTCGATTGCCAGTGCTTCCCACAGTTGGTGAAGGGTCAGGGGAACACTGGAAAAGGCTAGCCAAGTCATTATCTTCCTCACAAGTACAACATCCGTGGGAGAACATTGCACTAGAAGCTTCGCATATGTCTCGCTCAGACCTTGTGGTAGTGTCTCCAGAGACTTCTTGATGTCCCTGATCGTGCGGCAGTGACTGAGAGAGTCAAGCTGGCACGCTGCCCATTGAAAACTAGAAGTAATTAGCTAAGCGCGATTGATGTCCTGTTTCTGAGTCCCCTACCTTCCTGTTGACTTTGATGATAGAGAAGATGAAACAAGGCTGTGGACGTCGGATGGTAGCCAGGCCAAGTCTTGGTCGCAACTCAGCCTTTTCGTGACATACCGTTCGATGTCATGGTCAATCTGAGGAACGTGATTCTCGAGAGAAACCCGACGAACATCTGACAGTGTCTTTTGAAGAGCAACATCATTTCGGCTTGACATTAAGATGTTAAGCCAACATGACGAGTCTGACAAAGAAGCCAAGATCTCCGCGAGAGCTCTAGTATCCCCAACCTCATCCATGCCGTCGATGAAGAGATAAGTTCGCCGTTTCGTCGATAGTACCCTGATCGTCTTGGATATCACATCAATAGTGGGTGACTGGCCCCAGCCTTGCTCTGTGCTCGTCCGGAATGAACTCTGCAGTTCATTAGGGAAACACCTGGTTTGGGTGCACATTTGACTAAGGAGGGCTCCCATAATTTTGACCAGATCTTGTGTATCTGGGTTACGGAAGTTGCAGTACGCGAAGGCGCAAACAGGTTCTTCTTCATCGACGGGAGCGTGGTAAGCAATCGACTCAATCAAGTGACTCCTTCAAGGTAAAGCATTAGTAAAAGATGTTATGTAAGAAGCATAGTGTCACGGTTACCTACATCATGATCGTCTTTCCAGAACCCGCTAGAGTAGCTGTTAGCAACGAGCAACTTTAATGTGATTTTAAGAGGTTTTATGCCGTGCTCGAGGAACTGTACGTACGTGGGCCAGAAAGCCATAGAATAGAGTTCCTCTCCTTCAGCCAAGTTTGGAAATCTTCTCCTTTCTGAAGCCATTCCGACGTACCAGGCTGGTGGGAAGATTGTGCGAGTAGGTGGTCGTGAGCTGGTTTCAAAGGTGAAAGCCAATCTAAAATCGCCTTTTGTTGGTCATCTGGCCTTGTTAACAACCTTGCTTCTTCCAGAGAGTGATAATCGCGCTTACTTAGTTGAGCTGTGCTGATATCCCTGGATAGGTCATCTAACCGCCCCAACGACTTGTCCATCTTATTGTTCAGAGAAATGGAGAGTCGTTCAACATTTTGGATTCTGAGTCTTGAATGTCGAATTATTAGTACTTTAACTTTTCCCTTCTTGAGAGCTCTTCATCTGCCCAACTTACGAGTTATGGGAGCTGATTGCGAGATTCAACGATGCCTTGCACCTCTGCAGACTGAGAATTGACTCCTTGGCCTCGTCACCCTTCAACCGCCATGTCAGAGTTTGAAGAAATGCTTTCCGTCTTGAACCAAGAAGCTCTTCAATATCTTGGGGTCGAATCCTGCGTTCAACAGCCTGGAGCTCAGACAAACAAGTCGCTATAACAGGTTTGATAGGGTCGTCCGTGTCTTCGGAAATTCCCGGTCGATCTGATTTCTTGTCCACGATAGACTCGACCGTTTCCATCAGGTTTCGAAGGGTGCGGACTTCGTCGATTATTTGGATCAAAGTCCCTGGAATCTTTCGCATTTCAGTCCTCACGCTGTAGCAGTGGGAGAGGATGGAGCTGGCGACTTGCAACGATGCGACGACCGCCGTCGTTATGCTGAGGGGATCCATGCTAGGTGGTGACTTGCGGTCGGTGGTCTCGTAACGCCGCCGGGGGAATTCAAGGACGCTGAGGGATTTGCAAAACTCCAAGGCCTGTGGGATGGTCTTGGCCTTGCTGACCCATTTCCTACCTGAGAAACTGTAGATCTAAATGACAGAGCCTCGTTTGCGACTTTGGCTATTTTTGAGGATTGCGGCAATCGATTCCACCATAACCAGAGCCTGGTGAGTTTGCTGCATGCACAAGCAATTTGTGGAGGCAGTGCTTACTATAAGTAAGGCTGATGAGGCCATCCCTGCAGTCTTTGTGCGCCACCACCTCGAAGAAATGAGGGTGTCGAAAAATGCAACCACTCTCGCAAATCACATCCACATGAAAGAAGCCCTCACGCCCGAGTAATGAGCTGACTTGAATCGAGCCAGTATGAGGAATAGAATTGCTGCAAGTAAGCGCCCGGGGCGTTATTAGGGAACGATAAGGGGGCATTGACTCAGCCGGGGAGCTCCCGGTCAGAGCCTACATGAGTTGCCAAGACATTCTCGCAGCCTGATTCCATGCAAAGTACCGAAGCTGCCGAAGAGTGTGTACTAAAGTAGGTACCCGCAAGTCGATCATCGATATTCTAGCTTGGTTATCCCGGCTTCAACTGTAACAAAGAGCGCATTTCCAATCCACCATAGCATCATATCCCAATGCTAACACAGTGGCCTTTTTTCTAGCATTCCTGCTGCCTACGGCCGAAGACTCATACCTATATGCAAGTCGATCATCATAGCCTGGTTCTGCAGGCAGCAATGTCTAGGCTATTGTGATTTTGTCTCAGCCGCAAGTGGAATGCCTGGACCTAATTGGAGGCGATGAGCTCAGGAGTGAGACACTGGCCACCCTCATTGTCATGGAATCAGCTTCTTTCAAAGGTACAGCCCCTGGCGCCCCTAGAGGCGGCAAATAATAAGCGCCAGACTTCTGTGAGGGATACCTTTCCACAGCTAGCCACATTTCCTCGACAATGGATGGATGGGGGCGGATTAAGTCTCGGCTCAGTAAAGGGTACAAAGTTCATAAAACAGCCTCTCCCTACGAGCTGCCTAGTCATCATATCACGTCAGCAAGTATTTAACTTCCTACCTTGCCATGAATGTCGAGTCTCTTGCTCAGCTCAAATTCCAGTGCCAAATCGTCCACCATCTTCACCTTCTGCAACCTTTCAGTGACTGCAGCACTGTCATGTTCAAGCACCCTATTCATTCAGACTCTTTGGCTATTCAACCCATTCATACACCGGCATAATGGTTTTGAGAAGGTCACGAGATCCACTTCAATCGGATCAGCTATCGCAACCAGCAGACCTCTGCGACTCACGAAGCACTCTGACACCCGCGCCTGAGCCCTCCATTCCGATGGAAAACTATCCAGCACGAAAAAGTCTTACACGCTCGAAGATAGTGATCCAAACAGTAGATCCTCTAAACCCTACTCCGGCTGTCGGGGTACACTCGCCTGTCGACGACACTGATGTCGAAGATTCAAACTCGAAGATATCTCGGCTCCATCGACTTATGAACAGTCAATATGACTACACAAATTGTCCCTTGCCTAAAGGTCATCTGCGTATTCTTCTGCTGAAGCCTAGCGAAGACAAGAACAGCCCTATCATTGTCAAGCTTCAGTCATTTTCCATTGCTAAGATTGAGCAACAGCAAGAAGCTCATCAGTTCACGGCCCTGTCTTACCATTGGGGCACTGACAAAGAAAGGAAGAAGATCTTCGTCGACATAACGCCCGACAGCGAACCATCAGTGGGTGATTCATCCACTACTTGGAAGCGTCGGTTCAAGTCAATCCCGGTGAAAGCCAACCTGCATGCGTTCCTCCAAGTGTTCCGGCAACCAAACAAGGAGGTTGGTCTCTGGGTGGACAGAGTCTGTATCAATCAAGCCGACAATGAGGAGAAGGCAGATCAGGTATCCAAGATGAGTACCATATACTCCATGGCAGCCAACGTCGTCATTTGGTTGGGGCCGGCAGATGAAGATGGAAAATCCGATGAAGCAATCAACTTTATTCGTTCTTTGCTGAACGAAGATGTGAGAGAGAAGCTCAAGGATGACAAACATGCCACGCAGTGGTCAAACCTACTATCGCTCATACGCCGTCCATGGTTCTCGCGTCGCTGGGTCATCCAAGAGATTGCCCTGGCCAGGAGAGCCGAGGTCCGCTGCGGCTCCGAGAGAATCCACTGGCTTGACTTTTCCCATGCTGTCAGCATTTTCGAGCTTCACTTTGATAGTATTCTCAAGGTCATCAAGGGTAGACAGGATCTGGAGCATTCTCTCGATGGAATCAACGATATGAAGCCGTTAGGTGCCCGAATCCTTGTCAATGCCCTATCCAACATGTTTCAACGACATACAAACGGCACCATCCATAGCCCACGACAGGGCCTAGAAAGCCTCATCTCATCTCTGTCTACCTTTGAGACTTCAGATCCACGGGACACCATCTATACCCTGCTGAACCTCGCCCAGGAAACGTTTGGGCTACATTCAGATGACGTGACTAGGAGAGGATGGAGGCAAAGCGAGAATGGGGTCAGCCCTCCTCCTCCTCCATTCCCGGACTATTCCAAGAACCTACTCGATGTATACACAGACTTTATGAAGTGGTGTATACAAAAAAGTGGCTCGCTCGATATTCTGTTTCGTCACTGGGCTCTTCCCGAAGTCAAGAAGAAACCGAACCGATTCTACCCAGATCTCGTAGAATTACCATCATGGGTTACGACAGTCCACAAGTCAGCCTATGGGCCCCAGCAGAAGGGCTTCGGTGGTCGAAAAACGGGAGACAGCTTTGTGGGCTCGCCAGAGACTCGCTGTTACACTGCGTCACTGGATCTAGCCCCTGTTGTGCAGTGGGGGAGAGATGTGCCTCCGACAATGCCACCACCCAGGCATTTTGTTCTCTCCAAAAAGGCCAAACACCTGCGATTACATCTACCCCCGAAGAAGGGAGCTCGTCGAATGCCACGGCCTGAACAAACGCTAAGTCGTCTCCTAACCGTCAAAGGGTTTTGCATTGGAAAGGTCTCAAGTCAACACCCAATGTCTGAAGGGGTTATCACAAAGGGGGTTTTGGCGGCTCTGGGCCACGACACGGCTCAATCCAAGGTGGAAAAGGTCCCAGATGCTCTGTGGCGGACTTTGGTTGCTGACCGTGGCCCCGACGGTAAAGCACCGCCCCCCTGGTATTACAGGGCATGCATGGAGTGTCTCGTGGCCAAGGGCAACAACGGCAACCTTGACACGAAGCGCATTCTTAGACGGAAGCCAACAAAAATTCAGGAAGACTACGTGAAACGGGTACAGGCAGTGTGCTGGAACAGGACATTTATTGAATGTGATGGTGTTGATAGGAGCGAGCTCTTCGGGCTCGCACCATTCGACGTCAAAAGAGGCGACCTGGTCTGTATTCTGCACGGATGCTCGGTTCCGTGCATCCTCAGACAGACTTCTTATGGGAGTTGGGGTGACGCTCCAGAGAATAGGCCTAGAGACAGTGGCCCTAAGGAACCTAGCAACTTCTATCATCTGATTGGAGAAGCATTCGTCCTTGGACAGATGGATGGGGAGGCTCTCATGGATCTTTCAGAAGATGACCTAGAAAGGGTCAGCGAAAACTTTCGCTTAGTCTAGTTTTATGTTAGGTAGTGGATGATAATGGCTGGCTTTCTAACATCCCACCGTGTCTTCTATTTTAGGCTGATAGCATTCAATTGTGCTTATTCACTGGTGAGAGAGTTTCTTTTATTGAATCCAGTTTCACCGTTGCGCTACTTTTAGAGATTTGTGGTGAATAGGTTCTATCTCATTTTGGAGTTAGAACTGAAGGTGTTGAAGTGTGCTAGTTAGGGTGTCTTCACGCCTAAGGAATATGACAATTAGAGGCTTTTTTAGGTTTGCGGTAATATGAGAAGTGACAAGAGTTGAGGTCTCCCAGTAAGACCAATAGCTTTTCTGCAAGTAGGCATTTTTTTTTTTTTTTTGTCAATGGCGACAGGGGTTGTTATCACGCAGCTCTCGACCTCCTCATCACAGCCTGATTCAGTACAAAGTATCAAATTCAGTAACACAACACCGCCTCTCCCTGAAGGAGGCGAATAAGCGCCAGCCTGATGCGTCGGGTGTACCTCACAGACAAGCCAGGTCTATCACACTTCATTTTTTCTCCCTTGGAGGGACAGGCGTTATGGAGCAAGAGAGAGTATGGAGTTCATGCGTTTTTCGAACAGCCTTCATTCATTCATCTATCCGGAGTTCGAATGTATGCCATGATCTAAGATACTATTCAGCAGTGATGAGCGAAAGCAGATGACAAAAGACTCACCGCAGCTGCAACACCTTACTCTCTTGGCCCTTGATAGCTGCAACCCACCCATGCAGCTCAACAGATACGTCCACAGCCTGCTTTCAGCTTCAACGTCGCTTATGTACGGGCAGGCCTGCATTTGGAACATAATCTGACAGCCAAGGCTAATTGATAACATTTAGTCATGATTATGGCGTCTGATTGGGGAGATATGAACAGGCTGAGTTTTCACAGCCTGCTTTCGGTGGCTTCATTGTCCATTGCGCCTTTATCTCGCATGCATCATGTGTACTTTATCAGGACAGCTGACTATCAATGCTTGGCATGAACCGGCATTGTGATTTTCATGATTGTATGGACCAACTTATAAATTGATGGCTTTCTACCATTCACATCTACAATGCTTTCTCAGTCACAGCCAGACCCAAAACTTTTGTGAGCATTCTACACCTCTCCCGTCCACCTCTCCCGTCCGGTTAAAACCTCATCAAGCCATCCATCATTTTGTGAGTTGCCACCCTGAAATGCCCCCCTTTTCCCCGCAGTACACTGACCAACTTATCCAACCCGTTCAGTCTTTCCCAAGTTGTATTGGACGTTTGACTTGCCATGGATAAGTCGTGGGCGGACTTGGTTGTCGGCGTCGACCTTGGAACAACAGGTATGTAGGACTGATTTGCTTGATCCTATGCACTACCCCACAACGTTGTACTAACAGCCTAACAGGGACGGCCGTAGCCTACGCCAAGCCCACCGAGAATCAGGTTAAGTGCCTCAAAAGCTGGCCCCAGGGTAAGTAAGAGATTTGATCTCATACAGGGTCTACCTCACACACGAGTCCTCGTTGCTGATCCGCCTTACAGAACCCGAGGATCTAATGCGTGCTACAAGGCGCGATGGCTATGATAAAGTCCCATCAATGATCGCCTTTCAAGACGACAAAGTCGAGGCGTGGGGGTTCGGTGTTATGACGATCCCCGCCGACACCCTTCGCTACTGCTCCTTATACAAGCTCTTCAAGCCGCAATTCGATAGCTCAAACCTTTCGGATAGGTTGAACGCCGAGAAATGTATGTGTGCATATCTCAAGGCGCTCCTTGAGCACCTAAAAGTAAACCTGAAGGACCAGCTCCCCAGGAACCAGAACTGGGATGAGTCCAGAGTCAAGTTTCTGTTCAGCTACCCGACCACGTGGAATCAGAACACGAGGGATCGTTTTTCTAGCTGCGTCGAAGACGCTGGTTACAACATGGTAGACGACCAAGCCAGTATGACATCTCTCGACGAAGCGGAAGCGTCTATGTTGCATTTCTTCAGCAGCGTCTCCGGACAGACTGGTGAAAACCTACCCGAGGACGGTGACCACATTCTAGTCGCTGATATTGGCGGAGGGACGTCAGACATGTCGATTTTCAAGGTAGGCGAGCGCCTTGGTCAGGATGTGGATCTGATGCCGGTGGTGTGCGACATGGGCGAGGACATTGGGTCCACCCAAATCGACGACGAGTTCAAGGACAAACTCCGGCCAGACCTGATGGACATCTACCGGGAACGTTCACGGAGACATCCGGACTCACAGCCGCTGTCTGATGATTCCTTGGAGTGTTATGTCGACGCGACCTTGCTCCATCTCGAGCACAACTCCACCTATGCGTTTCAGAAGCACACTTACGGGCAGGACGCCAGGGATGGCAGGCTCGTAAGGCCCGAGTTTGAGCTCAAAATCCCTGATCCCTTCGAGACCGGGGTGCAAGACCAGAGATTCAGAACACAGTCGTATATCAACATCCCCATCCATAAGGAGAAATTCTTCAAGAATGCCTTCGACGTCCAGTGCTCTAAGATATGGGAACAGTGCCAATCGCAGATGGAGAGGCTGAGGGCCGGGCAAACCGTCCAGCATGTCGTTCTTACAGGGGGTCTAGGCAGCTCTATCTACGTCAAGAAGGAACTGTCGAAGAAATTCGCCGCATTCGCGAGGGGGCGGAATGTCAACCCACCCGAAATTACCCAGATCAGGGATGCCCAAATTGCCGTCTGCCAAGGCCTAGTACACGACGAGCTGCGAAAAATACACGGCAACCCTATCTGGGTGTATCCGGCCGTGGCTTCGTATGGCATCCAGAAAGGGGGGAACAAAAATGAGATCAAGTGGTTTGTAAAGAATGGAGCCGAGGTGAAAGTTCCACACGAAATCAAGATTGATCGCGATGTGGATCTGGAACAGAACGGCAAGGCCAAATCTGATCTTGATTTCAAGCTTGTCAAGATTAAGGTGCCGCCACCGGAGGGTCTCTTCATTGGTGAGGGACAGAGGCAAGCGTGGAATCAGCGTGCCAGGGCGGTAACAGATGTCAGCAACTGGGTGAAGGTAATCACTATCAGCGCCGCACTCTTCCACATAGGTACACATGATGAGCTAATGCACTAGCGCAATAGGAGTCACTGCCAGAGGACCTAAAGAAAAGGTTCCTGTTACCGAGGAAGGCATCATTGACGATCAAGGCCACCATGTTGCGCGAAACGATTGCGATGACCCTCTACCAAGGCAAGCAAGAGCTCGGCAAAACGCTCTTCGTGACGGAGGAATGGCACAAGAACCCTGGCGTCCGTGAAGGAAGATGGAGGGCCCCAAAATCGAAGGCATGGAAGTTCAATCTATCGACCGGTGAGAAGATTGCTGGTGTGGGGGTTGCCATCGGCGCCATTAGTCTTATTATCGCTGGCCTGAATCATTTTCACCGCAGCCCTCAAAGTGCCCCATCCCAGGAACAATTTGGGCAAGCTTCAGGGGAAGGCGGGCAAGCTTCAGGAGAAGGTGGACAGGCAAACGCGACATAATGTATTATACGAGGAGAGCAACTGGGCAGATAGTTAAAGGCAAAGAGACCACGCACAGTTACAAAGCACGAACGTAGGCTTAAAATATATGTGTGTAACTCAAATTACAAATAGGTCTGAATAAATCAGACAAAACCATGGGGATAACCCATAATATGATCCAGTCATAGCTCAGAGCCCAACACGCGAAGAGAATTTGTTATGGCTTCCCAACACGATAACCTCCCAAACTGGCGCCACGAGGTGTTTGGTGCGTCACAAGATTGTTTTGAGAGTTGCGTTGGCCAGCTTTCCCCCCTGACCCATCAGAGCGCAGTGGCCTCGGCTTTAGCCCTTAGATCCCTCGAGCTCAAGCCAGCTGCAAAGATAAATTTACCCTCCGGGATAACCCATTCCTTCCTGTCCTCATCCCAGAAACTCAAGTCTCTCCTGTTCAACTCAAAGGTTACTTTTCGAATCTGACCAGGCTTGAGAGACACCTTTTCAAAGCCCCTAAGCGACCTCACCGGAGTACCCTTTGGAGTCTTCTCAGTGGGCAAGGACACATAAAGCTGAGGTACAGCAGTGCCCGCCGAGTCTCCCACATTAGTGATCTCAACAGCAACCTTGGCCACAGCCGTCCAAAGGTCCTTTAAGCCGCCAGGAGCAACTCCCTTGGACTTGTCGGCGCGCGAGCTAAGCCTGGAGTTGACATGAACAGCGAGGTTACTCGACATGTTGAATTGAGTGTATGAGAGACCGAACCCAAATTCAAAGAGTGGCTCAATACTGTTCGCGTCGAAATGCCGGTAGTCAATCATCTGTCCCTCGTCAAAGTCTGATTGCCAGGCATCAGGATCCGCCACTGGTTGACTGAGATTAACGATAGGTTTCCCATAGTCGGCGAGTTTCTTGGGAATTGTGTAAGGAAGACGGCCAGACGGCTCAGCATGACCCCAGAGAACATCAACGATTGAGTTTCCTGTTTCTTCTCCAGGATAATGCGCCGACAGGATGGCTGTGACGTTCTCGTTGTCTGCCCATGGCATCGTGACGACGCCAGGCCCATGCACGATAACCACAGTGTTTGGGCACACTGCCGCTGTGTTTTCTACAGCTTCAGTCGCGTTCCATGCAAGGTCAATGGACGATCTATCTTGGCCTTCAGACGCAAACGCCTTCAAGAACAGGAGACAGACATCCGGTACAGGATAGATGGTTCTGAAACGTCCATCTACAAGTTCGTTGTTGTCCAGGAGGACTTGAACACGACCATTCATCCTCTCGACGTGCTTTCTGATGGAATCCAGTGGTGTGACCAGGTTGGTATGTCTGACAGTACCTGAACCGCCACCAATATCGACTGTCCCTATCTCAAAACCTTCAGGGTTCTGGCCATAACCAAGGTACACGGACCCACCTGTTGGGTAGGAGGCATCGTTTCCGAACACGCCGATTTCTTTTTGCGTCGTCAATGGTAGTGTGCCGTTCACGTTCTTCAACAAGACCGTCCCAGCTGCACCAAGTTGCCGAATGAGCTTCGCGTGGTTGCCACGAACATCGCGAGCCGGGACTTTTGGATAGTTCAGGAGCAGCTCAGACTTGTGTCCGTACTGATAAACAGAGAAGGAAGCTCCACTGGCGGGATCGACTGTAGGATAGTTGTCGTCTTGCCCCAGTAGGAAGTATGGGGTCAAGACTCGCTCGGCCATGTCGTCTAGACGAGATTCTGACACTTGACCGTCCTTGACGGCGCTCAGGAGCAAGTCACCGAAGTAAGAAGGGCCAGCTAAGACACTGACGTTTCCGGGCATCTCCAGATCGAGGCCTGCATTGGCGTGGCTAGCTGTGTCATGTGTCGCATACCAGTCTGACACGACATAACCCGGAAACGCAAGCTCTTCTTTGAGGATTGCCATAAGCTCAGAATTGGCACAAGAATAATTGCCATTGACCCGGTTGTAAGAGCACATGATGCTTGCAGTTCCAGCCCTGACGGCATCGGCAAAGGGCCAGAGGTAGAGCTCGTGAAGGGTACGATCGTCAATGTTGGAAGAAATGGCGTCGATGACTGTATCATTGCCTTGGACGCTTGAAGTTCGTTGCGTTTCCTGTTCGTTGCCGATGTAATGCTTAGAGCATGCTTGAACGCCGACCGACTGAATGCCCTGAACCGAAGCACTCATCGCAGCCCCCGCGAGATAGGGGTCAGGCCCGAAACTCTCCCAGTTACGCCCTCCGAGAGCATGTCGTCCTAGAGGTCCTGTGGAAGGTCTGGTTGAGATATAGTAGTTAGCAGAGTGTAACAACACACTGTAATGACAGACATACCCAAGATGAACGTGTGCACCCTTGGCCCTAAACTCTTCTCCGATGGCCACGGCGCGCTTGTACATGAGATCTCTATCCCAGGTTGCTGCAACTGTGATCCCAGAGGCAAAAACACTGACACCATCAGATCTAGAGTATCCAGCCGGGCCATCGGAGAAGCAGAGTCCATCAAACCCCAGGCGTTCGATACCCCCAATGGCGCCAACACAAGGCAAACTTGGCTGAGTGTAACCTCCTGTCACAAGCCCAATCTTTTCATCGGTGGTGAGTTGGGAAACAAAGCTGCGAGCCTTGTTCAATGCTTTGTCCCAGGATTTGGCTCCAGGCGGGGTTGCTGTGGTAGACGAGGTAGCCCCCAAGGCCGAATGGACCAAGGTGACCACTGTCAACAGCGTAGAAGGATCAAAGAGTCTGAGGAGATGCATTGAGAGCTGTGAAACTGAGTTGAACGGCTTTCATTTTCATTTTCCTTGTCATGATTGGAGACCTATTATAGTCAACCTCGATGGCTGTGTCTTCTTCTAGCTCAGTCACGGCGTTCTACCATTAGACTCTTTGACATAGCCGACGGTGTAGGGTTGTGAGGCTTGCGTGTATAGGACCGATGGGAACAAAGGTAATTTTCCTCACCGTCGCTGCTAGTGGGTCTAATCCTATCATGAATCCGGATGTATGAGGCTAGTCGACCATCAAGTGGAGGTGAAGGGAGGTTCGTATAAAATACGATGATAGTCCCGAGTGGGCACAGACACTCTGGCTGGTACGTACCAAGCTGAGGCCCTGGAACCGATGATTTACGAGGGGACTCGCATTGCTTCGTATCAGTCATGGCGGACCTGTCAGTTTCAGATCGAACTCTTGGCACGGTCACTGCGAGCATTGTTTCCTCAGACCCTTGACCAAGAGGCCGCATATTTTCGTGCCCCTGCATTGACTGCAATTCCCCTGATTGCCATGTAACAGACGTGCCACGGACAGTGTTGAAAGTTCTTATTGTTGAAGACATGACAATTTGTTTAATATAAATGTCTGTCCAGAAGTGTTGACAGCGAGGCAAACAACACTTCATTGCCTGGACCACTCCTTCTGATCTTGAGACTTTCACAATCGTTTCTTCTCTCTCTACAACTCTGCTGTCCCATCACGAAACATGTCTGGAGATACCGAGTCCGACTCAAGTGCTGGAGAGTTCAAACTGTACCATTTCGATCCTTCCTTTGCCGCCGCAGTCCTCTTCGCCGTGTTATTTGGCGGTGCATCGTTTCGGCATCTGCAACTTCTGATCAAGTCAAAGACATGGGCTTTCATTCCGTTTCTAATAGGTTGCCTATGTACGTGCCATGTCCTTCTTTACGATCCGGTTCCTCGCCTTTTACTGACGCCTACCGCTGAACAGTCGAAACGGCAGGGTATGCAGCGCGAGCCTACTCAGCCAAGCAGACGCCCGACTGGACTCTGATGCCATACACTATCCAAAGCATTCTGATCCTCCTCGGACCGGCCTTTTTCGCGGGTTCTATATATATGGTGCTGGGTCGCCTTATCCAGACGCTGGATGGCGAGGATTATTCTCTCATTCGCGTGAAGTGGCTGACAAAGCTCTTTCTTCTGGGTGATATCCTGTCCATCTTTGGGCAAGGAGGAGGTGAGCCAGTGGTCCGATTATTAGGAATACCAGCTAATTACTGCACCCGCAGGTGGCGGCTTGCTCGCCGGTTCCAAGTCCAAGTCGACCCAAGATCTCGGAAACACCGTCATTCTTCTAGGCCTGGGTATTCAAGTTGTCTTCTTCAGCGGCTTCATGCTCGTGACGGCCGTTTTCCACATCCGAATCACCATGCACCCTACACTCAAATCGAAGAGTACCACCCGACCTTGGCAAAGATTTTTGTGTGTTCTCTACTTTAGCAGTGTACTCATCATGGTGCGGTCCGTATTTCGTATGGTCGAGTACGCCCAAGGAAACAACGGAAGTCTGATGAAGAAGGAAATCTACGCCTACGTTTTGGATGCACTCCTTATGTTGATTGCAGCGGTCCTTTTCGCGCTTAATCATCCGAGCCAGGTGCTCCAGGGGCACAACATCTCAAACAGGGGAGATGATTTGGAGGAGAGCTCTGACAGCTTTCCCATGGTTGGGCAGTCCAACTACAGGAGGATGGGATGATTGACTTGCTCAGCTTGGGATCACAATAATCCATGGGTATTACTGGAGGAGGTAAAAGGGATAGGCGGCGATGCTTGTATAGTAGGACAATAGGAACTAGGTACTAGACAACTATAGAATGGATTACAGGCAGGAATAATCTGATATATAAACCATATAGGTAGAGCTATTGGTGCTTTGAAAGCGCATCAAGGGGAGTCTGTGGCAACGTGAATTCAGTCAACAATGCCTTTGACCTAAGAGACCAAGGGTAAGGAATTTGAGTGATGCAAAGGCTGAACAAACTACAACATCCCAGCACATGGCAGTGATGTTTATAACAATACTGTCATCGTTTGTCGATGACGGTGTTAATTGCCGTTACGGCTAACAATCTCATTATTAGAAGCAATAATAATCCAGAGCAATGTTTTATACGCGGACAACTCAAATTCTGCAAGGGAACGCCTGATATGTTGTGGAGGAGGTTAAATAGCGTCTATAATATGCAAGGTACCATTCTCTATTCAGCGAACAACAGACATATACTATGTGACCCAAGATCCTATCCACCTATGTTATCTCTTGTCAACTCTCCCCGGGAAAACTTGCATGTTAAAATGCGCTTCACCCCTTGTTGGCGACCTTGCCTCCTCTAGTGCAGCGTCTAGATCACGGCTTTTCTGGGGGAGCAGGTCACAGGGATATCTCCATCCCAACATGACCACAACTCCAAACATCAGCAGAGCATCAAATACATAGAGAGTCCACTCGTTCCGAAGCGGGTACCCATCGTGGCCCATGATATACTCAATAACGCGGAAGACCGATCGTACCATGATCAGAACGCTGACGATGTAGAGCATTGTCATGGTCTTTTCCCAGTCGATGTAACTATGGGGGCGGCATCGTAGGGCTCGAATATGAAAGATCGCTGCTGTGACAGCAAAGAGACCGAATATGATGATCTGGATGAATAATCCGCCCAAAATGATGTTCTCTCCAGTCTTCATCGAGTCAGCCGTAACCATGACGCCAGCCCCGGTGGCCTGGACGGCAAAAGAGGCTATGTCGCCGCAAACAAAGATCTTTGTAAGCCACCGGACAGGGACGATAGACAGCGAGGCAGCGTCCAGGGCATTGATAAGGCGTCCGAGGATCATGTAGATAGTGGCGGCAAATAGGGCGGGGGCGACGAGGATAAAGGTGCTTTGAATAACGTATGGCATGAGTTGTTCGGTCTTGTTCTCGGCCACAGATCGCGCGGCGTAACCAACGATTTCAACTGGAGAATCCTCAAGTTAGCAAGATGAGGGTCACATGTCTAGTAGAAAGGTTGTATGTACAAAGACCACCGATAATAAACGCAGTGCAGAACCATGTGCGGGTCTTAAACATGCGCCATGTTATGTAGGCTGTTCCCAGGGAGAAGAGGGCAGTGAACAAGGCTGCGGCAGGCGTAGAAGGGATGTAAAGCCAGAGATAGTAATCTCCTCGGTAGGGCTTTAGCTCGGGCATCGTGTTTGGTAGTACTGGGCTGTGATCTCTGTAATGGGCGTTTGGGATGCGTTACAGGCTGGCGAGAGACACTGCCCTGAGATGTGAGTCGAAGGGGGAGGGTGTATAAGATCAGATAGCAAGCTAGAAAATAGAAGGACAGTGGTTTGGAATATATAACAAGCTTGCAGCCATGGCAAGGGTAAACAAGATGTGACTCTGGATCTACGTTGGCTAACTAGCTAAAAACGCAACCATGTCACCAGTGAAGTATATTGTACCTTGTACACATCTATCCGAGTATAGGTCCCACCTTCGTACTCGGTACGAACCAAGCTAGCTCCGTAGATCAGCACCAGCCCAGGGAGGAGGAGTGGGTACTCATGATCGACTCGTACCAGCTTGCATCATCAGGAGTCTCGTAAATTGCTCGCATTCCCGATTCCTCCTCTGTATCTGCTAGTCAGATTATGTACATCGATCCCTCCTCTTCCCACCTCCCGATGGAAACGACGGAGCAGCCGAACCAGCGCCACGACACTCGACGCACGCACCGCAAATCGAGAAACGGCTGCGTCACTTGCAAGCAACGCCGCGTCAAATGTGACGAGGGCCGTCCCAAGTGCTCCAAGTGTACTGTCAGTGGTCGCCCATGCTCGTATCAGAACCAGAAACCCGAGACCCTGGTCTTGACGACACCCGGTGGCTCAGCAACCCCCGAGCCTCGAGCTCAAGCTGGGACCTTTACCGCCATGGACCTGGGCTTCCTTCACCATGCTGAATGCAACCTTGCCGACTTTATGGCTCTTCAGTGCGACGTGAGGCCAATCATCACTCTCGCTGTCGACAACGCTCTCACAACTCCCTATCTTCTCGACCAGTTACTTGCACTCTCGGCACTCCATCGAGCAGTTTCTGACCCTTCCATGGCCTCAGTTTACCACCAACAGGCCACAGAACTGCAGACACGTGCCCTGTCCATCTTCAATGAGGCCAAGGCCGACATTTCCGAGAGCAATCACTTAACCTCGTTCGTCTTCGCAACTCTACTAGGCGTCCACGTGCTTCGTGAAACCCTCGCCAAAAACCACCATACTCTCGTCGCCTTTATCAGCGCCTTTGTAGCCTACATACGCCTCCATCGTGGAGTGCGTGCCGTCACCAATCGATACTGGGGACTCATTCTTCAGTCCGACTTGAAGCCTCTACTGTATATCGTCGACTGGACCGACAGAGCTGACCAGCTTGAACCTGGAACGGAGACGGTCGGGATGCGAGAGTTTCTTCAATCAGCATCCGGACTATCATCTTCATCACTGGAGGCTTGTCTGTCAGCCCTCAAATGGGTTCAGTGGGTTCTGGACACGATCGAGCTGGAGCCCACGCGGTTCGACCTAGCCGTCCATGCAACTATGGCCTGGCCACTCCTCGTTCCAGACGATTACGTTGACGCACTCTATCAGCACCGCCCCGAAGCCTTGGCTGTCTTGAGCTTCTATGCCGCCATTGTCCATCGGTATCAAGAGTATTGGGCCTTTGGGGGTGCCGGGTCGACACTAGTTGGACTAATTGCGCGTCATGTTGGTCCTTTTTGGTGTGAGGCTATGGCTTGGCCACAGAGCCAACTTGTTGAAGAAGAGTAGATGTTAAAGCAGCCCATCAGTTCATATATGTGTTAATGCAACTATATCTACACTCTTCTAAGTTCGAAGCTCCCTCGCCATCATCGCATCAAACGTGTCCATGATGGCCTTGTCACTGACGCCCCTTTCACGGCCCTTGTCTACCAAATACTTTCCTTCAGTCAACCGAGCCTTTTGGATGGCCTGGCGAGTTCTGGAGTTTGCAAGACGCCATATACTCTTGTAGATCCCCTGAAGGGGGTAAGTGGCTGAACCAATGGTGGCTGAAAGATCTCTTCGTTAGAGTCATCTTGCCAGGAAACTGGGATTGACAAGCATACCGGTAAAGACCTTGCTAGTAAGACCAGCAACACCTTTCCCAACACCCTTCGCGGCTCCAAGTACGCCTTGCTTCTTGGCGCCTTGGTACGGCAAGATGAACAGACCACCAACACCGTCAACCACACCAAAGACAACGGCCTTGGCCCCAAACGCGATGCCTGACTTCCAGTCATAGATCTCACCATAGTCTCGGAGTTCCTCTCCATATAGGAGTGGTACGTTGCGGAAGCCCTCGGTGAATGCGAATGGGATGATGACGAGACCATTCAGAAACTGCTTCAAGAACCTTGACATGGTGTGAGCTGACACCGTGGACACAGACTTGGTTGTACTAAGGCAGCTTCTCGAGTGCTTCACTCTCCTCTTGTCTAGACCTTGAAGTGCCGTTGTTGCGGATGCATCCACGGAATCAAACTGATGCTCTGAGCCTACCACGTTCCGTTGCTGGTAGGTTTTCACGGGCTTGACGACAGTGTCTGCAGCCGATTTGGCCAGGTCGGCACTAACGCCAATAGCAGCTGCTATAGTGCCAGTAAAGGGTTCCCATCTGCGCGTTTCTATGATGGTACGACGGCTCTCATATCTAGGAGGAAGGTTAGTAAACGGGCAGTCCGAGTTCGCAGATTGGAGATCAAAGTCTACATTTCAAGGCTTCCTGCATCAATCTTGAGATAGCTCGAAAGAATCTCTCCCGCCGGTTTGGAAAGCTTCAACCGGCGATTCTTCTTGGAGCAGGTCCACACAGCAGGTTGGCCCTTGATTATATCACATTCGAGTTCGTCTCGGGGAAGATGGTTGTGGAAGGATGCTACAGCTGCCTTGACGCCCTCCTCGGACCGCATCTTGGCTGCAATCTTGTCGGCAGCTTCGGCAGCTTCTTTCGTCAAACAGAATCGGATAGCTTCGACGAGATTCTCAATGGTTAAGGACTTCTGGGGAATTGGTTCAGGGCCTGCCCCAGCCGCCGCCACCATGTTTCCCCAAAATGGCTGACTGTGACGCAAAGGACCTTTGTTAGCAAGAAGAATACAATGTGAAGAGAACCTTGAAACACTTACTCGCCAAAGAAAGGTACAATCGTAGTTGGCCGCCCATTCAACAAGCCACAAGCAGTCGTGCCAGCTCCCCCATGATGTACAACGGCAGCTACATGCTGAAAAAGCCACTCATGGGGACAATCTCCCAGAAACATGACGTTGCTTGACTCAGGGCCATCCAACTTGCTCCAGCCTCTCGAGATAAGTGCTCGAGTGCCTGAGATTCGAACGGCTTCCAGGATCATCTGTGACATGCGTCCCGGGTCATCAATCACAATGCTACCGAAACCGATGTACACGGGTGGTGGCCCAGCTTGCAAGAACTCATCAAGCTCTGGGTTCGGCGTGTAGTCCGGCGGTTCGCGGAAAAAGAAACCACACACATCTGTCCATTGTTAGCCCAGAACTGGCGAAAAAAACAGTAAACGTCCTGATGGTGAGCCTACCGATATTAGAACCCCAGTCTGCGGGCTTTGGCACCAGCGCAGGAGACCAGCAGTACGTGATGGGCGTTTTTAGCTTCTCGATTAGACAAGGTCCTTCTGAAAAGGCAACATGTTCTAGGTCGATGCTCTCTCTCCATTGGTTAATGACGTCTCCGAGTCTGGTAGAACAGGCCTGTCAGTACTAGCTCCAAATACCTCTGTGTCTCTTGAGTAACGGCTTACCCTTGCCACGTGAGGAACTCAACCACCCCGTATGAGAAATAGTTGATGATAGAAGGTTCAGAGCTGGATCCTTGGCCTAGTTTGATATTGACGAGCGGGTGAGGGAAGGCTGCCGTACTCGTCCAAGGCATGGTGAACATGATATGGACCGGCACCCCGAGTGCCTGACCACAGTGAATATGGGCAAAACTGGGGGGGTTGGCAATTATGGCATCTACCACGAAGGGAACCGCGGATACCGGGTCAGGACTGATGCAAGATTGCCAACACCCCTTCAAGATGTCTGCCATCATGGTCCGTTTCTTCTGTATATCACCCGCCTGAAGACTCTTCATACTAGGTATAAGCCCTGGATTCCGAACCATATAGGCCATCAGCTCAGCTGGATCGCCTCCAATGGGGTAGAAGCCAAGGCCAGCATCGCGCACGAAGGATTCAAATACCCCATGTGTCGCGAGCCGAACCTGATGTCCGTGTTTCTGCAGCTCATTGCCCAACGCCACGAAAGGTTGAACGTCTCCACGACTTCCGACGACCTGGATGACGATGTTGAGTCTCACTGAGAAGGGTTCTCGGGTGCTGTCGTGTGGTTGGTAGGTTGGGGGAGTGTCGGCATGTTTGTCTGTCGAGTTCGGCTTCAAGTTTGGAAGTAGGGAGAGGTATTTGATCGCCCGAGAGTTCATGTCTATGTTGACACGTCCGTCATCTTTGAAGGTCAAACACAGTTAGCCGGCTTCGATATCCGGGCATATTTGTGAACAGACCTTTCATGGTGGGCTCCATCCCGACCGTGTCCTCTCGAACGACCGTGCTATACCGCGGTGGCATGCTCGCAGTTGAGCCGCAGGCGTTATCTTCCAGGTCCATGATCACAGGGCAGCGGCTGCAAGCAACCGAGTCGATCGGATGGTGACGAGCTTGCTTTTCTGCAAGAGTGACTGTCTGAAGGGGGGGGTTGATGTCAAGAGGGTGGGTAATTGCGTGGTGATAGTCTTAAAAGAGGGAGACGGTGCTATTCATAGTTGGTCAAGGGCACCAACCTTGAAATCACCGTTTTCTGTCTAGCGTCGGTCCTGAAACAAGACATGCGCGAAAATGATGCACGGCTAACAGCAGGTACTCAGTATGAAATAGGTTCTACAGCATGTGCGACGTATCAAGACCTAATAAAGCTGCCCTCCCGTTGCCTCCTCATTTGGCCGGATTGACCCGAGGAACTCGGAATCTGCCTTGGGCCCTTATCATCCCACGCGGAGTGGCTTTGTTGAACAAATCAGAGTTGTAGATTGGAGATTAGAGATTTGATCTACGATTCCCAACATCATACACCCAGGGGTAGGTCGTATACGGTACGAAGGACTGACTCGTGAATACGATTATACGAGCGACCTCGGACACTCCACTGCACAACATCCATCACTCACCTGAATCAAACTAATTAGTGCTACCTAGCAACGTAAGCTTCAGGTCTAGTTAATTTGACCGCTCAACAACTTGGAGCTAAGTGGTGGCTGCTACGCTACCTCGGCTTTGTCCTCGTCTTGGCAATGTCACCGTTTTGGTACCCATAGCATGATGATTGAATACAAATAATAATACAAGGCGAGATGCAATTCCATTTTGTTACCATTTCAACTACGCTCCATTGTCATATTCTCATCCTACTACTTGACAATGATAGCTACCAAGTGGCTTCTTGCCACCACCCTCACCTGTGTCGCCCTGGCTGAGCCAAGATGCAAGAATCATCCACTCGACTCCAACTGGCCTAGCATCGACGACTGGAACACCCTCAACCAGTCCACAAACGGAGCCTTGATCAAGACTAACCCGATCGCATCTTCGTGCTTCAACAACGATTCGACCGTCAGCTGCGACCATGTCCAGGAGAACTGGTTCTATTCCGACTTTCACTCTTCCCTGCCCGAATCCATTGGCTATCCGTACTGGGCCAATCGATCTTGTGTGCCCCCCAATGACTACGCCTACGATGAGGCGCTTGGCTGTCAGGTGGGCGGTCTGCCAGCGTACATCATCAATGCTACTACGACTAAGCAGGTTGCAGTCGCTACCAAGTGGGCCAGTCAGCGAAACATACGAATTATTGTCAAAGGAACTGGTCACGATCTGAACGGCAGGTGAGTAAAGACTATTGTACTCAAGTCCAAGCTTGGACTGATGCTAGCATGGCTATAGATCCAGCGGCGCCTTCTCGTTGTCCATCTGGACGTATCATCTACGCAACATCGAATTCGATACGCACTGGTCGAATCCCTCGAGCGACAAGACCGAGAATGCTGTCATTTTGGGCAGTGGAAATACCTGGGGCGAGGTGCTGAAAGCCGCAGCCAAAACCGGTAGGACCGTCATCAGTGGACAAGACGGTACAGTCGGTCTTGGAGGCTTCATCGGAGGCGGTGGCCATGGTCCTCTATCGAGCCAGCACGGTCTTTCAGCCGATCATCTTCTCCAGGCGACGGTTGTCACCACTGAGGGCGAGATTCTTGTGGCCAACGACTCCCAGAATCAAGACCTCATGTGGGCCATACGCGGCGGTGGACCAGGTCTGTATGGCATCGTTGTCGAGTACGTGTTGCAAACAGTGCCTCTCCCCGAAAATGTGGTCATGGGCACTCTGTCCATATCCACTATTCAGAACCAAACAGGTGCAGCCACTCAAGACTCTTGGACCGCGTTTGCCGCCTTCGTGAGCTCGGTCCCGGATCTCATGGATGCCGGTATAACAGGATATGGCTTTGGGGTAACACAGGAGAACACGGGCATCGAGCTTACCATGACACTCTGGGCCTACAACACCACTTCGGCCGCATTCAAGCCCCTCCTGGAATCTGTGCGACGAGACATGCTTTCGCAAGTTGAAAGCAAGTCTATATCAGTCAACATCTCAGAGCCGACTGTTTTGCCAACATACCTATCCCTATTTGACGTTTTAAACCCGTCTCGCAGCCGGTGTGGAGACATCAGCCTAGCCTCTAGCCGCCTGCTAGGTCGTCGTCACCTGTCAGACATTCCTCTGGACACATTACGAAGCCATCTCCAAAAGATATCAAAAGGTCAAGTCGAAGGGCGCCAGACCAGGCTAGTCCTGGGCCTCCAAGGTGGTCTGGGGCCTAGAAGTGTCCCATTCGAAATGCGAGGGGCTCTGAATCCGGCATGGAGAAGCGCCTACCTCCATCTCATGGCTACTGGCGTCAATATTGACACCGAGACGTTGTCGCCCCAGAATGCCCTCGCCGTAGCTGCCGCATGGGCGGAGGAGAACAAGGAGGCTGTCTGGCGCGAGTGGGCGCCTGACACGGGTGCATATATTAACGAGGCGAATCCTTTCGCCAGGAACTTCCAGCAAGACTTCTATGGGGACAACTACGATCGTTTACTGAGTGTTAAGGAGAAGTATGATCCCACTGCCAGTCTGTATTCTCTTTCAGGTGTTGGAGGTCATGATTGGGACTATGACTTGGATAGTGGGCTTCTATGCCGCGTGTGACGAGACATAACCTTCACATAGACCCCGTACATAGCTTCAAAGTTTATTTCTTGACAACAACCGGTTTAGACATATCAATTAGATAGAGAATACAACTATAAGTTGTTCTTACTTATTTAGCATTTGATCTGTCATCGTACCGATCTTGGTCATCGGTTATCCCGACTTCAACTATAATAAAGAACACATTTCCAACCTGTCATCATACCATTCCACCACCCGTGGCCCTCTCAGCAAAGTCACCCCAAAGGCTCTCCTTTGCCCATATCTGAATATTATCTCCCAACCCCGGCCCCTGCTCGAGCCCGATTGCGCCTTTAGTAGCAAGCACTAGACACTCAAAGAACATCTTAGTGGCCTCCGCCTTAGTAGCCTGTTCCTCGGGGACAAAGTCTTGGAAGATGACCGAAGTGCTCTCCCGAACCTCGGAACTTGTAGCAGCCTCGGGTCCAAACTGATCTCGCAAGGCGTAGACGGCGTGTTCGGTGGTTGTCGGAATTTGGAGCCTCCCGGCCGGGATGCTAGGAGGAGGAGGGCTGGCTTCAAAGGGTGGAATTTCCACCATGGTTTCTTCGCCGGGTATGCTTGGCTCGGCAATACCCTCTTCTCCAAACTCAAATACTGGCTCCTCGCCAATTTCCAGTCTAGGAGACTTGGAGACTCTTTCCTCTGGTTCAACTTCAGCCTCAACTTCCCTGGCTAGACGCTTCCGTGCGAGTTGTCTCGCTTCTTGGACGGCATCAAAGGAGAGGACTCCTCGAAGCTCGGGAGCCCACGCAGCACTTCGTCCTTCCATCATAATAGAAGAGACAAATCCACCGTATGTCTGCATATTCATCAAGATACCGAGGAGCGGGTCTTGAGGAATGAATCTTGTAGGTCTGGTGATTGCCTCGTGGTCTGTCTGCTGGTCCTGGATTTGGCGGCTTGAGAGAGTAATCTCTTCATCTGGCGCCATAATCCTCCGCCTCCGGATACGTTGCTCAGGCCGTCGCCGTATTGGACGCTCCTCCTCGGGTTCGCGTGGTTCAGACAGGCGGAGTTCGGGAATCTCTTCCTCAATCTGCTGAACAATTTCTTCGCTGATCTCGGACAATGGGGATTCGGGAATTGGAGGGGCAGTGATGTCGGCTGGATGGAACTCAAACTCCTCTTCACCCCCTATCGGGAGTTCACCAAGTCCAACCTCAAAAGATGGCTCAATTTCAGGGCCCTCCTTCTCGGCTGGCCTCGGTTCCAGCTCGCTGACCATTTCCTCCTCAAACGGACGAGGAGCTGGTGCTTCTCGACCAATCTCGATACCGAAGTCAAGTTCAAGGTCAACACCTTCGGTAGGCACTACAGCTTCTTCATACATCCCAGTGTATTGACTCGGGGTCAAAATCTCTGGTAGGGTAATGTCGCGTAGTGTGACTCGACGCTTGGGGCTAACTGGGACAACATCGACATCTCCGATCTGAGATAGGAGCCAGTTTGCATCAGGAGGAGGTGCTAGTTCGAAGCCGTTGTATGGTATCACCTCATTGGGAAGTGTGAGTGTTGCAGGATCGGGATGTTGAAGACTGATAGGCAAATCATGGTCTATGCTTGGTCGGAACGTCTGGGACCGTCAACATATGCCATAAGATGGAGCAAGCGGGCACAAATACCATCTGCATCATAATCCAAGTATCATCACAATCATCCAGCAAGTACCGTGCCTTGCGTTGATAGATCCGAACAGCTCCGAGTAATAGCTGGCTGCTCAATCGAAGAGCCATCGGCGCCTGGCTTGGTGTGATCATGAGCGCTATGCTATCCGCGATATTCGATTGAAGCACATGCTTCTTTGAAAGCTTGCGTTGGAGGTTGGCAGAAAGCCAGATGCGAGCGAGTGGCCCGCTCTTCTGGAGGAGGGACTCGGAGTAGAACATGATGGGTTGCCGGGTTACGGCCCAAAGCAAAGGAAACAAGATGTGGCAGATGGGGAAGTTGTGTCAGAAAAAACTTTGCGACAGAATTGTAGTACGTTCTGGATCAGAAACCTGAGGTTGGTTTGAGGGAAAGGAGAGCAGGAGTGCAGTAAACAACTACAAGATAAGGGACAAGTAACGAGGAAAGTTACGGCCGGAGCCTTGTAAATAAGACGCGAAGCAGACATTTCGTGTCAATGGGAGAAGCAAAGGTGACATTCGTTGAGTGCGACTGACGTCAAACGGCATACTGCGAAGGCTGGCGTGCAGCGTCAAGTCCCTAGCGTTGAGAATGACACTTCCTTCAGTCTTGGACAGTGTGGAAAGTAATAATAATATCTTTCTGCGTTATCGAGAAATAACAAATCCGACATGTTGCTCAGCGCCCTTTCCTCTCGTGTTATCTATATCCTTTCTTCTTGTTGTTGAATCAAATTTCATAGCCGGGTATTTTTAAAGTGCAAGTACAAAGTACACTGCATTATTTAATTGAGGTTGGGGTCACATTAAGGTTTGTTAGCTCACTCAGACGCGTCGCATTGGCTGCGTCGCGAAATTGCATCCCATCCCTTGACCGCGACGCGATGTCGTGTCGCGTTCTCTTCGCGTGCACTGAGCCTGTGCCGAAATGTGGCTCAGCGCGTGAAAGCCACATCGATTGATAAGATAAATCTATAGGGTAGCGCGCAATGGGGAACTGACCGATCAAGGAAACGACAATAAGAGTGTCATTTCTCTCTCTTCGTACCTAGTTTACAAGGTCTCATAACTGTTTCTAGATATATAAAACTTCTATTAACAATTAAAAGATGTTTTCAAGCTTTGCACTCGCCACAGCCTCCATAGCTTAAAATGTAGGATAATACTCCAAACATGTGGCTTAAGAACATTAGTTACAAGGATCAAGTTCATTCTCAAGTACCATAGAATGAGTGACAACCTGAGGTGATCAACGTAACGCTCTTGTATTTAAATCTGCCGCTTGAAGCCGAGGCAAGAGACCGACTAAAGAAGGATGTCACTGTGCAACGCTTTGCAGACGTCTCATTTCTGAGAGGCTGAAAGGCACTTAGCGAGCTACCTATGGAGAAAAGAGACAACAACACACACACGTGACTTTATTGGGCACAGACTGTAAATTCAGGGACCTCCAATTGGCTCCAGTCTGTTGCAACTTAGCTCCGTGAGAAGTCAGGTTATTGTAATACGTTACTAGCTCCGTGTTAGCCATGAGGCTACTTAATGCAAAGACCTTCCAATTGGAGCAATTTTACGATCATGATATACCCCCTTACGCGATCCTCTCTCACACATGGATTAAGAATGAAGTCACCTTTCAAGAATTCCCAACTCTCTCTCGGGACGACCCCAGACTCGAAAAGACAGTTGGCTGCTGCAAGCAAGCCCTCCAGGATGACCTCACCTACGTGTGGGTCGACACATTTTGCATCGACAAGGCTAGCAGTGCTGAGCTATCGGAAGCCATCAACTCCATGTACAAATGGTATGGTGACTCTACCATCTGTTATGCCTACCTCAGCGACGTCCTTCCGGTTAGCGATGACGCTGCTTTCGGTGAGAGCCGCTGGTTCAAGCGGGGATGGACTCTGCAAGAACTCCTGGCACCCGGATGCATCAAGTTCTTTGACTCCGCGTGGAGGAGCATCGGACAGAAGTACGCCGGGAAGAAGCTGTCCAAAGGCTTCGGACCACCTGCCCTTCGAGATAGATCAGGGCCGAATGACGACATTTCCCAACAGCTCTCAAGAATAACCAGCATATCGGTCTCTACCCTCAGGCATGAGGTGGATATCGATAGAGTTTGCGTGGCTGAGAAGATGTCATGGGCTGCTGAGCGTGAGACAACACGCGCTGAGGATATGGCATACTCTTTGCTCGGTATCTTTGGTATCAACATGCCTCTACTATATGGCGAAGGGGGCGAGCGCGCCTTCATTCGGCTGCAGGAACAGATCATCAGTCAGACCCATGACCACACCATCTTCTCATGGGGCTTCGGCAGTGGACCGACCCATGGTGGAATATTCGCCACCTCTCCCTTGAACTTTGCTGGGGGCGGCGTGATCGAGCGTGCACGTTTTGGGAACAAGTCTCACTACACGGTAACAAATCTGGGAGTTCAGATTCGGATCCCCGTCATGACTGTCCGAAATGGTGTTCGGTACGCCTTCTTCGATGCCACAAGAAGAGAGAGGACTGAAGAAGTCATGTCCATCCCACTATATCCAGCAGCAGATAGCGTTGGCGTGGACGAGGACATTCTTGTGCGAGACACCTGCAGCATGCCCATCTTTGTGGACGATAACTGGCTTCGCTTAGCCACGACAAGACAAGTGTATCTTTCCAAGAACCCCTCAGTTGAAGTGGAGAGAAACCGGCGCCAATATACCCTATTCGTCACGAAAGACCTGAAGGAGGCCAAATACCTACCTAGAGAACTGCACCCACATGCAACTTTCTCAAGCGTCGACAATACAACGATATATTTCGGTCCTTGGGCCACCGGAGAGGAGAAATTGGCCTTTGTCACATATGAGAGCCCTGATCACCCGACCTTTCATGTCAAACTTAGCTACGAGGATGATCATTCTAGTTGCCTTCTTCTGCGCCCCGACGACGACTATGCGCTTATAGACCTGTTGAAACCGTCAGATAGTTGTTGGACTGTGAGCAATGACTGGAAGGAAGTTGTCAACCTGGGTAGACTGGGCGATGTATCAGGTAAAATAGAAAAATTGTGGCCTGACAGCATGTACTGCCTTCTGAGCCTAACTCTTTCAGATCCAGTATCTGATGAAAATGGAGATGGAAATGATATGTAATTTATAGGCTCCAAACGGGATCAATTGGCATTCTTGAACAAGTTTGAGTTTTCAAACTAGCAGTGGGGGTTCCTCATCCCTTGACAAGAAAAGTCAGGTCGGGAGCAGTGTAACCGCAACATCCCAGGGAGCATTCCACACGTTATCTTGACGTTTAAATTCATTAACAGTCAGAAATATTATCAATTTGCCTAGGTAGAAGTTGCCACATGAGAAACCTTAAGACTCGCTACAAATAAAGAAGACGGAGCAGAACAAAGAGTGCAATTTATCGTCTACACTCCCCTTTCCAACCAAGAAAACGCTGCCTAGCCCTCATAACCACTGTCCACCCACCTATCCAGCGATAAATTCTACTTCCCCCCGCATATATTTCGCCCAAAATTCCTTTCTCTCACGTGCACGCCGCTCAAAAGGCCGTTCGGGCCGGGGACTCAGATCCGAAAGGTTCTTGACTGCCTCATCGAGGTAATGCCAAATCTTGTTCACGTTCAGATCCGCCAACATCTGTTCCGCCTCTAGACTGCCCGAGCTTTGGGCCACCAAGGTCTCAATATCGCGCCCAGAGGCTTCCGCCGCACACTCTCGTGCTTCGTTCAAAAGGTCCAAGACGCCTTCCGTCTCCCACCATGCGCCGTATGAATACTGCAGCGCAAGGGCCATCTCTTCCCAACTGCCCTTCGAGTATCCCTCTGGCCTGGCACAGAGCCCTTCGTCTGGATTAAAGAAGTAGTACATGAAGCTGTAGTTGGCCTTGGCGAGAAGATGGCCGAGCTGAAGAGTCTGGTCCAGTAGTTTCGCCTCTGTCTGGATGAGCGCGTCAGGGGAGTCCCTCTGGAGCTTGAGCGAGATCGGGCTCCGGACGACCGATACCTCGATTGAATGCCAGAGATCATGGGGAATGAGGCGCAATGTAAGGATCTTTCGCGTCATCTTGAGGTTGCGAATGTCAACGAGCAGCTTCAACTTCAGAATTAGGATAGCGATAATGGAGTTCAATGCTGGATATTGCTCCAAGAAATCCGGATCCTCGAAGACATCAGCACCGTGAAGATCGAGATGAGGTTGAGTCATGTCTTCCCAGTCATAGTGTCCATCTGAATCACACGTGGCCCACCACTTGACAAAGTCATAGCACTCCTGGTCGAGATCCAGTCGTAGCATCATGGCCGGCACAAGATCTCGTAGCCCCATGCTGTCGCCCCGGTTGAGCCTCAGCATATCCCGCATATGTTCGACGGCTTCACGAACACCGTCAAGCGTGCCAAGCTCACATAGGCGATTCGCTAGAGCTAACCGATGACCCATGTAATCGCGGGTGTTTATGAGGCCATAGAAGCGACCGACATGCGTCTCAAAGGCGTTGGTGGGTTCCAAGAAGCCTGTGCCATTACGGACGCGGTCTTCCTCTCTCGAAACATTAACGCGTGCCTTTTTTATCTTGTTGCAGGCGGATTTGTGCTGAGGACGGTGGGCAGCCTGGTGTTCGGCGCTACAGTATCGGACCCCACGACAGGCGCTGCATCGGAGGAGTTCAGGGCCTGTCGCTGTGCATTGCGGGCAGCGATGGCGTAAGGGGCCGACTGGACCTTTGAATCTGCTTGCGTCATTGGAATCGTTCATCATGTTGCCTACCTATCACAGGTTTCCTTTGAAGAATGAGTCAAAAGAAGAAGAACCTAGAGTGGGAACTTGCGATCCCAACGATAATGTGGCATGGCAATGAGCGGGGAGATGTAACCCTAACCGGTGAGCACAGGGGCCAGTTTATATGAGATGAGGAAGACAAGCGGTGATATGGAATTCTCTCCATAAAATAAGTATTCTTTAACAGTCGCTAGTTTCATTTGCCGACGTTTTGCGTGGGATAGCCCCACAAGCTGATCAAACTGCACAAGAGATATCTAACGCCATGATTCTTCAAGTTTCGTACTAAAAGTATAGCATAACGAGTTTTGTTGGATTGAACATAGAAAGATTGGGCCGGGTAGTGTTGGGAGAGGTTGAAATAAAGGTTGGAAATCACGTGGAATCACATGCACCCCCATGTAGTGAACAAGGGCAATGGTTTTGAGTCGAGCGTTTCACATGGTAAATTTCATCTGACTTTGTGTTAAGGCCCTTCAAAGCTGAATATGATCTTCAAAAACTACAGTGAGGCTGTGGTGATTCAGACAACACAGGAGTTATGGTTGTGGCGACCACAGAGCACTCAGGACTTGCACAGTATCAACATACATCAAGACATTTGACAGAAAGGTTCAATTTTGCCTCTCTTCTATCCTAATTTTTTTTCCTTTTAGCTCTATCACATTTGACAGGCCTACACAATCTTGAATAACCGCAGCTCTGGCCACCACTGCTCAGGCAGATCCAAAACCTTAGCCGGCTCCAATCCCCTTACATGCGCATATCCCACAATCTCATGCTGTGCCCTGTTTTTACCCTTTCCACCTCGAAGAACCATGGGCATGGGTGCAGCGTCTAGCATGATGACCTCGTCACCGACGGCAACACCCTGCGTGCCGTTCCCTGTCACACCCACCAATCCCGATGTTGTTACGAAAAATGTCCGATCTTCAAATAACCGGGCTCCTTCGGAGCGAACTTCACTCCTCCGAATGCTGGCGCGACTCGAGTACTGTTGTCTCAATTTGTTGAAGGTGACGACCCAATCCTTCAGCTTCTTGTCCTCGAGAAAGTCCAGTATTGTGATTTGTTCCAACTCGTTGAATGTATCTTGGAACATGTCACAGTCATTCTCCTTGATCTTGCGTGCAATCTGAAGGAGAATGGTAGAAACAAGCTCAACCTCTTCTGCAAAAGCGGTATCATTCTCAACCCAGCTTTGAATGGCACCGTAGTTCGGTAACGGAAGCCCGGGGAAGGGACTGGCGGAGGCGTGGTTGCCTTTCGTGCTTTTGTTGTAGGGTTTGATGTCGACAAATTGTGTGCCACCTCGTACTTTCTCAAGTATAGCCTTGACAAACCTGCGTTGAGGGGCATCTACGCTCGTTGGCTCGTGCAAAGATGGTGTGTGCAGGCGTTGTAGGCTCTTGGATAAGCGGTGAAAGTCGAAGAAAGCCGCACCGAGAAAGTCGGGACGAGTAGTATCCGTGTTCAAGAGAAACGACTTGATGGAGCCCAGCTTCAGAGAGAGTCGTTTGAGGCTATCACAAGCCATGTTAAAGGCGGGCGATGTCTTGCCCATGATCGGCGACATGCAGTCGGCAATGGCCTTCTCTCTGTCCACCTTTTCTTTCACAGGGTTGACAACACTGTGAATGACCTCTTCCAACATCTTCATGGTTACACTGTCGAGGAGGAATGCTGAGGAGCTGGTGTCTCGGCTGGATGGCTCTGCACTCGTACACCATGTGTGCAAAGGCTGCTCAGCGTACAGCGCGGGGAGCTTTGAAGATAAGAAATGTCGCTGCCAGAGGGGATACCGAGAACCGAGAGTCGCAAGACCAATGTCCAAGAACCAGAGCCTTCGAACCAAGTCGGCCCTGAAGTCTTCTTCCTGTGGGCGTAGCTGAAACACCTCCTTGATGGTGTCAATAGGACGGCCGTAGAGAGCCATTTCGCCATTGTAAATGGTCGGAAAGGGATCGAAACAGAGTTTCTCCTCATAGACTTCCCATTTAATGTCCACGTCGGACATTTGTCTTGGTTTGGAGAAGTCGGGAACCCACGACGGCAAGTGAGGCGACAGACGTACTGGAAAGTCCCAAAACATGCTGATGCCTCTCTCAAACACGAGAAGCCAAATGGCCACCTTCTCGTAAAGCTCCTCCGTGGTGAGACTGTAGTCCGGCCCAATGAGTTGCTGTAACACAGGATGCATCAGAGCGTGGCGTCCATATATGATGTCGCGACGGTCCATACACCAAGAATGGGTCGAGAGGAGGAGCGGATACAACCAAGACTTGTACTCAAACCCGTCAGTCCTGGCTGGACGGCAATTGAGCACCCCAGACGCCTGCGTCATGGGATAGTAAGGTGTAGAGTTGTAAAGAAGGATCCTCGTTTCCTCCTGTCTGAACGCTCTTCGATGTTCGTTCGCCAGCATGTCCATGTCTCTCAGCAGAGCGCTTCCGCTTGTCTGCCAAGTTCCAAGCATGAAGATGGGATCTGTCGAAGCGATGGCGTATTCTTGTAAGATCCATAGACGATTCCACCATTCTCTGGAACAAAGATAAAAAAATGTCCGAAGGAGGGCAATTTTCCGAACGCCTGTTTCTTGGATGGCCTCTCTGAACCTTCGTTGTTCTTGTTCCTTCTTGTCCTCATTTTCATCATGGTGGATGCCATAAATGTCCACCTCTCTGTTGAGAAATGTAAACAAGTCCGCATAGGATAGACTCTCCCTGCGCTTCTTGTTATCCTCCTCTTCGCCGAGAAATATGATGACAGCGGATGCTCTCTGATAGATGGTAGCCATGTTGGCAACCTGTGAATTCCTCTCTGCCACATTCTCCTGGTTGATGCATAGAGCGTCGATCCAGAGGAGTCTTGACGCCGACGCGAGACGTAGATACGAGAGAGCAGAGTAAAGATTGGGTGTGACGGGCGCCTTCTGAGCACCAAGTTCGATGTCGACTAGTTCTTCCGGTTTTGGATTGCCCCAGACGTATGAAAGTGCCTGGTACGAGAGTTGCTCGTTGGCTCGTGATTCAATGCGCAAATTGCATCGAATAGGATCTTTGGACGTCCCAGGGAGGAGTTCAACCAGACGAATCGCATCGGGATTTGAGGCGAGATCCAAAGTGCCGTAGAGTTTTTGCGGAACAACACGCTTGTTCAGCAGGGCGTTGACTCTCTCCATGTCCGAGTTACTGGCTTGGATGTCCTTGACCGGTTCTAGCAACTTCCTCTGTTTCGAGCGTGCTGGACGTGCTAACCGAATCACGCGGGAAGCCACTTGAGTGAGAGACTGTCCGTACTCGTCCGCCATCTCGGAATCTTCCAAGTCCAGATTCTCAGCTTCTTCGGGGAGTAGTTTGGGAACATCCCACTCATCGAAGCCTGCGGCATACGCATCAGTGCCGGTCTTGCACTAACTCCTTCCATAGAGGTAGGGTCACTACTTACCATCACCGCAGAATGCATCCTGATACTTCTGAGTAAGTCCAGATCGTGTGTTGCTAACCATGGCTAGGAGGCCAATGGTGGAAAGCACATTTGGACCCTCTTGAGCCTGAAATAGCGTCTTGAACTCATCTGTCTGAACGCTTTGCATCAACACGGCGTGAAGAACAGAAATCAGGCCGATGAAATGACGGTCATCCGCTTCGGTGTCTTCGCACAGCCGCACCGCTGTGTGCAAGTCTTCGGAAGAGAAGAGTCGTTTTGGAGACATCCTTTCGTTCCCGCTTCTTGTTTCCAAGTTCCGAGAACGAACAACGTCCAAGAGAGGGGGGAGCCAGGCCTTGATGTGACCGGCAAGGTTTTCGGTGGTTTGTTCGGGGGCTACTTTAATGAGATGCGGAAAGCAGCTGAATGAGCCGTCGGTCCCATTTCCTGCGTTCGCCTCATAGCACCTTTGGCACACATTCATGCTCTCGCATGTGCGGCAGAAGTAGGCCACCTCCAAGGATATGTTCTGGTCGCAGATATCGCAGCATCCGAATGACGCCTTCGTCGACCTCGCTTCAGCCTCTCTTTTGAGGATCAGCATCTTGAAGGCCATAGCTTGTTCGGCGTCCTTATCCAGGCCCGCCCAAGCCAACACCCTGCCAAGATTGTCCAGACATGACACTGATGGCGTGCCTGAGAGGTCGAGATGTAGAGCAATGAACGACTCCAATATCCTCGTGGGTTCGACGTCAAGATTTTCGGGAAGCAAGACAATGTCGTCGAGGAACAGGCGGTAATACCATGTCCTGTATATAGAGCCGAGAATCTCTATCGCTTTGTCGTGCACAGCGTCAAGCTGCTTGACAGCCCGATGGCCCCGAATGATGATTTGCAGAATTTCTTCTGCCTCATCATATCGGTCTTGATCAACGAGCGTCTCAACAATGTCAAATAAGTTAAGAACAGACTGCTCGTGAAAGATGCCAGCTAATTGATGAAGCTGATCACATTTGCGTCGGAGAAGTTGTTCTCTCACCCAGGGAACCGGGACGTATGCGGTTGTGGATTCGAGGAGTTGGAGAACATGGCGGTGAACGAGGTTTGCGTGAAGATTCATTCAGGTCTGGTTGCTGATGATGAAAGCAACCAGGTTTGAATTGAAGGTAAAAAAAAGTGAAGAAAAAAAGGCTCTTGAGAAAAGAATTGGCGAAATGCAAAAGAGAAAGTAGACAATGAATGTGGATGAAATATAGATGCGTGCGTCTTAACAGGTCCTCACAGCTGCAAGGGAAACACCGAGGTTCTCATATTTCGGCGTTAAGTATCAGAGCCCAATATGACTCATTAAAACAATAATTCTTATAAACCTAAGAAAACAGACTAAACTAACGAGCCGAGCCGTTGCCTTGGCTGCTGCCCGAAAACTCCGCCTGGTGAACCTCACCGCCCCCAGGACCAGTGGGGTTCGCCCAGCATCTGACAGGTCAAGTGCTCCGGTTTAGCTGTCATGTAACGCTTTTCACAAGCCCAAACTGGCTCTTTTTGCATGACCCGCTGTGAGGAGAGTCCAATGGTTCGCATATTTTACTTGTCAGGGATGTTTGCTTGGTAGTTACAACACACTCGCTTGACACGTCAAGCGGGCGTTGACGTGTCAAGGGACAGCGAAAGTTGTGAGTCAGATTCCAGAATGATCAAGATGATGTTTCGAAAGAAGACCATTTGTTCAAAGGTTTATGGGAATGATACCCAATTCGACTTGGTGCATACTTGGTGCTGTTGGTGACGCTCTTTGTTTTCAATGACGTCTCCGTTGTACGCGATATCAAAGAATAAACCAATAAACCACATGACAATATCAGAACCTAATGCCGCAAAACACCCTGACGACGCTCTAGACCAGTGTCACAGGATTCTGATCGTTGCTAGCGAGCTTCTTGGCCTCATCGAGGGCTGTGTAGATGTGGCTGCTGGTAGCGTAATTTCATCCCGGATAGTTTCGTAAGAGCAAACAGAGCACCGATACTCAGTCTCACTTGCTCGGTGAATGTAGCATGCGCCGACAAGTTTGTAGTGATCGTCGACCGGCCGGAGGATAAATGGAACCCTGGCTCCTTCTAGGGTCCATACCTCATCCCAATCCTCAAGTTCCATAGGGCCGAGCCCGAGCGAGTGATCCGTACCGAATATCCTACGGCCCATACCGTATTGGCTCATGTTTGTGATGAAATCGTCCAACTCATCTTTGTCAAAGTGTCCTGGAGATGGTGATCGAGACATGCAACAGCATGTCACCATTTTGTTGGCCAGTTCGATAGTCACGCTGACGGCTTCTTCGACTGCCTCAACATGTTGATCGGCGGCTAGCTGGATAGACTGTTTGGAAACAGCTTGGTTGGTTATAGTCATGGACCCATCAATGGCCTTACTGATAGCCATCTTGTTAGCCCATATAGTCATGGCCTGATTGATAGCCGGCCTAATGGACCGATCAATGGCTTTACTGATAGCCATCTTGTTAGCCCAGGTAATCCCATCCCGGTTCATAGTAACCTGTCTGATCGCCTCCCCAGCCGCAACCTCAGTCGCCTGCTCCAAAAGCTTGTCAATCGTGTATTTCATATCCTGACTAATGTTATGTTCGCCGAAATAGTTAGTCGCCTCCCAGTTAGCCATAGCTAGGTTAGTTGCCCGCTCAGTCGCCAGCTTCACGTCAAGGTCCACAGCTAGCTTGAGTCTTTGCCAGTGCCACTGGTCCATCTCGAAACAAGTTGAGCAGAAGCCCCCAAAGGCTGGCGGTATATCTGCGCGGAAAGATGTATCATAGCTCTCGAAGTCATCAGAAGGGATGGTACCGTGGTATAGCGAAAGGATCCGTGTCCAGAAATCCAGCCTTCCGTTGCAGCGCCGAGTCCCCGGATTCTGAGACGGGTTAAGTAGCCAGTGAATATTGCGCTTTATCGAGGACGGGCTAGGAACGTGCGGGTCTGATACTCTGCTGTCCGTAGCTCTACTGGCGTTGCGAAAGATCTTCCTGTCTGTCCAGACGGTACCATACCTTCGTCCAGTAACCTCGAGCACACATCCAAGGGGATAACCAATCCTGGCAGTGGTCTGAGGTGCAGAGAAATCTTGGAGCTCTTTGAATTGTGGTGGCAAGGCGGTAGGGGATTTTCTCGTCCAGTCCGGAACCCACGAAGGCATGTATAATTCCGACGTTCCGTCCACTTGCGAGAGAATCTCCAATGTCTTGGTAGTAACGACATGCCAGGCGGCAACTTGAAGAAACACCCAGCCAGCTGTGGTGGAGGGTGAATAATCCGCTTGCAGTGGAAGCACTGGTTCTTCTTGCAGAAGTCCCAAGATGGAATACACCTTGTCTCGAGCATCCTTGCAGGCACAATTCCGCGAGACTTGTAGTAGGGACAAGAGATCCGAGCGCTGGAACCGGTCAGCTTTGGTCAACAGTGGTGAGTTTTAGGGGGGGTATACTCCTTGCAATCGGCGATCTCCCGTCTCTGTCTGTCGTAGGCCATAAGAAATGACTGGGGGTAACACCAACGAGAGATTACGAGCAGCCATGAGTCGTAAGAAGAGGTTTCCATGCGTGATAAGATCCACCCAGCCCATCTGCTTCATTCCATACATGACCAAGATGCTCTTGGCCACGGCAACCTCCTGTAGCACCCATACCCGATGAAACCATCTGCTTCGAAACAAAGAGATAAAGTCCATGACCTGTGGTAACTGGCCACCAGTGTCATTGCTCATGTAGTCTACCAGTCGGTCAAGAATAGGACTCCCTTCACCCAGGAATACCACGACACGAATCGCACTGCGGAAAATGGCAATCATATTCTTGACCTGGTGGTTCCGTTCCAGGATGTTAGACTGATCAATGCACACGGCGTCAACCCATAGTCGACGATCTGCATTCTCTTTGCGGAGGCGCAAGAGAGCTAGCTCGCAGTTCTTGGTGATGCCGATAAACTGATCGTCTTGACCGCATTGTATCGCTCTGCAGATGGAGTCGTCACCGTTATCGTCGGCCCAGGTGTAAGAAAGTGCTTCATAGATGGGCCCCTGCTGTAGATTGACATGCTCTAGCTCACAATGAAGGGGATCCTCCAGCCTCCCCGCCTTGAGTACGAGAACACGAATCTGGCGCCCTTGCGTGAGATCAAGAGGCTGGTATTGGTAACCGCGGGCACCGTCGGGTGGGCTCCGCGCCGGGTCAAAGCGGTCTTGCGGACGCGGCTGGATCTGAACTTTGGCATATACATCTTTTGACGGGCGACTGTCTGCGTAGATGAGGGAAAATCCGCAGCTCCTGCAGAATTCAACAGACGACTGGGGAAGGGTCCACCAGTCGTTGTGGCGGCAGTTTCGGCTGAGGACGAGGTCCTTGGACATGGCGATGGGCAGCGAGGGCCTGATTTCGGCTGCCAAGAGCAAGTGAAAAAGGATTAACTAGTGAACTAGCGTGGAGGCAATGAAATTAAAAGAATAGAAGATGGTCACCTCATAGCGAGTGGAGTGGCAATGAAGAGTGGCAGGTTTCGCATTCGTACCAGGAAGCCTTGCACTGCCACGCTGCCTTAACTTAGGCGATATGCCTTGCAGATTATGGCTGCGGCTCAGCCTCCACCATTTGTTATCATCTGATTTACCGTCACTGGATGCGGCATCTAATGGCTATTGGACAAAACTAGGCATTAATTCTAGTTGGAAAAAGAGAGAGGAAACATTGTCAGACCCCCACTACTTGCGAGGGCCTCTCACGTTGAGTATGTAGACTCCAGAACACGGAATGAATATTCTAACCCTACTGTTTGTTAAGCACAGGATGCTCGTTATTAATCCAGGGTGTTACCAAAGGATCCAGAATTTCGGACATGGTATTTCTTTTGCTAGGTCGCCTTGATCTGCCGTTGGGTACGTGATGAGCTTTAATTCCTTAAAAAGAAAATGTGATCAGACTCGAATTGCCAATTATGTGAATGGCCATGTCCACCAGACGCTCGCCGCATCTATCCAATAAAGACATCTCTTCACTTTAGTTTTTCTCTTGAGACAACTTTCCCTGCTAGGCTTTCAACTAGCCTTGTCTATCCACTAAGGACCTTGCTGAGTGTCTGAGATTGAGTCAATCTCAGACTGAAAGGCATCAATCACTGGCAAATGTCAAGAATTGTTGCTTCAACTTACCGTCGATAGTTCCCTGGGTGCATTGACAATAAAGCCATCCGTTTCCTCCTTGAATCATGGTCAGCATCACATCAATGATGCAGCCCTGTGCACACGGACCCTAACTTGAAAGTTTGAGCCAAATAGGCGCTGTAGAAGTACGAGTAGTTTCGCTCGGGTGACATAACGGTTGTCCACCTTGAACGTGGTGAGTGGTTGAGAGGACATGGCAGCGTTTGTAAGGTGAGAAAATGAGTTCAGCTTGGCTGTGAGAGTTGAGGGAATCTGGACTTTGGGGGGTTCCTAGATAAGCAGCAATGCGCATCGGGGTTGCTATATAAGTACGCCGGCAGCCGGCAGCAATTACTCGGCTTTATCTAAATTGGCGTCTTGTTGGTTTGGGAAAGCCGGCCCAAATCTTTCCTCTTAATCAGAATTGGACGTTGTGTAACCTGGGGAGGTAGGTAACGGCTGCAAAGGTGATGCGGGACTTTCTTTCACCAATATCATCAGGGCCTGATGGCACTTCAGAATCCACTGCTCTGCTTCCCTAGCAGCCCTTTTGAGTCCTGCTCATGCATTTGCATTTCAGCAAGGCGCAGTTTTGCCAATGTGCAATCGCCTGCGCCCCCCAAAGCCGCATTGATGCCCAATTGACAACCAACCACAGCTTCATTCATGCAGCTGGGCGTTGCCGACCCTCCATGTCCGTGGCCGGCTGCCTGTTCCATCTGCCTTGAAAATCCCATAGAGTCATTTCGACTGCCATAGCCTCAATATGGAAATATGAAAGTAAAGACTCGCATTCGCATATTTGTTTGTCTTTGCCGTTAAATCGTAAAATGGTGCTGTTGCTCCTTCACTTGAAGCTCCTAACCTGCCCAAGCGAATAGAGTCGGGCCTAGTGTCAGGCACCATGTCCGGGAATGACAGCACTCAAGGAGACCCAGCTTCTCGTACCTCGGCTCACCAGCAGATATGGAGCTGCGATGTGCAATTAATGCGCCAGAGGTTTGATGGGGATGCCGATAGGCTGTTTGCAACAGACGTGGACGAAGTGGAAGTCTGGACCACCCGAAACCCTGAACAAGCGCAGCCGATGCCAAGCGACAACCTGACGACATGTAAGACCATCTCGGTCAATGTCCGAGACAGGTTGGAGGAGCTTTGGAAGGTACGAATTGTCCGCGTCACATAACTTGATGTGCCCTCTGTATGCTATTGATCAGGTAGAACTCAGATGAAGAAGATACATCATAGTAAGTTTCTTTCAACTAGCAACGGGGTGTCTGAATTTGGACAGGTTTGTTCTAACTTGGATGAACTAACTGACCGTCCTGTAGTATCTTGCGTCAAACCCATAGCTGGAGTTGACTTCGCTTAACTCGACAAAGCTTTGAAGCAATAATCGATAACCATAATGTGTTCCCGTATTTCTTGGAAAGCATCCACGCTTTTGGAATGCGCACCCGGGATGATGATGATGCATCCAATCGCTTTCATCGGAGAGAGTCACTCGATCTGGACAAATCTCGAACTTGTAAGACCTCCTTCCCCGGAACACAATAGTATATGGCCAAAAGTTGATAACTATGACCCAGTGGAAATATCCTATGTTGTCCGGTTCTTCGAGGAGAACAACAGGGGACGCGGCGATCCCTGGTCACTGAGACAGACTGGGTTATACCAGCGCACGAATTATGGTACTCGGCTTTCGGTTTGTATACTTACTCAACCCTCCATCTACATCCAAAAGAGGATTAAGGAAAGACTGAAACATGCAGCTCTGGACGGCAGTTGGTGGGATGCGAGGCACATCGTTCTGCACGTCACAGTTCTTGCAGCTTCTCTGGTCAATTGGAAAAGCTATACAAAATCCCTAAGTACGGTGCTGGAACGTCTAGTAGGATCCCCTAACGCTTCCTTATCTGAAGAATCTCTAGCTGCTAATGGGGCCTCAATGTCCACAGGAAGAAAAGGTTACCTTATCGCAGATCGACTACCATGACCCCCACGACTATTCACTTGGATTTTCCGATAAACAGAGCCTGCAAATTCTAAGACGAAAGATGTTGAAGGCTGAGGCGATATTAAACTCTTCACTGCAGACGGTCCACGCGGTACGGAAGCTTTGCAACGATGTAGAGTTACTGAGAGACGAAACTTTAAGAAGAACGCTTATCGAAGAGGTGGATGATCTCAGATCCCAAACTGTTTACCACAGGCGCACTACCCAATCTCTACTCCAACGAAGCATGGGCATTGGTGAATTGGTATGCCAACCCTGAGATGATATAGGATGTGATCAGCTTACCACTCAGGTCAATAGATAACCGAGGGACTACAATTCAGGGCTGGAGCATCAATGCTTCGAATCTCAAAGACGAATGTGGAATCCCTTTCCAACCTGATCAAGATCGCCAAGCAAGGCGAAATGGAAGAAGTTCTCGTTCGCAAAACATCGATAAACACAGCGTCACTAGCCTTTGTTGCTACTGTCTATCTGCCCGCAACACTGCTCTCTGTCGGTATCAACACCTTCACGTCATTATCTAGTTGCTAATTCTAGGGTAGGCCATATTCTCATCAGACTTGGTGGTTTCTGATCGTGGTCATTTTACGATTGCGCCAGAGTTTTGGAAATTTGTCGTCATCTTGATCCCGATGACGTTCATCACTTTTGGGATTATGAAGTCCTCACAGAGCTTTTGGGCCAGGTCACATCGTAAACATGTTCAATCTAGTTCTGAGAAAGATAAGAATGGCCACGTCTAGTACGTCACCATGGGCCCACCCTTGTCTTACCAATTGCCCTGCCCATGTCAACGTGCTCGCTTAGAAACTTGTATATCTCCTGTAGATGCTCCGCATATTCCGAAATCATGTAACATGGTAAGTTCCTGCTCTTGATCATGTCCCTTTCAGCCTCGTCAAAGGCGACAAACTTAGGAGCCATGACGGGCATCAACAGCGAGGGCATCAATGAAACCACTCCTTGGATGCTATCCCTGCCAAGCCCATGTCGCTCGTCCATAAGAATCATAACAATATGAACCAACCCAAACATGACACTGAGACGGAGAGCATCGATGCCTTGGTAGTTGACCTTGTTGATGAGTCCAGTTTCTCTAGCTTCTTGGTAGCTCAGCAGGCTCTCAATGATGTCGACCAACTTAAAGTACTCCTTCTGTTGGAATCCCGGACAAAAACGCAGCGCCTTGAAAATGAGGAGGTGTAGTACTGTGCTCAGATAACCTGAGCTGGAGCCATACTCGAGACTCGCCCCCTTATCCAGGAGATACTCGGCAATGTCCCAATTCAAGTAGTAGAGGGAGCATGCCAAAGGCGTCCAACAACATTTCCATTCCTCTTGGTCTAGTTTTCCATCTGCGACCTCGACGTTTATATTGCTTCCAGCCTCAATCAAGGCCTGGACCTTCGCATACAAGTCAGACTGAACTGGTGGCCGCAACAGTTCGAGTAGAGGTGTTGTCCCCTGGTACTTCACATTGATGCTTGCTATATCCTCTTGTAGGAGAAATTTGAATATTCGAATTGGAATGTCCTCGCTGCACGCCGCATGGAGCATCGGCTGGGCGCCGGTGTTCGCCCCGTGACTTAAGAGGAGCTGCAACGACTCCATAAATCGATGCTCTGGTCCGTGGAGCCTACCATGACGCAGTGCGTCCTCAAGTACTGTCGGCTTCGTTGTCGGATCATTTTCGTGCACATCAAGCCCCCTTCGAAGAAGCTCCTTTAGGACACCGACGTGGTTCCCAACAGCAGCTCTGCGGACCGGGCCGAGGCTTGTTTCCTTGCCGTCGATTTCAGAACCTCGCTTAGCAGGCAGGTGAATGCCAAAATTCTCTAGTGTGTCAATCACCTGGCTGACGGAGACTTGGTGAGAGCTTCCATGCATTATCCAGCGCGTCAGGTCACTACCTCTGTTGCCTAGATGAGCGAATATCTCGTATCTGTCCAGGGGCGATAAGCCTTGAAGAACTGAATCCGTCTCTAGAAGATGCCTCAGAATCTCCACGCCGCCGAGTCCAACAGCGAGTGAGATGAGCTTCATCGAATTGGCTGGTATGTGCAATCCAGGAGCTGTCAGAGCCTTCACCATGGTCAAGTTTCGACATGATATTGCCCACTCTAGAGGGCTCCCTTTAAGCGTGAGGCCGAGATCGTCGAGATTAAAGTCGAGCTTGGAGTTGCAGACTTTGGAGCGCTTGGCGTCGTCATCCAACATGGAAAGAAATCCTTGGACAATGCGAGGGACCTCCTCCTCAGGTAGGACCACGAGCCAATGTAGTAGTGCTATCCTGGAGTCCCAAGACAGTTTAACAACGGCTCCATGGGCCAGCAAGAATTTAAACATCCCGACCTCGGCGCACAGAACCGTCAGATGAAGTGGAGTGATGCCAGCTGAGTTTTCTCGATTGACGTTGCAACTCAAGGCAACCAGGGATTTGCAGGCTGCGAAGTCGGATCTTACGACAGCGTGGTGAAAGAGCAATGCATCCTCAGCGAATTTTTGAAAGGCTGCTTTCCCTATCTCTTCGTGTTTGAGGGTAATCCAGTTAACGAAATCCGCTTGGCCGACCTGATGATCGGGGAGCAACCCCAGAGCCTCGGCTTGTTGAGCCCTGAGTGTTTGTGGCAAGAGCAGCTGTATCATTCTTGAGAAGAATTTTGCACTGGGGACACGCTGCACTGCGTAGAGCATTTTTCGGAGGTTGGGATCGTCAGGCTCCTTTTCAAAGATGTGATGGACAGGGATTTGGTTGGCCTGGAATATCCTCTTTCCACACAACAAGGCAGGTGGATAGCCAGCCTCCGCTGCAGATGTCACAAATTCGAGAGCTTCCTCTATGCTCTTACAGGTTGAATAAGAGCCAACAGCGTAACATATGAACAAAGAGAAGGCGGCTTTCCCCTTGTCTTGATCGGACAGCAAGGTCTCGGCAGCGTGTTGGAGATCGCTCCAGAGCGCCCCAGCAACATTATCTCGGTTGTCTGCGATTCCACCGCACAAATCTGTCATCTGGCAGAATTAATAGTTAGATTTTCTCATGATTTTGAAAGAGCATATGTCGAGAAGGGTTATACTGAGCCTGCAGGAACTGACCAAGTAGGAGGAAGGGTCCATCGTCGTTAATAATACAGCGCTGCTTTCAAAGGGGACAATATTTGTCCTGGTCAATGTCAGTAGCCGCAACTAGATGATCTGATTATATAGGCCTAGAGGAAAGCTGCATTACATACTCTAGAAGCTCGTGGACTTCCCGCCAACCGTGAGGGAGTCGGTGGGCTGGGGAATGAGGAAGTGTCAACCTCAAGATGGCTTGACAGGTCTGCATTCCCGCCAAAGAGATGATTCGAAAGTTTTCTGCCAGCTTGAGTGCAAGTGGCAAGGCTTGCTCAGAATCTAACTGGCATATCAGCGGACAATGGGTAGCGAGATTACCGAGGAAACAACTTACCGCATGCTGCCCCCTTTTCTATGCTACTTCTCAACGGGAAGCGAGCATCAATGTCATCGTAGGTTCTGCTACCAGAGAAGACTTCTAGTACTAGTAACCCGAAGGCGAAAACATCGCAACGCCATAGCTGCCCAGGTTCCACCTCTAAGCAGCCGTTTTGAATCTCAGGCGCGTTGTACCTGACAGTTCCGGTGTACCGAAAATTCTCTCCGCTTTGCGGAGACCGCTCAAAGTCTGTAATCTTGGCTGTGAACCCAGTGGTAGACTGGTCATCTGAGAATACCAAGACATTCTCCTGCTTTACATCGCCGTGTACAATACTGGAAGCATGGAGGAAATCCAAGCCGGACGCGACGTGACCACAGAGTGTAGATCTCTCAGTCTCACTGAGAACTCTGCTTGATGTGAAGGACCGAGCGTTTCCGTAAGTAGCCATCTCCATGATAAGACATGGCGCATAGCCTCCTGCTGACTCGTTCCAAGAAAATCCAGCTAGGGACGCAATGTGTGGGTGCTTTTGGATGGCGGGATGTGAGAGAAGTTCAATCTCGAAAGACACGACCCGAAGGGTGTGCAACTCCTGTTGATACATTCCGGTAGCCTGCAGCCTCTTGGGTATCATGAACTTGGCTGTCTTTCGGGCGACTGCCCGATGCCCATCCCGGACGAATTGAACGCTTTCGATCATTGCAACCTGATATGTTGCTCCTTCTCCAATGGGGATCCCAGACTCTTCTCCAAACAGATACTCTCGAAGACCTCGAGTCCGCAGCATCCGAACTAGTCGAGTCACGAGGCTCAGGATGGGAAGAGGTGTTGAATTGTCCACCAACTGTATATCGCGCTCGATGATCAATGAAATAGATTGGGAGGGGGGAGGAAGACTGGGCTCCCCCCAACTGAGGCTAGAGCTTCCTGTAGCCATCTGCGGATTAGCTATCAATAATCGATGTAATGCTAAGAATTCCGACGAGTAGAAAGGCCAAAGAAAATGAGGGGTGATCACACGGAGTTTTGTATTCCCGGCAAGCATCAATCTGAGGGCCTCATTCGGTGTGGAAGCGGCTGAGACAATGTGGCTGGTAGGACCAGTCGCAGCCCTTGACTGGAGCCATTGGTAGGTAACATATGACAATGTAGCAGATCCAGAGCTAGAGAAATCCATTGTTCACCCTACATAACAAGAATCCAAGGCCTGCACTACCTGGAGTTGAAACTCTGACATATCACCGAGACCATCCTCTCCCGGTCGGGACGTGAAATTGCTCTTCAGGCACGCCTCGGTTGCCTTCATGTAATTGCCTCCCATTATCTCCGCCACCTTGGGAACATACTTGCTCAACAGCCTCTCGCGAAACTGAGTAATGTTCATAGACTTCTCATTCTTCCTCACTTCCTGTACCGGTTTCCAGTACGCAACCTCCAGTAGCACGATTCCCAAGCTGTACCTGTCGTGATTCTTCTCGAACCTGGTATTGTCGTACACGTAGCTTGGATGCTGATACAACTGGGCTTCCGTGTCCTCGTGGGCGCTAGGAATATCAGATAGTAGCTGCGGTTGATCCTGCCGGCCGTGGTTGAATCCGATAAGCCAAGGCCCAGAGACCAATATCGACTTCATCCCGTCTTCTCCCCTATTCGTGAAGAAGATGATATTGTCCGAGCGAATGTTTTTGTGTAGCCAGTCGTGAAAATGCACATGATAGAGGCTACTGGATACCGCCTTGGCAATCCTAAACTTGTCACCAAGGGTGAGGGAGTAATCGCCAAGTTTTCCGTTCAGGAGCTGCCTCAAAGTGATGGGCCTTACCCCGGGGTAATTGTCCAAGCGAGGAAATGAATAGACGAGAGGATATCCCATCATCCCATCTACTTGAGGTGGGAGGAACCCTAAGCATTCCAGTGTTCGAAATCCTTTAGGTTTCGGGAAGTGTAAGAGCTCCACGAGTGCGAAAAGTCTCTGGCTCCTTTGATGAGCCGACTCGCCTTCGGGAAATTGTGAAAAGAAGATCCACTCAACAAGAAACATAGAAGAATCACCCCGGGCATTCTTACTTCCTCGACGCTTTGCCAGGTTGTGATATCGACCGATGGACTCCTTCTGGAGCTCATAATCGTCCCATTTCAGCTTGAGCCGCCCCCTGGGCGTTCCATCCTGTCGGCTTAATTCCTCGTTCAACCTCTGGAGCCTCCCTTTTAATGACATGTCAAGGAAGGCATCTAGTGACCCCCCCACGCAAGGAGATACACCTGGAGGAGCCATGCTGGCTGTTGCAGAAGTTGATGGTGGGCTTTTAGCGAGAAAGTCGTTCAGAGTGTCCTGGTTAGGGAGAGACTCGCAAAGCTCTCGGATGGTTTTGCGAATTGACTCATCGACAAACTTGAGGGGCCTGATTTTTTTGACCATCTCTCCAGAGGCATCCATTGACCACATGTCCACGGGACCGGATAAGCTTGCGGTAGACTCTTGGATGCTGCTGGGTATCTCTTTGAGCTTCTTTATAATAAAGCTGGCATATTCTGTCTGCGCAAAATATGACGCACTAAGTTGCAAAGGATCACTCAACCCCAAAACACCTCCAAAAGCTTCCAACTTTTTTAGCTCCTCCTTCAGTTCTCTCTCGGTGGTTGCTGAGAGTTCGAACCGGGGCTGCCCGATCTTGGACAGGACTTCCTCGATTCCGAGAGTGGCCAATCTGAAAAGATGTTTCGCGTGGGCAAACCTGAGGTGAGAAAGAGACTGCTCCATGGTTGGACGTTGCTTTGGCTCAGGGCTCAGCATCTGTTTGCTGACGGCGATCAACAGTGGCGTAATGCTGTCCTTGGAGGCATTGACGAGCGACTGGAACCAGACAGCCACCTCGCTTTTCAGTCTTGCTCCTCGACCGGAAGGGTCGGCTTCAAAGAAGTAACCATTCCCCCAAGGGATATCGTAGTATGTGTCAGCTTCTCTTGATTTCCGGAACCTCTCGACGCCACCGGGCCCTAGTTCTATGTATGTGGCGAGTTCAGAAAGAAGGCAGCCAAAAGCCCAGATGTCGTATGAGCGCCCAACGATTTGGTGTTCGAAGTATCTATCCATGCATTCAGGGGCAATGTAATGTCCGACGTTTGAATTCCATGTGATGTTAGGTGGCCGGTCGGTGTCATAGGGCTTGGGGTACGCAAGACCAAAATCTGCGAGAATAAACCTTCCATCCGAGACTAGGATATTGGCGGGTCTGATATCATGATGGAACCCATACTTGGTAAGGTAAAGAGGACGTACTTCGCTGCGTATCGTGACTTCGTGCACAGCTTGCACTGCAGAAGCCAGGTCTGCGATAGCGGCCGACATAGTGACATGTTGGTGAAAGTCATCTGTTTTTTCTCGTTTGAGGAACTCCTCTAGGTTCATCTGGTATCGTGGGAACAGAAGGTTGTGAGATTCACCGATAGTGTAGCTACCAAGGAGCGGAATGATGCTGGGATGTCTGAGTCTCTCATATAGCTCAAGGCATTCTCGTTCGCGGTCGAATATGGCTTTGGTAGCACTCGCATTGGCCACTGGTTTGATGCATTTGCGAACGACTTTGACCGTAGGGTCATCCTACGTTACTTCTTAGCGGATGGCCTTGGTAGCTCGCAACCACTAGGATGTTACCTGCTGTTGGTCGAAGTCCTGAAGCTCAGATGGAATAGTAACAAGGCTCACTGTGCCACCAGCTCCTGTATCCATAAACTCCTCTGAAATAAATGGAAGGACGGTATCATCGGGCAAGACTAGGTGTCTTCGGTTTCCTTTGAAGCTCCAAGGGAAGAATTGTCGGCGCAGGTCCAAGAACGAAGACACGTCCAGGGTTGGCAACATCCGTTTGAGTTCAGCTTCTTGGTATGGTAGCCTGCTATCACGAACGTCGTGGGTAAGGAATGGCTGGAGTAGATCAAGCCGGTCCATGAGGAAGAGAATACAAAAGAGCCGGACCCCGTCTTCGAGCACATCCTCAACGAGTTTTCTATGTTGATGGTCGGGAATGTATGGCGCGGTTAACTCTGTGATTGCGTCTTTTGTGACGATGCGACGGACATCTGCGAAGACATAAAACGACGTATCGTTGATGGCGGTTGTTTTAATGTCTTTGAGCTTCGCCTGAAGATAGCTAGTGCGATCTTCCATGCTGGTCGGGATTGCAATACATGGAGAACAAGTATTGATCTTGCGTCTGGTCTTTTCAGATTTTGGGCACCCAATTTGAGATTTGGGAGAGGGGTATGAGGCAGATATTTCATTACCTAGGTAATGCGCCCTGCATTGAGGCCTTCTACAGCCTTGTTTACTTAAATCACGTGAAGGGGCGCATTTAAATTAGCGATGAGGAGTAATAGCCTGGTACATTAGGGTAAGCACCTGCATGTTAGTTGGTATATAAGAAAGAGGCGCGATATCTATCTTCTTGGTTGAGATTGGGTATTGTTGATTTAGATGTAGAGATAGACTTTTTATTTCGTCCTATGTTATACTCCTTCTTCAGGTATCTTTGTAAAGCCATACTTCTGCCCTTGAAACAGCTTCTCCTCACTCTCCGTCGCGCCCAAAACAGACAAGCCCGGTGTCTTGGTCCTACTTCCAGTTCTCGATCCCGAAAGCCCGCTCTGCAGCTCCATATCACTTTGCGAACCCTTGGAGACCTGCGGAGCGCCACTCAGTTCTTTGGTGACTCCTTGACCAGGACCGAGCTTGTTGTCACGCCAGCAGGTATAGAAGGCCTTGAGGGCGGGCATATTGGCTGCGACGATGGCGACCTGCATCTCCACGTTGGAGATGATGACCATCTCTCCTAGTGACCATGTGAAATCGGGCGAGGTAGCGAACTCGTAGAGGATGATGGCACGGAGGCCGCTTGTCAGGACTGCTGATCCGCCAGTTGTGAGGACAGCCAGGACCCCGAGTCGTCGTTGTACAGTCATTTGTAGAGACCAGATAACCGGAAGAGGTAAGACGAGGATAAGTAGATCGGTAGTCATGTTCTGAACATTCTGTTAGTGGAGTTTACGGCGTGGTGCAATGTCGGGCCATATACTTACCAAGGTGTACGGGACAAAGTATGTACTAATCAGCCCTCGTCAATAAGGATAACGGTTAACGGCAGCTCATTAGAGTACTTACACATTGGTATCGAGGCATTTGACGCCTGGGTACTTCTCTGGCTCATAGAATGCCGCAATTGGCCGGCATTGCAGGCCGTACAGAAGCCAGATGACGATGGTTGTGACCACGTGAAATATAATGATGGCCCAAAGGGCCCGTCGGAAATTGGTCGCGGTGGATAGTCGAAAATAGAAGAGGAGGAAGCACATCTTGATGGCGAACTGCATCCAGATGTACCAGAACTCCTCTGCAAGGAGGCCCTGCGAGACGTCAAGTCAGCTACCAGCATTGGGGAGATGTAATCAGGCATCAAACTACCTTGAGCAGTATCGGAATCCATTCCGGATGAGTTTTCAGAACCTCTTCGAGATGCCTATATCACTATTTGTCAACAGCGAGCGACTGGGGGGGACTGACAAGAAGACTTACAAGCCAGCGCCAAACTCAAGGAAAAAGTACAAAAGTCCCTGCTGGATGCAATTGAAGACCTAGAGACGGTTAGCATTGTTCAACAACGCCGAGATACCATGATCGGGTACCATCATGGCCGTCATGGCCCAATCGTCCCAGTAAAAGGACCTCATTGTGAAACCTCGCACGTAGATTCGCATCGCAATGGACACTGTCCCTATCACGAACAGCGGCGTGATAACGCCGTGCGATAGGGGTCGCAGGTCATGCATGGCGGCGGCCAGCTTCTGGTAGTTGGGTCCGCGTAAAAGAACCGTGCCGAGTTGGCAAACAAACACACAAGACAAAGGGAAAAGGTGACAAAAAACCGCTTCACGCCATGGCTCGCAAGAGAAGAAGTAGGATAATCCGTAATCGGGCACCTAATATTCTTCTACTTCTTTGTCCTGTCGAACCTTATTTGCCACAAGCATGTGCAACAGCTCCTCCCCACGGATCTCCAAGATCTGCGCGATTTCAGGGGCTTGCAGTTCAGCCGTGCCCTTGGTACTGTAGAAGGATCCGCTCGGGCCAGGGGATCCTTGGAAGCCGTGTCAGGTAGGCGGGGAAACGAAGATCCCTCAAGGAAACTCGGGGAGCAATACATTCCCGAAGATGCAGATTAGTGGCATCGACTTTTCATATTCCCACTTCTTCCACTTTCCGGACTGGAGTCGTCTCAGGAAAAAAAGTCTTCATTGCTTATTATTATGCTGTTTGGAGCACCGACCGACTCGGTGGTACTCCGTACATGACGGTGAATGACACCAATGCAAGTGAAAACTGTCCAATCTTGGCCAACCAAAGATCACAACGGTTGAGCTTTGTTCCCATACAGTACGGAGTATAGAGTTTCTCGTGATTCTCATTCTCAAACAAAGAAATTTTCATCAGTACCCGAGATTGTTGCCACTCGCTGACTCGAAGTCGTCGCAAGCCACGGCGAAACTGTTCGAGTCGTCATCAATGAAGATCAGCGTTCCAAGAACTGGGGTCAACCAACAACTAACGACCAACGACTTACTAGCGACCGGGTAAGGTTCTGCCAGACCCGGGTCACTAGACTAGAGCTGCACTAGACAGGGCAATGGCCAACACAAAGTTACAAAGGCCGACATTAGCTCTCCGGGGCCCGTTCCCGCGAGGACCGGTTTATGCCTGATCAATGCGCGATGTTGCCCTGTGCCGCAATGAGCTATTTGCCGAAGACGCAGGTTGGCTTCTCAGGCTTTGCTTTTTATTGTTGCCCCTGCTATTGGGTAATCACATCCCTGTGCAGTTGTCAGCATCAGGCGGGCGAGTTCAAAGACCCCGAGTGCGACAAAAACTGTACATAAAAAGTGCCATAGACTCGCTTACTATTTATTCAGCTTGTTTTGACAAGTCACCACCACCAAGATGGCGAATTTGAGCTCAGCCTTGATTGCCGCCCTCGCCTCGACTCTCCCTGTCACGGCACAGGTGTCGTTCCTAACGGGTATTATCGCTCATGTCGCAATTAGGCCTTTTGAGATCGACAGCCGAGGATGGACATTATTCTTTTCTTACATTGGAGTCCTTGCCTCTTTGCTGGTGGCTTATACGCAAGGATGCAACTTTACTATTGCCCAAGCTTTCCTGAGGACTCTGGTTGTCTCAGGCGCGTTTAACACCGGCCTCGCCGGTAGCATCCTCGTCTATCGAGCTTTCTTGCATCGTCTCCATCGTTTTCCAGGCCCGTTTGCGGCCAAGCTGTCGCGCTTCTATGCCATGAAGAATGCGGCCAAAAACCTCAAAGCCAACGAGGATATCCAGAGATTACATCAAACCTACGGAGACTTTGTGCGGGTCGGTACGTCATGGCCGTGAATGTGCTTGATAATGCCCATGTAGCTGACTGCGTCTACGTAGGACCGCGTGAGATCTCCATCAACCGTGTCGCTGCTATTAGTGCCATCTATGAACCGCCTACCCAACTTCCTAGGTCGCCTTGGTATAGTCAAGTATCTGACGATGTAACCAAGATCTCAGTCAACTCTACTCGTGACTTGGCCATACATAAGAATCGGAAAAGGGCGTGGATGAGAGGCCTAGGATTCAGAGGTACGTAGAGGATTCGTCTGGTTATCCGTGTCAACTATCACTGACCACCAATAACAAAGCTCTGGCCGTGTACGAAGACCGTATCGTGTCCAAGGTTGAGTTGTTGCTTGCCCGTATTGCAGACCACATTGGCACTACCATCGACATGAGCCAGTATGCTGTCTTCTTCGGCTTTGATGTCATGGGACAAGTCGGTATGTCATCTGACACTCTCGGTTTCGAATAGCGACTAACGGCCCCCAAGGCTTTTCTAAGGACTTCAACATGCTCGACTCGGGCCACAAGCATCCCGCTATCCAAGGCCTCCATGATAATATGACGGCTGTCGGCGTGCTTGGAACAGTCCCTTGGCTTATGTCTATGCTTAGCAAGATCCCAGGTGCCACGGGCAGCTATTCGCGCTTTACCGACTGGTGCGGCCAAGAACTCCAGGCCAAGCGTGCCGTGAGTACCATAGTGACGCAATCAACTTCTTGACTAACCCTTAGCTAGCTTGTGGAAAGCAAGAAGGCTATCTTGAAGGACCAGGATCCGAGGGATGTTATTTCGTGGCTCCTGAGGGCTAAAGACGAAAATGATCGCTCTGCTCCTCCCGGTGAAGGTGCCTTTCAAGAGGATTCCCGTCTAATGATCATTGCTGGCAGGTAAGAAAATCGGATCTTAAAGTGTTGGTGCCGAACGGGACTGACATTGGATAGTGATACCACAGCAGTTGCTTTGACGAATGCGTAAGTCTTCCATGTCTCGATGCCTATTTGGTCCGCCATAGTAACAAATATCATAGGCTATTCTACCTCGTCAAACATCCTCAAGTTTATCGTAAACTACAGGAGCTAATCCAGGCCGAATTCCCTGGCGGTGAAAAAGAGTGGACGTACGAAAAGGCCAAAATCCCATTCCTCGACTATATCATCTACGAAACTTTACGCCTTAAGCCATCGGTGCCGGCCGGCCTGGCCCGACTGACCCCTCCGTCCGGCATCCAGATTGACGAGGTCTTCATCCCAGGTGATACCGTTGTCTCAGTACCTGCCTACACAATTCATCGCGACCCTCGCTACTGGGATAACCCACTTGAGTTCAGACCTGAGAGGTGGGAGACCCTGAATCCGGAGAAAGCCCCTTGGATTCCCTTTTCGAGGGGACAATTTAGCTGTCCCGGTAGAAACCTTGCCTTTTTGGAGATCCGGATGGTGCTGAGTCGTATCGCTCTTCGATATAATCTGGCATTCCCCGCTGGTGAGAACGGCGAGAGGTTTGATAAGGAGGCTAAGGATACCTTTACGCTTAACGTACCGGAGCTTCCTATCGTGTTTACCTCGATTAATTGATTGAGATAAGCATCAGGAACTAACTCGAGGCCCTAACATCATGTTTAATACGACTCAAATAGAAACGAAAATCGCAATGATGGATTTTTCTACCATATTATCTAGTCCTGGATGAAAGGTCTTTCAGTTCAAGTTGAAATCCAACGACCTCTTTTTCGATCTCGTGTTCACACTCCTCGGATTTCACAACATCTAATCTCCACATCTTTAATTGCTGTTCAGGTTACAGTCTAGAGTGACAGCAATGGTTCGGCCTCTCCTCATCCGTGTACAGAACGCTCTTGTTTTTGTCCTGAGTCGACACAGCCACGTCCAGGCCTGGATTTCCAGAGAAGAAATTGACAGGCTTGAGACCTACCATCATCTTCTCACTTGGCATAACCGGCCAGTCTTCGATGCGTGGGTTATGAGTTGAGCCAAAAGTGTGCCAGATGACAATATCATTATTCCTCACAGAGTGAGCCACTCCCTCCGCGTTGCGTTTGCTTATCCTGGAGGCAATCCCATCGCCCCCGGGCGACTGCATCGTGTGTTTACCAGAGGGAAAATGATCATCATCTTCGTACCGGGTAACCCAGACGGCATGCTTGCCAAACTCGGAGCGCTTGGCATGGAATGAGTCAGGGTGAGATAGCAGCATCTGACTGTAGGCTGGCAAAAGCTTAAAGCCGACTGGAGTGTTGGTAATGGGGTTGACCTTGTTCTCATTGATGAACTTGAAAGTTCGGGCCTTGGTATGGTCGAGATCGAAGCCACCTTCTCTCTCAACGATCTTCTGCTCCGTCACATAACCGACGCCAAAAGGGTTATGCACAGAGGGATCTCTATATGGCAAGGCCTTGGACTCTTCAATAGCAAGTGAGTTGGAGTGTCCATCAATGGCGGGGTCGATGCGCAGACTGAAGAGGTGCTGATGATAAGGGGCCAGAACTCCTGGCGCAACCACTGTGCCATAGGGAGTAGTCTCCTTAAGGCCGACCTCTGTGGGCGCTGTGGATAGAATGCCAGTGGCTCGAACCTCATAGAAGATGGAGGCATCCTGACAGAAGTGGAAGGCAAATATATACTCGTAGTTGCTGACGGTAATGATGGTCTGCAGCACAAGAATGCGAGAACGAGTGACGACGGCGTTTCCGGTTCGAGGGTTGGTATGCTTCCACAAGATGCCGTCGTCCTGCTCGTGACAACAAATAACATTGGGCATCTTCATAGGCCCTCCGGAGCTGGTATTGTGGTATCCGTCAAAGTATTTGATGGTTCCAAGACAGTCACAACCCAGCTGCAAGTTGTTGGCATTGATTCCCGCCCCATCGTTCCCCAAGTCGAAGGCCGCCTTACGAGGGTAAGGAGCACGGGGATCACCGTAGGGGACAAACATCTCGGCAAGGGACAAGCGATAGAAGAGGCTTCGGCCGTCATAGCAGATGTCATGCAGAGTCATTCCCTCACGGTAGTTGAACCCGACCCGGAAACTCCACTTCTCCCAGTTCACGTGGTTTCCACTGATCTTAAAGGATGGGCCCTCGGGTTGGATGACCTGGTACGGCTTGGCTGTGGTCCTGGGGCTGGGTCGTAGGTCCGGGTGGTATTCACTTGCGGCAGTAGCATGAATTTTTTTTCGGTCAAAGGGACGGGACTCATTGTGAATTCGCTCATGTGGCGTGGTAGGCAGACGGTAGACTTTGGTGACTTGCAACTGCTCCGAGACTTCGGCGCATATGTCCAGTGGGTAGGCGTAGTAGTTTGCATCTGGGTTCTCTAGAAGGCGCAGATAGAACCAGCACTAGTCATGTGGTTAACTGCGAGAACATGGACGAAGTCGGGGAGTTGGCCTACCATGGTGACACGTTGGGTCATGTCGTTCATTCCATCGGTTGCATATGCCCATGGCTCAACCACAACAGTGGCACCGGAGGGAAGGTCGAGGGTACGAATTTCCTCCCGGACTCGGTCATCAGCCAAGCAGGCCTCCTCGACCTTGCGCATATACTCCGAGTCAATGTATGAGTGCTTGCCCTTGTGATGCTGCTTAGCTGTGACGCGGTTGTTGTCGAGATCGACCAGCAACTCAAACAGCTCATGGTTTCCAGTCTTGCTTTCGAGAACGACCTCAACACGCGCACATCGTGCCGGAGGCTGACCCGCTGACTGCTTGCGATGTTCTTTCTCGAGGAATTGGATCATTTCCTTCTTGGGTGGTTCCCTCAACGTGATGACACGGAAGTTGATATCGCGGCCAGCAAAGTGTGGGCGAACGATCTCTGCAGCCTAAGAAGATGTGTTAACGGGACATTGAGTCAATTGGGTTAAGTAACTCACCCTAGAAATCTCATCGGCCTGGAGGGGGTCGAAAGGGTGGATTGAAAGGGCCATGATGTTCGATACACGAGTGACAGTCAAGGAAGAACACGAAATTGTACACGAGGTGGTGAACAGTTTTAGTGCTAGAAGATGAAGTATCAGGATGAGCTAACAAGTCTCAAGTCTTATAATGGTCAAGATCCCGGGACCGGCATCGAGATTCGAACACTTGAAGGATGTCAGTGAGCCGGTCCAGCTGCGAAACCTGCCCCTCTTCTCCTCAACAAGCTTTCAATGACAAAGCATAACTAGCCATGTCACGGGACTCTGCAAGCCCATCCTGCAAAGGCAAGATCAGCCATCCAAGACATGCCGAGATTTGAACAATCTTTTAAAGTCGACTATACCTTTGGAGGTGAAGCCGTGAGACAGCGGAGTCACCTCCAAAGGTATGGCTCAGCAATAGGGTATCATTGGAACTCCACGCGGTGCCCGGACTCTCGTCTACTTCCGCTGTGGGGTACGGAGATCTGACCTCCAAAGGAAAGCCTGGTGTGGGTCTCGGCGTTTGTGTTGAGTAATTGACCGACTCGGATCCATCGCCGAGAGCCGACTTTGATGCTGACCCGGACCGGCCGGTTTCTATTGACTGGGGGACATTATACGAGACTGGCAACGGCGGGTTGGATGAGAGAGAGGTTTTCATTAAAATTGTCGTTATAAGTCGTTCAACATTGAGTGGTAGCCCTGCGAGATTGGTCTCGTAAGACGCAACCTAACATCTTTCTCCAACAGGTTGTAGATCAGGCGCTGTTTCACACTGGTTGGGTGATCTGGCTACTTCAGACGTCTAAAGAGATGGAGCTTGAAATCAATGACCCTGTTTTCCTGTATGACTTTTTCTCCCAGTTTGCTATCAACGAGGCTTTGGGGGCTCAACCGGGCGTTGGGAACTCGGGCTTGGGATAGTTCTTTTTAAGAGAGTTGCTTCGTGTGATAATACTTTCCACACAAGAGTTTCAAAGGTGATATAGTACAGGGGCTTTCCGCACAATTGGAAAACGACATCCGGGGATCGGTGAAGTCACCCGGTAGGGGACATCGGCGACGGAGTGGGATGCGACGAGGAAGCCATCAACGAAGAGAACACGGTTGCACAGAGAGTTGGTAAGCAACCCACTCCTTGGAGAACTATAAAATAACCTCCTGGGTTCAGACACGCAAAGGCTTCCCGCTAAACTTGTTGAAATCGCTGCTTCAAGAAGACACAAGGCAATATCTACCTCAAAACACCGCAAGGCGGACGAGTCCAATGACTACCGGTTCATGCGCCTGCGGCGCTCTAAAATACTCTTTTAGAAATGAGCCTCTCATCTGCGTAGGATCCGGTTCATCTTTATCTACCATATGCCCTGTCTGCTAATATCCATCCTCTCATTCAGGCACTCTGCCACTGCAACGATTGCAAGAAATCCTCCAGCTCTGACTACACCCACAATCTAATTGTGCCGGCCGCAACTTTCACGACATCTGGCACTGCCAAGGTATATACGGACAAGGGAGGATCAGGAAACAGTCGTTCTTTGTACTTCTGCCAGGAATGCGGGACGCCGCTCTACATCACCAGTGATGGTGCACCAGGAGTCGTTATTGTCAAGGCGGGCACTCTGGACGACCCGAGTCTGAATGAGGTAAATTACAGACCTACCGTTGAGATGTTTTGTAAGGAAAAGTATAGCTGGTTACCAGACATCGAAGGGGCTAGAAAGTTTGATGGTGCGATGAAACATTAAACGGTTGTGGGGAGATGTGCAGGGGAAATGGGCATGCCGAGTGAGTACGGAGCGAATCTTGTAATCCATGGCCAAAATTTTATTATGAAGTTGCTATTGGAAAGTAATTTGCTTATCCCTAAACTCAAACTAAGAACGCAGGTTGTGGCAGTTTTGGGGAGAAAATACAACACAAGAGAATTCATTCAAGAAAAGTCCCACTCAACAACAATCTAGCCCCAAATGCGATATCAGTTAAACGCAAGCCACCTTCAGCTTCTCTCCGAATACTCCCGCAGCAAGGACAAGACAGCCGTATCCTTAGCTTGAGATGCTGCAGTTCGGTCTGTCTCATCCTTTGCCATTGGGTCGGCTCCATGTTCGAGAAAGAGTCGTACTACATCTGTGTTGTCCTTATAAAGGACTGCCTTCATCAGAGGCGTGACGCCATGCTTGTTCCTTGCGTTGACATCGGCACCCCGTGCTAGGAGCGGTTCAGCCGTGTCTAGCAACCAGGCTCCGTGCATCAAGGGTGTATTGCCCTCCTTGTCCTTCTCCTCCACATCTGCACCTTCATCCAGGAGTAGCTCGATCATGTCTCTATCCGTATCATACGCTAATATCGAAACCGCACAGATCAGAAGGGACCAGCCATACTCATCCCGCTCCTCTTTGTTGGCGCCATGTTTGAGAAGGCATCTGACAATAGAGCTGTAGCCCAGGGAGACAGCGTAAAATAGCACTGTCATGCCCTCCTTGATCTTTGCCTCTGTATTGGCTCCGTATTCAAGCAACGACTCAACAATAGCTTTGTCGCCTCTGGCAACGGCGCACCAAAGTAGGGTGATATCCCAATCCTCTGTACTCCTAGCTCTGCATTTGAACTCAGTAGTAGACGGATCGGGTGACCATAACACCATCCCGAACCTTGCCCGGTACATAGGATCATTCGAGGATGTGCCCCTCAGTAGTGTGGTGATTTCTAGGCACCTACACCATTTAGCTATCTCAAAGATGAGGTTGGCATTGAGTGTGTCATCATCGGTAGGAGCTCCCTTTTCAAGCAAAATCCTAACAACGGCCTCATTGCCAGATAAAACCCCCAATGCGCTATAAACTGCACGAACTCTAGGTTCTACTGCGTCCACATCCTCCGAGCACTTGATCAAGACGTCCAAGCTGGCTGGTTGCATGCTGGCCGTAGCCCAGGAAATCACTGCGACAAAAAGCATCTCCCAATGCCGACCGCGGGGGCACTTTTCGAGGAGTACCTTGATGACTTCGACGTAGCCTAACTTGACAGCTTCACACAATGAAGTAAAACAGCCGGGGCTGTTCAACGGCATTGGGTGCTCGCCCAACAGCATCTGGACTATCACGTGGTGTCCTCTCGATGCTGCCTGCCATAGTGCTGGTCGGAGTGCTGGCTCGTAGTCTCCATCATCAGCATATAAGTCTGGCGGAAAATAGGGTTGGAATGCCAGGAAGGGTGGCTCCACTTCGTCAAGGCTTTCATTTGAAAACACCAGCTCTGGATCGTATTCGAAATCTGGAGATGATGGCTCATATTGGCTGGGGCTCTCATTTGAAGGCATCATTTCTGAAGCGGATGGTGGCCACTGTTGGCCGGTGGCTTTCTTTGAAGACACCAGAAATGACGGAAAGGGAAGTGATCCCGTATCACTGTACAGGGATTCTGTGTCGCTGTCATATCGACCTCGAAAAGATGAACCTTCCTTGAGCACTTCGGCATCGGCATCGGCCCCTGCCTTGAGAAAGAGCTCGGCGATGACATCTTGTCCTCTCTTACAGGCACGCCAGAGCATCGTATGCCCGTCAAGATCCCTGATGTTTGGGTCGACCCAGCCAGTCTCGAGCAGCAGTTTGACCAGCCCTTCGTGGTCATTCTTCGAAGCATACCAAAGCGCAGAACGGCCCGCTTTGTCTCTCAGGTCTGGATGTAGTTTCCCTGAACCTAGGATCAGTCGAACTACATCGCAGTGACCATCCTCGGCCGCGTAGGAAAGCACTGAGCGACCTCTCCCATCCACGAGATTTCCTTGGGTGTCTTTCCTCGCCAGAAGCTGTTCTACTAGCCTTGTATGTCCACGCCTCGCAGCGAGACATACAGCTGTTCGCCCCCCTTCATCTTTGGAGTCAGGGTTGATATCACCCCGAGCCAGGAGAATCCAAACCACCCTTTCGTGCCCCAGGGCAGCAGCGTATGATAATGGTGAAAGCCCATATTTGTCTCTTGAGTTTATGTCCACCTCGCGCCGGTTTAGAAGCAAATGGACTATCAGTTCGTGACCAGCTTCAGCAGCAAGCGACAAAGGTGTCCGTTTGTCTTTGTTCATGGAGTTGGCATCAAGGCTGGGAAAGGCCAAGAGCTTCTTGATAGTGGCCTCATTACCTTCTGACGCAGCCAGCAAGAGCTTTTGTCGAGGGTCTTTCTCTGGCTCATCGGCTTCAGCATCCTCCGCTCCGTTTGTTGTGTAGTTTTGGCCCCCCTCTGTTGAATGGCGTGGTTGCAGCTCCTGGTGCTTGAAAACAGAACTCCCTGACGTTCTCGATGAAACCTTGCCCCGCAATCTGATGCAAAGATTCCTCGTTGGATATTGGGAAGGACTGAACTGTCCAAGATTAATCAGAGTGAACTCTTCAGGGCGACACCTCTCAAAGTGCTCCATTGTTAGAAATGGGTCCCTCAGGTAGATCCCGACCAGTTGATCCTTGCTCTCGGTCTCGGTACAATGAAGAATCACGAGACCCAGTCCGCCTTGGGCTTGCGCGATGAAGGGGGCATCCAGATGGACTCCCTTGTTGGTCACTGTAAAGGGGCTGTTGTATAGGGTAAATGGATTCCACGAGATGATGTTCTCGGAGCTTTTGAATGCGTCAGGCGTTTCAGCGAGAAGGCCGCCGACAGAGCGAGTCTTAGAGTACCTCCATGCGAAGATGCTGTGGTCATCCGAGACCTTTAAGATCTCCTCTTGAAGCCGAATGAAGGCCTTGTGCCCCTCTCCATAGAGCAACGGCATGTTGATATCGAAAATGCCCATCAACGAATAGGCACGATCCTCAAGCCTTGTTGTCTTCCGGCCAGCCGCCCACGACATTCGCTGTGCAATGCTTGCAGATTCGAGGTTTTTGGTTCCGGACAAAATAGCCTGGGGGATGCCGGTGCGCTCTGAAGTCTTATATCCAAGACTTTCCCTTGTGCCGAGTTGCTTCCACTCTTTGTCAAAGAATATCATACGCGCCGGAGCGATGAGTTCTTGCAGTGTCCATCCTCTGGTGAACCATCTGCTCTGCGAGAAGTCTGATGGCGAGGATATATCGGAAAGAAACGAGTAGCAGACTTCAGCCTCTCGGTAATACCGATACATCGAGTTGATCGCCTCTGTTAGCTCCGCGCTACTTGTCTTGTCGATGCAACAGGTGTCGATCCAGACATAGTTATACCCGTTGTCGCGAGCAATAGAGCAGCAATTCTTGATCTTCCCAAGGCGTAAGTATCGAGCCCTAGAGGAGACGGAGAAAAAATCTCACCTTGGCGTATCCCTTCTTGTCCTTGGCTCGACTTTGTTCCATGTCCTGGAAGATGACTTCCTCCTGGTCCCACGTGTGAGAGAGGATGGCGTACGGAGGAATCTCATCGATAAAGAATTCGAGCTCAACACGCTCAGTGTTGAGGAGCCGCATGCTAGCCAATACACCCTGAGGTGGATTTGATGATCGGAATGTTGCGTGGGTCCCTCGCGATCTCTAACACTAACTAATTACTAGGTTAGACTTGAGAAGGGATAAGAGTGAGAGAGGATAAGCGAGAAGAGCGGGGTAAGACCACGGGATAGAATAATGAGGCCTCCTGAGCTGAGCGAGATCTCCAGAGCCTGCTTCTGCCAAGGCATCTAATTATAACTCATGCATGTGAGCCTAGACCTGTATGGGAAAATGAATCATTTCTTTTTCGGGTCGTGGATAACAAGTCCTCATGTTCGGGGTACGGAGTAGGTATCGGGGATGATGCCGGCTCGATTAATAAGCTAACTAAAACGAAAATCAGAGAAATGAACTGTCGAGGTTGAGATATATTCAAGATGCTTTTCTACAAGACCGGACCCTTCAGTTCGACTGCCGGCAAGCCCCCATCCTTATAGCAATAGATCATAGCATATCTTTTACTTCCCACAACTCTCACCCCATAATCATAACATATATTACCACAGTAGATAACATGCCCGAAACGCCTCGACAGCCACCCTTTCGGGTCCTTGCCCTCTCCAAGACAGCTGGTTACCGTCACGAATGCATCCCTGCTAGCATCGCCGCTCTACGCGCCCTTGGCGATCGCACGGGCTTATTTACCCTCGATACCACCGAGGACGCTGAGATCTTCACCCCCGATACCCTTGCGGGCTACGCAACTGTGATTTTCCTCCACACCACTGGTCCGTTCCTCAACGACGCCCAACTCACTGCCCTGCAGTCTTATATTCGCTCTGGCGGAGGCTTTGTTGGTGTTCATGCTGCCGCGAGTGGCAATAAACACTCTGAGTGGTACGGCCACCTCGTCGGGGCGCATTTTGACTATCACCCCGAACCAGAGGAGGGAATATTGGTGATCGAGGACGCGGGGCATGTAATTATGTCGGGGAGCTTGGACAAGGAGCAGCGGTGGATGGATGAGTGGTATAACTTCAAGACACACCCTCGAGAGAACATCAATCTACATGTGCTAGTACGCGGCGATACTACCTCGTTCCAGGGCGGCAATATGGGTCATGACCACCCGCTTGTCTGGTGCCAGGAGTTTGAAGGTGGGCGGTCCTTTTACACGGCCCTGGGCCACTTTGACGAGGCTTACGAGGATGAGTGGTTCATGAGTCAGTTGGAGCGTGCTATTGTCTGGACATCGCGTATAGGCAGTGAGGGGGGGCAAGCGAAGGCGGCTCAGTAAATATTTCTTAAGAAGGCGACCGGAGTCTTGGTGAGCCCTATCACTTCTCTTGACGACGGATGTTAGATGTCCGTCAACAAACAGATGGCCTCTAAGCAAATGAAAATGCAAAATTGTGTGTCTTGGGTTTCAGACAGTCTGGGACAAATGGGCCAAATTCGTCTGCTGGTAGCCAGGGGATTTCGAGAATCTCTGACAGCTTTTGGATCAGGACGGCGTCATCATCAGCCATTCTCCCAAGGAAGCTCTGAGCAAGGCGGAGATAATCCATGTCCGGCGAAAAGAGGAGAGAAAGATTCTGATCGCACCTCATATTAGTCTTAGCCCCCAGAGACGGGCCAATACGTGAATTCTCGCTCACCTTGTGTATTTCCTGATATTCGACCAGTGAGCATTGTCTTGTTCGTCCAGCTGCGACCTCCTCGAATCTGGAGAACCATGGCAGGGTTCGTCCCGCATCACAGCCCTTCCTCGATACCATGTCGCTGATGAAATGCAATAGCTCCCGAATCCCATTCACGCTCAGTTCCGCCTTGGACCCAACGACGTCATTACAGGCAGTGGCCAAAAGGATGAGAGCGGCAGAGGTGGGATACACCAAAACGCGCCTGCGTAAATCAGCGAGAGATCAAAGAGCCTGTGAACATGATGTACATACCAAAGAGCTGCGAATTGCTGCGTGGGCAGACAATGCATCAAACGAATTGTTGCGCGCGCTGATGTTATGCAGCCATCCAACGAGTTGGTCCCTACCTTACTTTGCAATTTCATTTTCAAGTCATGAAAGATGAAATGCAACATGATGACTGGTAGTGGCAGAACGTCCCTCCCAGGGTGATAATCTTCGCGAGGCTGGAAAACCAAGGGCAGAGCTGCCTTCCATCTCTCCAAAGCCAGATCTAATCCTTCAGCTCTTATCGAAAGTTCCTCTTGAGAAGAGCGTCTCGCAGGAGTGGAAAGAAGCTGGTGGTATACAGCTGACTGAATTCTGGCCAATTCAGCTCGCAGTCTCATGACGTTGATCCCGCGATCCATTCCTGGCACATCAAGATACCAAGCAGGATCCGAAGGGTTTTCAGCTGGGAGATCTTCACTTGAAACATCCGATATCGTTGGGGGTATACCAATCGTGAATGCAAGATCGATGTCGATATTCACAAGGCTCCAGAAAACGCGTAACTGGCTCTCTGTCTGGATACGGTCTCCGTGAGAGTGAGACTGATGGTACATCTGATATGCGCGCAGTGCAGACGTATTGAGGTGGGAGGCAATGTGAAGATCCGCGTTGCCTAGCATAAACATGGCCATGATAAGCATCGCTTCATAAGCGAGCTTGCTGGAACCCTGGAAGAGCAAAAGCGGAACCGTGGAAAACGCACTCTTGAAGTATGCCCAGGCCGCGGGTGACAGATCACCAAAAGCAGAGTTTGCAGTTTTCCATTGAATCCCCAATGCAAGCGACGCGTTACAAATCGCGAGCCTGGCCGCTTTATCCACAAAGTCATCGGATTCTTGAGGCGTCAGAAGCTCCTCGAAGTGCCCCATGTCAAGAAGAGGATACATCTCGCTGATCTCTTGCACGATGTCGTCGAGTCTTGACAAGACTTTGCTGTGAGGGTGCTGTGGACTGAAGAGTTGCATCTTGAACGTGTCGCTTTTGGTTGCAGTGCGTATAAACTCGATGAAGTGCATTTGGAGGAATGACGGAGGAGGCCCAGGCGGCAGATTGTCAGCAATTTCGTTGGAAGGTTCCGTGATACAGGATCTCTCCAGTGGTGACATGTGCAACGTAGTCATGTTCTGAGTTAAAGCGTTTGCTTGTGTAAAAGCCGTACTCGTTGGGTCTTGAGTCCCTGGATCCAGCAAAGTGGATGGGGAGCGACTTCTGTCCTCGACCTGGTCACCGTGGCCTGTCACGTCGATGTTGAATTGCTCCGTGGAACTAGAAGAACCTGGCTTGAGTGACTCTTCAAGACGTTTAAGCCTCTCCTCCAACTTATGTGCATATTCTTTACTATCAGGGATTAGCCTTACTCAACGAGTGGTGATATGACTTTATACCTCTTGCCAGGCCCTCGAAATCTCCGTTGTTGATAGACGCATTGAATACCGCGCTTTTGACATTGGCAACATGACGGGTGCTGGCCATCGCATTTTGACTTGCGTTTCTGGCAAGCGAGACAGGCCTATGAACAGGGGTCTGTTAGAGCATGCATTTGGTGTTTGTGAGCAAGGTTACAGCGAATTGAGGACTTACGTTGTGCAATCGAGCTCGAGGCTGCGAAGAGCCATCTTCAGATACATAATTCTCCATCTGATTCCCTTTCATACATCCATGAAAAAGAAGAAAGATGTTTAGGTCTCACTTCGAGGGTGTTTTGGACGTTCCAAGCCTTAGATCAGATTAGTCATGCTGGTGTTTTGTCATGGTCGGAGTCAAATTGCTTCCGACTTGGCCAGTCATGTCCGTGTCTAGGGTAGCTCACGGGCAGTCTGATTGGGCAATCTCTTGACCTTTGTGAACACACCAAAAGAATTTCATGTACCTAGTTATTAATACATGACGGCATCGAATCCAATACCCTAAATGACTAACCTAATGGCAACCACTGCTTCTCCTTCCTTTCTTCAGATCGGACCCTTTCGGTCTGGCTTCCGGTGGCTAATGCCGTCCTGGCCCCACTTTTGGAAACCCTAATCGGTACGGGGTCCGGCTGCTTCCGCTGGATACTTTTCGCAGCAACCCTCTCCTCTAAGCACCTAGGTAACTCGGACAGGATCGCTGGAATCGCTACAGTGAAATTCACTCAACGCAAGGGTAAATATGGCTTACATGGCAGAATATCGGATGTTTCATAACTGGGCGGATCAATGGAGCTTGCGGAGTGTACACTGCCTGGGCATGAGACGGGTCGCACAGAACCGCATCTATCCTCATTCATGAACTAAAACCAATCTTCCCGTTACCTTCCCTTCTGCCAGTCTTTGGATTGCTTTGTTCGCTTGCTCCCACGGGACTTCTGTGATAGGGATCGACTCTAGCCTCCCGCTTCGTGCGAGCTCGGAAACCTCACGCATGTGCTGAGGATTTCCAGTAATGTTCCCAATGAGCGACTTGCAGGTAAAGGTGAAGGGGACCATGGAAATGCTCATCTCCCCACCAACTAATCCCACCGCAATCACTTTCCCCCCCTTGCCGACACAAGCCAGGGCGAGTTCTGCTGTTTGCTTGCAGGCCACAAAGTCGATGGCTCCAGGTAGAGGCCCTCCTGCAGCCTCGATTATTCGATCAAAGGCTTCCTGGGCGGCTGAGTCCACTACTGCAGTTGCGCCCGCTTTGAGGGCTGCTGCGCGCTTTTCGGGTGAAATATCGGCCGAGATGATGTTCTTGTGGCCCAGAGCTTTGAGCATTGAGATTTCAGTCAAGCCCACTCCTCCAGCGCCGATCAGCAAGATGGGTTCGTGCGGTTTCAATGGCATCAGCTTTTTGATCGAACTCAAGACGGTGAGGCCAGAGCAGCCGAAAGTACAGGCCAGCGAGGGTTCCACGTTGCCGTAATCAACTAGATAACGTGGATGTGGGACCGTGATGTATTGTGCGAATCCTCCATGAGCAAACACACCTCGAGTCTTCTGTGCAAGGCATAGGTTGTCATGCTCATCCTCGCATCGGCCGCAGTTCTGACAACCAACCCATGGGTAGACGGCCCGACTGTCACCAACAGAAACAGGAAAGGTGTTGGCATCGACATCAGGACCAAGCTTGGTCACGGTTCCCACGATCTCATGGCCTAAAGCCCGAGGCAGCGTAGCCCCGCGGTCCTTGACGTGCATCTTTTTGCCACCGCCGAGATCGTAGGAACCTTCCCAAAAATGAAGGTCGGAATGGCAAACACTGCAGTGTGACACTTTGATCAAGATCTCTGTGCCGGTAGGTTCTGGGATGGGCAGCTCTATCTTTTGGAGAGGCTTGCCGTGCTCGACAACAGCCCAGGCGTAGTAAGTGGATGCCATGGTCTCGGGGTGCTTATTGTAGAATGACTTGAGAAGGACTGTGGGGTTGGGTCCGTTGAGATACTGCTATGGGGCATCTTTCCTTTATCATACTCGTGTGCTACGTGATATTTCATCCTAGGCTCGCTAGGCCGCCATCTGAGCTCTCTGCTTCACGGTACCTTTGACTGTCCTGCCGGGCTAGTGCCGTCGAATTCGCATAGTTACAGCGCTATGGGGGTGATGGACGGCGTATGGCGTAGGGCGTACGGGTTCCGAACTTTCGGAGCCCGGAAGCAAGCCTTAAGACTTCCGTCCAGGCGATTCCGGCCCAATGAAAGAGCATAATCCTCTCATCCGGAGCCCCAGATCTGGAGGTTGACTCTCATGACGGCTCCGAGCAGGCCTCGACACGTGTTTCTAGGATGTAATGCGGACCCTTCCCCGCAAGTCTTGAATGTAGGATCGTCATCTGGAGAAATCCGGGGACGGAGCTAGTGAAAGGTATGATCATCCGTGGCTGCTCTGCATGGGGAAATAGATATCCGGACCACAGAGGTCGCTTAAGCCCATAGGAGACCGGAGTATCTCTGCAAAGCTCTCTCATAACCATTCTTTCTGCACGGCAGTCATTTCTTTTTATCAGTTTACTTCTAGGTTATACAGTCATTGGCCAGCATCATCAAATATTATGTGAATCCAAACGACGTAAGGATCACGCCTGAAGCTACCCAAGCAATTGCAAAAGTGATGATCCCAAAGATCTCATTCTCATTGACTACTTGAATTGCCCAGTGATGCTAGCTGAAATTCTACTTAATAGAGCCCATTTAGTCAACAGAAGCAACATCCAGTTTCTTCACACAGACACCATCTTTATATGTCCCATCCATAAGGAACCTCCTAGTCTTGCCAGGAACAGGTAGTTCGTCCAAAAACGCCCACCGAAGACCTTTCTTCCACCCGGCATTATACCAATTGTTGATCTCACCATTCGGGAAGAATGGGAGTGTGTGCAGAAGACCAGGATCATGAGCAATGAGAACAAGCACTTTCTCATCTGCATCAACAACCGTCAGGCCCTCGATGCTCTTTGCCGCCGTAGGGGGATCGATGTACCAAGAACCTTCGCCACTGCGGGGTTGATAATATGGCGAAGTGCGCGCGTTGCTCTGATCTGGATGACAGGCAGTGAATAGGGAACAAGCAAATGGGGCTGCCTGACGATAGTGGGGGATGATATCGGCCGGTGAGAGCTCTGCTGGCATCGGAGTATACTGAGTCGGCCTGAAGGACCCGCCAAAATGGCAAATATCGCCGCCCAGAAAAGCGAATGTGTCGACTGTGGTTCTTACGAGTGCTGATATGTGGCCAACTGCATGGCCAGGTGTGTCAAGGATGTATAGACTACCATCGCCGAAGTAGTCGACGGCCCTGTAGCCAGCGACAACAAGATCCGAGAAGCTTAGCTCATTGACTTTGCGGTCCTTGAAGTTGCCCTCGAAGAATGGCGAGCCTTCCACTGTAGGATAGCCAGGGAGGAAGTCCCTCGAAAATCCAGGTCCAACGATAAACTCCATGGTCTCGGGAAAAGTGCTTGGGTCTCCAACATGGTCAAAGTGCCAATGGCTAATAATGGCAGCTCGAAGTTTCTTGGGGTCGACTCTGCCTTCAACCAGGATGTCAATGACGTTCTTCTTGATGTTGATACCGGGGATCTTCGCATCAATGATAGCCGCGGTAGGCGGAGGCAGGTTCCAGAAATCTTTGCGGGTACCCAGGTCAAACATGACTTGGTCCCCTGAAGGATGAGTGATGAGGAAGGCAATTGTTGGAAAGTTCATGAGTTCATGGCCGGGGATTGGTGGTTGAACCAGAGTGTCTGAAGGGACGGCCAAGTTGGCAGTCGTATCGACAGCCGATACTTGACAAATCACCTTGCCTGGTGGGAGCACAAGAGAGGGGGCAGTCTTGGGCGAGATCTCAGGGTTGGACATGTTGAGTAATGGGGATGGCGTGTCTTGCAAGTCTCAAGATTCGGTGGAGGCAGTGATTGACGATGCATGATACATGAGATGAGCTATGAGTGTATCAAGTATTTGACTTGATCGGATACCAGTACGTCCCCAATAGCTCCCCGGATGACAGGACAAGAAGAAGATGGGCGGTTCCGCATCCGCAATCTAAGCCCCTTCTAGAGATGGCACTGATTTTACAACGGTGCCTACGCTCTGTGAGACGTGCCAGCCGGTATCGGTATTGGCATCATACAAAAGGTACGAAGTAGTCCATCCATGTGTGGCTAGACACGCCCTGTCGATCTGCCCAGGCGATGCACTGTTAATCTGCCCCATAATACAAGCTATTTTCGAGCGCGGGGGAAATGCGGGGACTGCCACATGCGGAACCGGCCCCGCGAGGATTGGATCTTCAAATCTTCTAGCGTAGCAGGCTGGCTCTGAAATTATCATTACTCTCCTCATGCGAGTTTGCTACCAGTACTGGCGGTGTTTTTTCCGACGCTGTAGTGAAACATGGCGATGTGGATGGTGATGTGGCACATCACGTGATGACAGTTGTGTCCAAATCACACATAGCTCCCCTTGCACGTGACTACCCTGATCGTCAACACCTCAATTCAGTGAATAGTCACAAGCAGTTGAGGGCAATAAGTAGTTGAAGGTAACTCAATTCTACCTGCTTGTCTGTCAGTGGCCCGTCGTTGGCGAGGAGCTCCAGGGCGGCCGCGAAGATATTATCTCTCCTGTCGCGGACCATTGGATTCTTGTCCTCCAGTGTGAACACTAAACTTGATGCTCGCCTCTGTAGACGAGGTCTCGATGAGGTGGGAGCTGGCAGGACCAGAGTTAGCCGAAGGGAGGACGTCGCTACTGTCACCACTAGTCCGGAAGAGATCCTGGGCTTGTTCCTATCCACATTTCTTGATATCATATGCCCGCTCACGGCCGAAGCGGAGTTCGGTAAGCCATATATTAAAGCCCTTTGGGTCGATCGTAGGGTATGCCTTTGTGCTATCGGGAAGGGTGATAGAGAATCTTATGGTCCGGCGGATGTGCATGCGATCAAAGATGTTGCGTACGACCCAGGAGGCGAGGTTTGACCCCCAGTGGTGGTTGAAGTCGGCTCGGTGATAGATGCCCGGGTACAAAATCCAGAGGGGTGATTTGTGTAGCCTCTATGCGTCTTTGAGGAGGACGGGGTCGACTTCGATATACGAAGGGTGGAGAATATCTTTGGTAGACCTATCCTCGCCAAATTCGTTATCCTCACCGAACGCGTAGTTGGGTCTATAAAGACTGGGAAGCCAACCCATCTTGTCGGTGGAGGGTTGTTCCCACTGCATGCCGATGGCGCGCCATATGAGTGAAGGGGGCAAGATAAGATCTCGCAGCGAACTAGATAGGGGCGCCCTAGTCATCTAGAGCAGGGTAGACTACCTGAAGTGCCGAACGACGTTGTTGTAACTGCCATGGTACTTCTTCGCGATATGGGCCTCGTCAACCACGAGGAAGTCGAACTTGAGGGTAGATACGTCCTCATTCTACAGGAAAGTCAGGAAGAATTCCTTCGTCCAGCTCGGGGTTCTTGTTTCTATCAGTTATCCCGACTTCAACTATAATAAAGAACACATTTCCAACACATTATAGCATTATATCCCAATGCTAACATAGTGGCCTTTTTTAAGCCTTTTAGCTAACTATAGCCCGCAGGAGTCGAAGACTCATAGACTACCTATCTACTCTACATAAGGGGTATTCAACTACTCTAACCTCCGTACGAGACGTTATACGTTAGTTTAGACGTTAGTTTAGGCAGCTTGGATGCAGAATCTCGGCGAATTTCCAAACTACTGTTAATTGGCGTACACATCAACTTTGAACACGATGAGAGGCAGATGGCGTTCATATATAGATTATATCTGGATCATGTGACGAGGCCCATGAGAATGAGTCATGGAAAGTCCAAATGCCGCCAGTGTGGTAGATAACTAAGATCGGCTCAAGAATTTCCGAAGCAATCATGTGGAGGGGTCGTCGGGGTTATTACAGCCTACCGTGTAAAAATCTCTAGAAGGGGGAACTTGAAGGGGATGAGAGTTGCTTATAAGATTATCGAATGAGGATTATATCCATCGCGTATGTGTCTTCATCTGATGAGTGGCCACGTCGGGCTTTTATCAGTGTCCCGCTTTGCGGAGCTCAGCACGCCCTACGCCCTACGCCATGCGACGTCCAATATGGAGCAGCGATACCCGCATGCGCCGTGGCGCTTGTTCCCAGAGGGGGCGTAGAATGGACAAAACTCATTAAACCAGGGTGAGCCTCAAAAGAAGCCGTGTTGATTTAGTTTCAGAATAATCTCACCACAAACCAAGTCGTATCTTAGGATTCACTATGGGTAGCATGACAAAAGATATCCCTTGCAACAACTGGGCTCAGAATGGGAGGACGAACCCGGCCAGCGTCGATCTCCGAAGTAAGTTAATTTGTTTCTCCGTCACAGAAGTGGTTGGCTGACGGGCGTCAAGGTGATACCATCACAATCCCAACTGCATCCATGTTGAATGCCATCCAGTCATGCACATTGGGAGATGATGTGTTTGGAGAGGATGACAACACCACTCAGCTTGAAACGTACGTTGCTAAGCGGACTGGTAAAGAAGCTGGTCTTTATGTGCTCTCAGGTACCATGGGTAATCAGCTTGCCCTGAGATCACTCCTTACACAACCACCGTATTCGGTCTTGTGTGATTATCGATCCCACATCTTCGCTCACGAGGCTGGCGGGTGAGTTCATTAGGGATGTTTATGTAGTAAGCCTTGATTAACTCTTCCTTCTAGAACATCGTCACCATCTGGTGCTCAACCCCAACCCGTTGTTCCCAAGAACGGCAAATATTTGACCCTTGAAGACGTGCACGAACATGTCGTTCTCGGCCAAGATATTCACACCTGTCTGACTCGTGTTATAAGTCTTGAAAATACGATTCATGGTCTGGTCATGCCTTTACACGAGATCGAGCGCATCTCTACCTTTGCCAAGGAACATGGAATCAAGATGCATCTCGATGGTGCTCGTCTATGGGAAGCGTGCGTTGCCAAAGCAGGTACTCTGACCGAGTTTTGTCGGCATTTTGACACGGTTTCACTCTGTCTCTCCAAAGGCCTCGGAGCCCCAGTGGGCAGTGTCCTAGTCGGAACTGAGCCAATAATTAGACATGCCAGATGGGTACGCAAGTCCATCGGAGGGGGCATACGGCAGGCCGGCATACTGACATCGGCCGGACTGGTCGCCATCCGTCAACACTTTGGTGAATCTGATTTTGGAGAAGATGGTCTTCTTCCCGCAACACACGAGATGGCACGCAGAGTTGAGGCTCTTTGGATCAACATGGGCGGCCGGGTGATTGAGCCCGCTGAGACAAACATGTGCTGGTTGGACCTTAAGGCTGCGGGCTGCAGTACAGAGCGGTTTGTTGAGCTTGGGAAGGAGACTGGACTTGTATTCATGAGCCATCGGCTTGTTACGCATTATCAGGTGGCGCAGAATGCAGATGATGTTCTACGACGGTTAAAACTGGTCTTCAGAAGGGCACTAGAAGGCAAAGAGGGGATGGATGGGAATCACATTGGGAAGACTAGCGTCTACTCGTGGGAGTAGATGAGAAATTAGAAAAAGTGCAATTCAAGTATCGAATTAATTCAATCCAAACGTGCTTTCCTCTGTCCTTTTGGTCGCGAATGGGGATGTAATTAATACTTCGGGGCTTTAGCTATATTACTATAGACTTCACCGTAGGATCTTTGCGATATGTTCAAAAGACGCCCTCAATCACAATATCAAAGAACTTGCTCGTGTCATGACGAGGAGCCATGGTGCTGAACAAATGATCAAGATGGCTTCCACACGTCAGACCTTGTTTATTTTTGCGACATCTACTTGTCTAGACATATTCTTGAATGCCGGCTTACCTCCTCCCCCGTCCCCTGAAGGCCCAACCAGTTTGGTTAGCCATCTTGACAGTCACCCCAAGCTCATCAGCAAAGGCGTGAACCAGACCCGGGTTCTTCTGAAACCAGCGTCCGCAAAACACGACATCAACACCCGACTGGAGAACCTCCTCAGCTAGAGTCCCCGTCTTGATACCGCCAACAGCAGACACGAGAATCTTCTCGCCGACACCCTTCTTGATCTCCTGCGACAAGGGAACCTGATAACCAGCCCCAGGCTTGATACCGGTTGCCTGCAATGGGTGGAGGCCGCCAGAGCTGACGTCAAGTAGATCGACGCCGCGCTCAGAGAGAAGCAAGGCGAGTTTAGTGCTATCGGAGACAGTCCAGCTCTCAGGGAACTCATCGAGGCCTTCCAACCAGTCTGTCCCACTGATACGGACAAACAGTGGCATGGAGTCAGGAATCACTCCCCGGACGAGTTCAACGATCTCCAAGACGATCCGGGCACGGTTTTCCCAGTTGCCTCCATACTCATCTGTCCTTTGATTGCTAACAGGGCTGAGGAATTCGTGGAGTAGATATCCATGAGCGGCATGAATCTCAATGATGTCGAAGCCGGCCTGGAGAGCCCTCTTGGCAGAGGACACGAATGCCTCCTTGGTTTCCTGGATCTGAGCCAAACTCATTTCCTTTGGTTTTGGGAAAACGTCATTATACGGCGATGAAGACGGGCCATATACCTCATCAGGCCAGCCGCCAATGTCAGGAGTGGCCGTGGCGCTGGCACTGATCCAGGGAGGTACAGTGCTGGCCTTGCGTCCGGCGTGGGCGAGCTGGATACCAATGTGCTGATTTTGACCGTGAGCAAGCTCAACTATGCGCTTCAACGGGGCGATCTGGCCATCTTCCCAAAGGCCTAGGTCATGCGGCGAAATGCGACCTTCAGGCTGAACAGCCGTAGCCTCAATCATGGCCATACCCGGCCCGCGCTGGATGATACCACCCAGGTGGGCGACGTGCCAATCGTTTGCATAGCCATCAATTGCAGAATATTGGCATAGGGGTGCGAGAAAGATTCGATTCTGCAAGGTAACACCGCGAATTGTCAAGGGCGTGAAGATCTTGCAAGGCGTTCCCTCAATCTGGGTGCCGGCGACGGGTTGTTGAGCGGGCGTGAAGTATGAGATTCCAGCCTGAGGCACATTGCTGAGAGGATTCTCGGGGTTGTGCGTTGAGTAACCTTTTGGTAGGGACCCCATTGTAAAGAGCCGATATGATGATGATGGTTGAAGCAGGGATGGCAATCAAGTAAATGTTGAGATGAGCCTTCGATACTGGCTTGTGGTGCGCGGTAAAGACATCAAGATCATGGTTTATAATAGTGGTACCTGACTAATTACTCCCCCCTTTCTATCATCGTCGATTTGTAATGCAGATTCGAGATTTTCTCGGCCAAGACTCAAAGGTGCCGCTCTCGGCGCCGACATGGCGTGAATGGGATCAGATGAGTAGAGGGCACCTGGTCTGAGCCAACCCGTAACGGTAAGGAGCAAGGGTCTCCGGCGCCGACAACACGCCCTACGCCACACGCCTTGAACATAGCACGCTGCACACCATACCTCTCGAGTTTAATCCAGGTCATTCTATGCTGATTAAACCTGCACCTTTGTAGTCAGGATCCGCATTCAGACTGGTCTTGGACTTGTCAAATTTCCGACCTGTGTGGAGGAGTTGAGTCTCAGTATCCTTCTACTCTATCACTACCAAAATCACATAGACTGGCTGAGTTATAGGGGTATACAGGCCCCGATATAACCAGGTAGTTACATACAATTGACGGTCGCACATCAATTCAACCCATTCATGGCCCATTTTATGTTTGTTCGCACAGGGATTTCCATCCTAAAGCTCACCTCTCAAGCACCCGTCTCGATGTTTGACCCTTAGACCTCATAACATCCAAACGTGTAAAATATATCCTTCACAGGCTGAACGAAGCATTAAAGCCGAGTGGAAGCCAAAAGGATCATGGCCCAACCAATCAAAGCATCCGTGGCGGATCTGACATCACCCTCACGCAGGGAAGCTCCAAGCATGATGTCATGAGGGCTCGGAACTTGGAACAAGACCTGAATGACATGACTTTACTTGATCGCCTGGATCACTCGTTTTCTTAACTCTCCTCAATAATTATCGCTATCAAAATGAACGTCAACGTCCCGGATTTAATCAAAGCGGCAGCCCCCGAGTCAAAAGGTCGCAATGTTCAGATTCTCAACGACAACATGACAGGGAATAATTACAGGGATCAGAACTTCCTCTCTAGCGACTTTCCAACCAATCCTCCCAAGTTGTACATCACGGGAGAAAGCAATGAGTTTGATCAGCTGACTCTTGCCGAGTGGCGAGCCGAAGGGTTTGATGTCGAGTATATCTCAATGGAGAGCCATGGTGATAGGTACCTACGCAAGATCAAGTCCTTGAGCAAAGAGAATCTAGGACCTTGTGAAAAGTTTGGAATCATAGGTAAGTCAGGTCACGCAAATGGCATCTTGATCACGCGTTAATACTAGATAGCATACGACGAAGCAGCAGCTATCTGTCTGGAGCACTTCCATGTCCTGGACAACAACCCAGAATTCAAGCTCGGCCTTCTAATTGCCTACTATCCCTCCTCAATCCCAGACCCAAATGGTCGATTCCCAAGCGCTGTTAGCGCTTTGGTGCATTTCGCAGCTGGAGAAGAAGTCGGCGTCGTGAAGCAGTCCCAGATGGTAGGCATCCAAGGCAAGAAGCGTACGAGACGCAGAAATATTAGCAGAGGTATCGGCACCGGCGGCAAGTTGAACCTCGCCTATCCTAGTTACACGTACGACGCCCAGACAGGGTTTGCGGAGCATGATATGGAGGAATATGACGGGATCTCTGCCGACCTGGCCTGGAGCCGGAGCTTGGCTATGGCGAGAAGAGTATTTGGGATTAACCCTGACTTGGAAGTTGCTTTGGACAACAACGTGCAGAGTGAGTCTCCGAGGACATACGGGAGCAATATTGGACATGACAGGACTAATATCGACAGGCAAATTCTTCTCTACGCATCCTGAGCAAGCCATGTCCACGTATACGACACACAAAACCCCTCACGTCACTAACATGCCGACCCTAACAGGAGGCATCGGATCGGCTGAGCTGAAACGCTTCTACTCTGGCTTCTTCAAGAACCCCCCTTCTATCAAGACAACGCTCATATCACGGACCATTGGCGCCGACCGCGTCGTGGATGAGATGCACCTGCGCTTCAAGCACACCGAAGAAGTCCCATGGATGCTTCCCGGAGTTCCACCCACCAACAAAAAGATTGAGATTCTAATGGTGAGCATCGTCACACTTAGGGGTGGCAGACTCTATCATGAGCATGTGTACTGGGACCAGGCCAGCGTATTAGTACAGGCAGGGCTGCTAGACCCGGAGCTGCTGCCGCAGGCCGCGAAAGATCTCGGCGTGAAGAAGTTGCCTGTGGTAGGAAGGCGAGCGGCGAGGAAGGTAATAAAGAATAGGAATGAGAGTGATGGCGAGGGGGAGGCGGACAATGAGCTGCTCCAAGGTTGGGAGCAAGGTAAAGATGAGACAGAGCAAACTGCGAAGGAGGCGTTATGAAGGCTTTCGCAATCTCATTTCATATAAAATGCTATGGACTTCTATTCTTGGTCTTCATTCTATTCTACTTTTCATTGAACTTGACAGCCAGTGTTTAATCACGACTTCAGAGAACTAGGTCGTGGAGAGAGTTGAAGTGTCACCTGCTGAAATAGATTTACCAGACGTTCCCTGCTCCCTGTGACCAATAATATCATAAGGTGATAAATTCAGCCCCAATGTGTTGAATCAATCACCGAGGGATATTCAAATCTGTTGGCCCAGTCATGAAACTGCACAGTGCTTTCTAGAGACAAAACGAAACAGTACATGGGACGAACAAGAGATCCCCAAGTTAAACTGTAGGAAAGAGTGGCAACGTATAACATGTTTCGATCAAGGAATAGTCAACGCCATTCCTCCTGATAAAAGAAAGGGTGGCAGTTCCCTCTAACTCGCTATCGCTTAAAATCAGGAGACTGCTAAGTATATCTCGATACCGTTCCAATGCTCAGGGGCCAAATAGTCATTCTAGCAAAATTTCTTCAGTTATTTCTTGCCAAGAAGTTCTTAAACATGTCGCCCCGTCGTAAGCCAATGTTATCCTAGATTTATTACACGGTTTCTCGCCCAATGGAATCAATCGTCTGCAACTATGTAGTATATCCAAGTGCATTGCTATCTACTGTAGTTCCTATTTAGGCCATACCAACCCGGCCCATGGAGGGCGACACTCGAGGAAATCGCTGCAATTACAAAACATAAACACAAATTTCACTTGACACCCGACAGTAAGAGCCTACCAGAGACCTCTCAGGGGGTAGTGCCTCGGTGTCTAGATTGACATGCCTATTTCATATCCCACGACTGTCTCGTCCTCTCATCGTAAGGTTTCCATGAAATAAGCATGCTTGGAAGGCAAAAGATAACTTGTATGAACATTGAAGTATCGCCACTATGATGAAGACAGGGTGGCCGCAATTCCAATTAACAAACTATGAATCTATAGGAAGTTCCTCGCAATAGAGCGCATATAAACACAAATACGCATACCCACAACCCACTTCATAGCGGGTGTCATAGTCTTGGATTGAAACTGTCCTAACAAGCTGTTAGCCATGTCTTGAGGAACTACAAGGAAATTATTAACCATACCATGCTTGATACAAGTAGTTTTTGTACGTTCGTTCCAAAAGGTCTTTGTCGTAGCCCTCGAGAGGTTGAATTCTCTGTGGTCCCCTTTCACTCCATGCGGCCATCTTCTGAGTGTTGACCATGAAACCTGAGGTAATAGCCTTGAGATCCCGAACGAAGTTATGTGGAAAATCGTCTCGTGACTTGCCCAAGAATATGGCGACTTCGGCTGAGTAGTTTGTCCCACTGATGGGGCAGTCGTGCGCTTTCATAAACGCACGGTAAAGTTCCAATTGGCGCCAAATCTCCACGTTGAAATCGTCAAGATATGAGTCTTGTATCAACACTGGAGTGTCTTCCTCGTTTGTTAACTCCCATACTCCCGCAAGGTTGTCGATCAGCGGCCTGTGGTCCATGTCTTCAACCTGATGGTAGTGGATGATTCGGAACTTTCGGTATAGTTTCCCCAACAGGCTCTCCGACTCTTGATGTCCGGCACTCGAATCGGCGACGGCCCGACGACCAATGGCACGAAGAAAGTCGGGTTTCCTGTCGACCGTGAACTTGGGGTTCTTCAAGACATCGCCTACCAGGTCAACTTCTTTGCCACTCTTGGCATAGTCCACCGCCCTCGACAGCCATTTCGCCAGGTCCTTGACATCAGGGTCTTTCATCCCTTCTTGTTTCATGTCGGCTAGCGACAAGAGTCTGCGCTGTAGTACTTCAAAGCAGTCGTTTCGAATATATTTCGCTATGAAGGCGGCGAGTTGTGCGACATCGAAGGGGGCCGTGGCTGCATCCTCGCCGTTTGGGACAACCTCTGAATAGGGCTCACTCGGAAAAGCGGGGACTTCAGCGTTGGTGTAGTCTTCCCAGCTCGATATTTCGTACCCTTTTTGCCAGAAGCGGCAGTCCTTTGTCAGGATTTCGAACCTGTCTCCATCCAGGTCTCCTCCGGAGAGACGGCTAGGGAATGGCGGAGTATCTTTTTGCGAGAAGAAAATGATGTTGTCCATCTGAAGCAGTGCCCCTAATCGATTACCATCAGCTAGCTCTAGCCTCTGCTTCAGTTTATCTTCGCGCATGGCTCGGGCCTCTTGAATGTCGCCGATATGAATGATTGGATCTCGGTAAATCAACACAGGGCCTTCGATTGTCTTCCCTTGGGCACGAATAAATACTTCTCCTTGCTCAAGGACCTCGTAGTCATCGGTAAGGCCGAGGAGCGAAAATGAACCAGGGATCGGGATCTTGAACAGATCCTTGGCATGAGCCTTTTCCGCAAGTTTAGTGAGATAGGCCGCCAGGAAAGTACTGGAGTAGTGGGTTGGATTGATCCCCTCATCCTTTAGTCGCATTGCAAGTTTGAGGAGGCTGTGCCGTCCCATCTTCATGCCGTCGGTGCTCAGGGCGTATGGTATCGTATGAATCTGCTGCAAAAGGTCCACCCCCTTGGACGAAGCAACTCGAAGACTCTGGTATGCTTCATCGTAAATCCTCTCGATCTCATCCGTTTTGGCACCAGAGTCCTCGAACGCTTTGAGGGCCGGGGCAAGAAAAAGACTCTGGTAACCGCTTCCGGCCGTAGACACTATCCTCAACCCAAGCTTTCTAGAGTCTGGAACTCTGATCTTGACTTGAGACTTCCTTAGGAGCATCTTTTGGTGCCCATCGCCATGTGTGAGTAGTGAGTTTGCTCCGGCGTAGACGACCCCCTTGACGCCACCAAAACGAATTTGGAAGGCCCGAGAACTCTAGATACGGTTGCCCATGTCAGATCTTGCAGTTGAAATGATTCACAGTATCGAACGAGATAGAATATGTGCTAGCTGTGTTACTTACCGCGAAGCCGAATGGAGTGAGTGCCTTGTTGATGGCGTCACAAAGCTCAGGCGAAATGAGACCACAGCCGTCCGTGTTTGGAAAGCCCTTGTCATCTCTGACATCTTCACGAACCTTCCAATCCCCTGGAGACAATAAGAGAACCTGTCGCGATTCTGTGAAGGCCAGAGATATCCGGGCTCCCCACATGGAAGGGCGATTCTCTAGTCCAGGGTTAGCTTTCCTCTCAACATCCCAGTCCCCAATCCCATCTCTGATTGCTTTGGCGTCTAGCCCATCTTGGCGCTGGAAAAACCAAACAAACTTTCTCTGTTTAAGGCCGCTCATACTGTAGCCCAAGAATTCAAATCCACCCAAGTCGCGAAGGGTTGTTGGAAGTAGTTGTTGCCGACCAGTCAAAACTTGCAAGACACGGGCGTTGAGAATCTTGTCAAGGTTAATTCCGGGTTCGACCCTGAGGGGTCTTGAGTTGTTGTCGACAAACTTAACCCGCAGAAACCTCCCAATGAGATACCGATATTGATCTGTGACTGAGTTGGTAGGGGGGTCCATGGGGCCTTGAATCTCGAGATGTGAAGGATAAACCAGGATCTCATAAACACCCGGAGAGGAGGCATTGTGATCATCCCTCGACTCGGCAGACCAGCCCTCGGTTCCCGGGAAGAAAAATTCGGTGTCCTCGGCCCGTTGAAAAATGCCATCTTCTAAAAGCCGCTCCAGCGATCGAATGTGACTTTTCCCCATCTGGTCGGACTTTTTGTGCAGTTGCTCGCTGTATCGCCGGGAATGCCTTGGTAAGGGTTTTATAGTGCTTTCCAAAAACTTTGCCGTCTCTTGTAAAGTTGGGGAGAGGTTGCAATTGTACAAAAGTTTGACAACGCCCAGCTGACACCCTGTAAGATAAGGAGGGAATGTATCTGTCACCAGTTTAAGGTTCTCGCGGAGAGCATCTTTCATTTTCGAGGTAGTGCGCTTGGATAGCTTCACTTGAGCATGGTGGAAGATGCGATATCCCCTCTCAAGGTTCGACCAAGGACGCTCCGGGTTGAAACCCCGACCATGCTCCCGCTTGTAGGCGACCCTGAACACGCGAGAGTACTGGATCATCCATGGAACGCCGCATACATCAAGTCCATCATTGCTCACATATTCTTGCAGGCTTGATGGATGAGAAATGCGATAGGTGACAGGGCGAGATCTTGAAGTGCTCAGACCGCACGAATCGGATGAAGCCACACTCGCTTCTTCAATTCGTTGGTAGAACTGCGGGGGTTTATCAACCACAAAGTACACGACTTGGTGCTTTCTTGATTTCTTTTTTTGGGAGGACTCCTCCTTCTCGAAGATCACACCTCGAATGTTGGGCTCATAAAAATCCATACACTCCCACCCGGCGGACTTTTCCTTCGGTAGGCAGATTCTGAACTTTGGCGGCCGAGCATCATCAAAGTAACTCAACGCCGGAGACTTGCTTTTCTTGTCATACGACCAGGTATGAGCGACTTCGAAGCATTTCTCGCCGTTGAAGCTGCCGCATGAGACTTTGCTGATATGGCCTACTCGTGTGTGTCGGGGCCACGATTGTTCCCCATCATGGGGTTTCTTTTCACGAAGCTCCTTGTACTTGTGATTCGGAGTTTCTGGGTGTGTTCTCCTGTTGACCTTGACCTGATTTGGGACCTGGTTGAACGAATTGACGTTGATAGTTTCGCCCACGAGTGCTTCAGCAGGGTTGTAGCCCTCAGACTCATTTGGCACAATGACTCGGGCAGTCACTGAACTAGCCTCCTGATCCTTGTTGAAAGAGTCCCAATAACTGTCATCAGGAGACTTCTCAAGAATCACCGAGAAAGCATACGGGATTCTGAGATACTCCCGCTCAAGCCTCTTCTGGAGAGCGACGGCGGACATGCGGTTCGGCACGCCGGTCAACAGAAGCTCCATCCCTTCGGACACCGAGCCGTCCGTCTCGACAGCCGGCGTCACAGGATTCTCTTTGGTCATGGGGGCTTTTGGATCAAGATCTTGAGTTGATCCACTCGTGTTGACTGGGTTGCTTGAATGAGGGAGGGGTTCAGCTGCTGGGGACTGATGGGGAGCTATGGGTTTGATAGATAATTTAGCTTCCCATTCTGGAGTGATCTGTAATGGCGTGAGGCATGATCGACTGCTTGACTTGAGAAGTAATCAGGCTTCTTATATCTACTCCCCAATCGTCTAAAATAGAAGTCGACCCAGCACGCACCTCCATGTCGCAATAGTCGAATACGGAAACACCGAGCTTGCATTGAGGTTTTCAACCGGCCAGCCCAAGGTTGGTTCAGCTGACAAGCTTGAGCATGGATGTTAGTGGTGCGAAGCTACCGTGGTGATACACAACAGTCTCGGCGCTTATGCATATGTGTGTTGTTCAAGCAGCGTTATGGCCAGCCATGTTCCCATGCTCGAATTAAAACTAAGCCCATGCACCCAAAATCACCCTCACACACCTCAAAGAAGGTAAAAGAGGCTGCGAGCTGCCTCGGTGCCTTGATACCAAGATGACATCTGTGAAAAGATCTTATAGTTGCATGGGGAAAATATTCTCACCAAGCGGCCGTAGTTCTTCCTTCAAGTAAAGAATGTTTTTTTACAATAATACGTTCTCGCTCGCTCGCCCGCTTTTCCTATGGTCAACACAAACTTTGTAACTTGACCATCATTATGCAGAGCCTCTCGTAATACCCAAACTACCAGCTCATCTAAACTTGTCTTCCCAAGTTCCCTAATTGAGACATGGGGCGCGCGCAACCTATTCGGATTTCCACTTTTAGAAATAGGACCTGAGTTACCCGTCCGGTGGTGTGTTTGCTCCTTGCTCGCCCGGGGGCGGTCGGCAGGCCCTGTCATCTTGCTGCCATCTGCATCTGCATGAATACGAGGTAACTGAGCGATGAATTCGGGGCGCGCCGTCATCTTACATGTAACTCATTAGTCAAGCAGGATGAGGGGAAAGGGATATTGGCACATGCCTCATCCCCGAGCCCGAGGGCGTACTCCAATGCTCAGCAAAATACAGATGATTACCCGCCCTATTTGAAGCATTTTTACTATTGTCAACGATTCAAAGATCCTGAAATTTGGCTTGCTGGCCAATTTCCTCAACTAATCACTTGGGGTCATGGTTTCATGCTCCAGAGGGGAGCGGGCTGTTGTTGTCCGCTGTGGCCTTGAAGAAGATCACTGCGGATTAGCGTTTACCGGCATTGTGCACAAACCTATTAGTCAAGGTTCGACTCGAATACTGTCCTTCATTCCAGGGCATCAATAGGGGAGGCTTGACTTTGGCAGGCATACGAGCTGCCGAGTCCTCGACGATTCTGGCCACCTACATTCATTGTCAAACATGCAATTCGATGGCACTCGCTTCTGACTGGCTCTCTAACGTGAGCTACATTTGGTCTTATCTTCAGCTGCACTGAATTTTTCTGCAATTGTTTATCACCTGATTGTTTTGGTGGCTTGTAGTTGGGAAGCGAAGGGCGCGTGAGGACACCCATTTAGCAGCAGGCTGTGGTTTTGGGGGCAGTAGATGCAACCTAACTAGGCTGACTACTGTACTCACACCAGTGGAAATTTTGGCTTGGCTCGGCGTAAGCGATGTCATGTACACTGTGTGAAGTCTTCTCCCTATGCATACAATGCAGTTGACACACACGGGGACCAGTCAGAAGCCAGTGTCATCAGCTTGCATGGCTGACCGGGAAGCGTTATGGATAGTATGTGACCGGAATTGTCAAAGATTGGATAGCTTATCTTTCTGTGTGAAGCTTGGCCTCGCTATCTCCGGAATCAGGCTCGGCAGTTCGGGAGTCACTCCTGTTGGAAACCTGCCCCGGCATTACCTTCGGTTTCGGATGAGTTCTGCCTTGGACCAATCCCAGTCCTCGACGAGGACCCCGATGGCCATGATGGATCCCAACCCAAGCAGAGGCCATCTCCGATCCTCGACAAGGACGACGTCAAGTACATCACCGATATGGGCATCGAGACACGGCAGAAATACGAGCTGGTGTTGGGCCAGACTACCTGGACGGTGGTGAATGGTGTCGAGCAACTGAGACTGAAGGTAGAATCCCAAAAAGGACGCATCGACGTCAAGTGAGGATCATAGAGCAATGGTCCAGGTCCCAAGCAGAACCTCGACGGAACGATTTATTGATTCTTATCACACAAGACACAATGCCTGACATGATTCGGCAGAACGGACATCAAAAAGGGGTTCCGACAAATCCGCGACAAACTCCAAGAGGCTGTCCATGAGCTGCGACATATTCCCACTAAAAGCCAAGTAGGTGCCATCGGAACCTGAATCGGTTAGCACCACAAATACTAATGCATTTCTTCTAGAGCCGCAAGCCAGAAGGTCGCATCAAGGGCTCCAAGTCCTCCAAGATTTCCAAGGGCTCCAAAGTCTCTAAGAGATCCAAGTCACCTAGGAGCTTTGGGGCCTTCAAGATTCTCGAGGTCTTCGAGAACCTCAAGCAACTTTTTGGACAGACCGAACGCGATGTTGCACCCATTGCTAGTCACGTCTACTTGAGACACGTCCTGGGTTCCAAGAAGCCGTTCGCTACTGCTGCGAGTTTGCTAGGTATGATGACTGCCAGGGGGATGATGACGACTTTCAGCAGGCATTCTACCAAAAGGTTATTAGCCCTCTTAGGGAGATGGTTAAGACGGTAGAACTACAAAGGTGAACTATCCGGAAATTCGGGGGGGTCGTTTAACCGATATGGGTTTGAGCTCTTGGGAAGGATGCTAGGGAGTTTTGGTATTGTCCTCTGTAGCTTTCTTGGTTGATCATCTTGTATCTTATCAATTCAATTCACAAATCTTCTGCTTTTCTTCCGACTGACCTTGAACTCTCTTCGCCTTTATCTTCATAATCAATACTACTACGGCCTTGGGTTTTGATGCTATTATGTATAGGTTAGTAGCTGTGTCTTTTGCTGTTGTAGCTGATGACCTCTTTCAGAGCCGTCGTTGATGACGACAAAAGGGTCTTCTCTTCTCGCTTAATGCCCGCACCATAAAGTAGAGAATGCCTAGTTCATCTATAATTTCCTTCCTTTATTTTATATACAATGGAAATGGTCTTAGTTCTCGATGACTGTCGGGTTTCAAGATCTGTCTCTAACCGCCTCTCAAGCTCCACCATCAACAGCTGGCGAAGTGGGAGCGAGGAAGTTTCACCGCCAAGATTGCCTTTCGCTTTTTAAGCAATAATAACCATAGAGAGCTTGATTGTACATGGAATGTTCTGGATACTCCATCGAGAGGTGTTTGATCTCTCAAAACCTACTCGCTAAGCCACACAACTGCCAAGGTCAAAGTAGGCATGACCTCTTGGGCAGACGACCACACAGCCAGATGGGATGACCCAAGTCCCAATTCTGAATCCCAATATCAAAATGTTAAGAGGTAGCAACTATAGTCACATGAAGGTTTTCTGAATCAAGAAACGGCCAATACCAGGTAAGACAGGCTTGAAGGGTAGCTCAATCTGTGACCCCATTCGAACCTCCTTGAGAAACTCATGACCAACATGCGAATTCTTCACGACTGTCACGGGTGTCAACTCTCCCTCACCGAGCAAGTCTTCGCTAAGAACAACTCGTGGATCTTGCAAGGGATTGCCATGTAAAAACTTGGACGTATGCGGAGGGCAAGATCAGAGTTTCGTGGATCCTATTTTGCATTCCCAGTGAGTAGTTGTTCGTTTTAAAAGCCCAAATTGAAACCAGAAACATACGGCCGCAGTCAGCCATGTTTGAGAGGAGCCCAAGAAGCCCTTCAGCAGGTAGTTAAAGGCGTAGAAATCAGAGAGAAACCAGCCATCATCGTTGGATATCCAAGTTTCACGTTTGGGTGTGTTGCAGCGATTATCTGAGCGTTCTCGAAAACAACCGGTGCCGTGTGCGTAAGAGAGTCAGGAAGCATTCCTTGGTCCGGCTTGGGAGCTGGTGCGTTCTGGCTTCGAATTGCCGTCGCAGGAGGGTGACGTTCTTGGTTCAGAATACCGCCCAAAACAAGGGGGGAGAACATATCGTTGTTTCGAATGGCGAGGTCTTGATGGAGAGTCCAGTCGGGGAAGAGGATAATAAGAGAGGCAGCGGTAGAGGTGGTGGCGGAATAGCAAGATGTGACTCTTGGAAGAGAAGAAAGTAAGTAAGATAAAGGGGGAAGAGTTCGTTCTTAGCTGAAAGAGACGGAAGGCGTTCCTATATAGACTATATCTGGATCATACGATGCGGCTCATGGCTTATTCTGGCTGCCGTGGAAGGCGCAAGTGCAAGTTTCGGGAAAGGCAAGTCCGATAGCAGGATTCTCGATCTTGAGCTGCTAATCACTATTAAGGATTGTCTATGCGCAGTAGTAATTATAGTTATATTTAATAGGGAATGCGAAGAGATATTAAGATCCTCTATTGCCTATCTACTAGAGAAGCATGCAGTAGTAATCATGGTGACCTGACAACCTGGCTCGATTGCCTCTTTGATCTGGGTGATGGTGATAGCCTTTTTAGCCCAGATCGAGAAAAACAACAGAATATTAGGTCGGGGGATTTTTAGCTTATCATCGCCGAAAGGTAGCTATAAAAATATAATAAAAATACTTAAAAGATATCCTGATATCTTAATTAGATTAAGATATTTTTTAAGAATATTTATATTATTTTATCCAAAGATTTATAAAGACTCAGACTCGATCTTTTTAATCCCATGCTTCCTTTATTTCTTAACCATTGCATAGTGTACCGACTTTATCCTACGTGGTTCAGCTCGTCACATCTGTCCCCCCTAAAACACTTCAGCCCTTCTATTTGGGCTATTGGCAGTGCTAACGCTCATACTATAGGGCGCTATGTCTTGTTCTAACTCACATTTGTATTTGCTCCGTATCAACGATGATGTAGCCCAGAATACCTGCAGTTCAGCTGCCCACATTTCTGCATCCCAAACCGAATCTGGCTTGGGTCGTTACGCTCTCGACTCTACTAGCCGCAATTTCATCCTGGCATCAAGTAAGGACTCCTAGGTGTCCCAGAGAATTATTTAACTCAACGAAGGTCCGCCGCTCTAGAGGTTCTCAGTTCTTTTTCAATTACTACCTGATATTAGGGAGCAAGATCATCTAGTACCTACTCTTTCCCCTCAGTCCTCAGAATGGCATTCCTCCCCCCTGACTACACTATTTCCCTTGGTAGATGGGAAGGTCTTGCAAGTGGGCGATCTAATCAAGGATCTCGATTTCTCCAAGGTAACTCGTCTCCAATGATATGAAGTCTTAGCTGTCTAACACCACCATCAAAGATCAACGTCAAAAACGAATAGTCCCAGAATGACTACTTACAATGCGATCTCGCTCCTTCCTTTAGAGAACTATCATCAGAGACAATCCGATGAGACCAAGATCATGATAGCTGGTACCACAAAACAGCCACGAGACAGGAGAAACGGCGAGGAACGTATCGGTTAGGGCTTAAATGCAGAATCTAGGCGAAATGCCAAACCTTGGTTAGCACACATCAACTTTGAACAAAATGGTGTCCTTCCTTAAGGTTGCTTGAGGACCGGACTTGACTTTTCTGAAACTTACACTTACGCCTCCCACAGTAGGTAGCCAGAATGATTCATGAGCCTCGTCACATGATCTAGATATGGTCTATATAGGAATGCCTTCTGTCTATCTCTCTCGGCTAAGGATGAACTCTTCCCCTTTTATCTCACTTACTTTCAGTGCACAGAACGATTTGGGGGACCATCCCTGGACTGGGCGTACGGATGCACTGGAGATCATTCCACCCGCCACAGAGAACGCTACCGACAAAAAGCCCGAGGCTGTGAGAACGGCTGGACCATCAAGCACCGGAGACTCTTTCATTGACGAGATGACAAGGAGTATTCACCAGAAAGATGTGCCGTCGATAGCAAGATTATTCCTTCAGACCTGCCCTGGAGATGAGAACCGTGGCTGGGGCCCATTAGCGCATGGCATGCTCTCAAGAGCACTACAGAATGATCTTCCATTGGATGGGCTTGAAGAGGTCGCTGGCATGATCTGTTTCCGGTGGGAGTTGGCGTTAATCGCTGACTACCTAGTTGAGACATTCAACCTCCCAAGGCTAACGGGCAGATCTATATCCTATGGGATAGTCTGTCAGGGGTTATCAATAACCCCATATATCCTATGATTTTTCACAAACTGGCTCAAGGAGGATTCCCGCCATTACCAGCAAAGCACCAGGGCCCTCCATTCCTACGATTCCTGTTCTATCTAGCAGCTCCGGTCGCCCTCATGGACCTCCCAGAACCGTCTACTTGGCTGCTCATAGACCAGTTGATTCTCTTCATGACCAAGGCAAAGGAATTCCAGGAACAACGCGCCGTCTCGGAACATACTACTCTCGAGCGAGCTCGACAATGGTTTAAGGCACTTGGGAGAAGGATGAAGTCGTCTTAGTTTAGAGTATTCTTATGGTTTCCTATTCAGAGACTTAATAAAGCAAGATATGAATTCAAGAAATGTTTCAGCCCTCAAAGTAATCTATTCTTATTGAAAATCCGACCGTGATAAGAAGAGACAGCCGTGGCGCCTGGGGGATATGATATAGGTAGTTAGGGCTGTGAGTCTGAACACGGAGATACTGCCAGTTGAGAGACCTCAGGCAGGCTCGCACTGTTGAGTGCCAAGGGGAATTTATGTTGGTGTCTTGTAATTCTGGCGATTTGTATGGGTAACACTGGTGTGATGGGGTCCAATCAACATGGCGCCATCTTGGGTGTCGTCTTGTAAGAACTGCTCAGCAGATTCGTATCTGCTATCGTTTTGAAAGAATGGAGATTATTGGTCCTGGAGAATTGAACACTGTGCCGATAGGGTAGCAAGCAGTCTCCTCTTGTCGGGCGATGGTGAGTTGCAACCGAAGGTAAGAAAAGAAGAAGCGCCCTTGAAATTGTTTCTGTTCCTGCTGTGTTAGCATCGGGATATGATGCTATAATGTGTTGGAAGTGTGTTCTTTATCATAGGTAGTTGAAACCGGGACAACCGACATACAAGATCGTTTCTGTTTGGTCATGGGCTGCGAAACTACAGCTTTCTCCTGGACTACGCCGTATGGCGTTGAACTACTTGTCCATAGTCACGCTCCCGCAAGCCCAAGTGTTCTAGACCATGCATTTTCCAGAAAGATCGTTAACTGCGAGCCTAGAGCTGGTAGAGGCTGGCTGACCCGGCCACGATGGTCGAGACACCGGAGTGGTGGAGTGTATTAATAACTTATTATAAATATAGCAAATAATTATATATAAAATATAAGTAAAAATACCCCTGTCACGCTCGCTTGTTTGTCCCACTCGCTTATCACGCACGTTATAAGAATAGGATAATATTATAAATAACTTAGAGTATTTCTATTAATTTTTATTTATTTATTTTATATCTTTATATGAGAATAGGGTAAGATATTATTCCTAGTATCCCGTTTTCTTTTTCTTAATCAGGGTGCCGGCCTAGCCTTTGTTTTGGATTTCGTATTCTGCCTTGTTGTGCGTTGTGATTTGAGTTATTAATGTTGACGTGTCTTATATTACTACATGGTCTGCGTCATGTAAGACCATCCTAGGCATTCTGATATCATATCTTGGTGTCTCGAGGTGATGTCTTCACAATCAACACGCGGACATAGCAACATTCACCTAGACTTTCTTAAGGCAACCCTTTATAGTCGTAGACGAAACGATCAGAGCCCTTGCGAGAAAGGTTGAGCAGCGCACGAAGTCATCAACCTTTTGGGGGAGATTTCTCATTGTCATTATATTGGGTTTCAGTCAATCCACACCATTCCTTTCTCTCGAAACAAAAGTATCAATCATAGTCGCAAACTAGGTCTAGGTGACAGGTTCAAGAGGGTCCATCCACTCCTCCCAATGGATTGACCCTTTCCATGGGTGATGACGAGGTTGGTGACCATCATCCCGTAGCATGGCCTCTATATCGCAGCATCTAAATGTGTGCACCATTGTGAGCCTTTTATGTGACATCTGATTCGATTCCACAGTCCCAAACTCGTTCTCCTGATCGTTAACCGCAACTGGCCCACTTACATGAACTCTGTTTCTCTCGGGGATGTTGATGGGATCATCCATGTCCGCGTCTTCAGGCCCAACTAGGTCCAATGAAGTCTTGTAGGCCAGTCCCTCCTCTGCCCAGATGAGAGATGATGCCGCTGCACCTTCGATCTCTCCACACCATGGCCCCTCTCTGCCACTTTTTATCAGTAGACTCAAGGCTCTACGGCGCCAACGCCTATGCCTGTATTTTCGTGCCACAAAGTAGAGTGGGTGAATGATACCCATTTCTGGCGTGTATGACAAGAGTGTGCTCAAATCCCCGTGCTGTAGATTGTGGTCTGGTTGTGTATTGGGAGGAAGAGCCTCAACTAAGGTGACTATCTCTTCAAACTCTGGACCAAAGGAATCGTAGGCAGTTTCCCGAGGTTCAAGAACGCACGAAGCATAAACCAGTGCTGCAAGGCATTGAGTGCGAAGGACGAGTAGTGATTCATCCTGACCGCAAGTATCTGGCGAGGGAACTTGGTTGTATTCAAGCCATTGTCTCATATTGCTGAGCTGACGGCCTTGTTCGATGAGCAACTCTGGTGGAATTATTCGTCGGCTGGTGTACTTGTACATATACGCGGCGGAGATGAAATGATAACCAGAGTGTAGTACTCTGGAGAGAGATTGATCAGGCGGACCGGATAACAAGTCTTCTGCCGTGATTGGAGGCTGAGGGGGTAGGTGTGGCGCGACTCCGATAGCATAGGTGGCAATATGAAGATCGAGTTTTCGGAACAACGAAACATATTCCTTATCAATCATGGGCGCTGCTTCTTGCGTTGCTTCTTCGCTAGAATGGGACGCCATCAGAGCTAATGCGCCATTAAGATGCACGTGTCCACTGTAGAGCCGCTGCTGTATAGCCTCGGTACTCGCCAGGAGAAGACAAGCGATCATACAAGGCAAAGGTCCATGTTGCATAGTAGAAAGATCGAGTTGCGCCAGTTTCAAAGCTTTGATGTATCGCTTCGTGGTCTCGAGGCCTGTAGTGGTGGAGTCGCTTCTCAACACATACTCCTTGTAACAAGCCCCAAAAGCTTCGACGGCAGCTTGGACAGATGGCACCGAGTGGGTCAGCTGGGGAACGATGCGGGACCAGAACTCCAACTCCAACTTGTTCTTTGCTCTGCGGGGACTTTGAACGAGGACATTGCAAGCTAGCTTGGCTAGGGGGCTTGAAAGGGAGAGGAGGTCAGGTGTTAGGAGGATTGGGGGTGAAGAAGAAGCCGATGAAAGTCTTGAGGTGGGGGATGTGAATGTTGAAGACGTTGTTGTTATTGTCAATGGTGATGACGACTCGGTAGGCGCTCCACGTGGATAGCCTTGACAATGCCGCTGCGCAGTCAAGCAACGTCGACAAGATGGCTTAGCCTCATCACATTTAACTCGTCGAGCTCTAAACGCATGAGGTCAGTCATGCATGCATGTGAAGGTCAACTGGGGCTAGTCATACTTGCAAGTGAAGCAGCCAAATTTTGATTGCTTAACATTGGTCCTGGTCCGCTTCGCCTTGTCTGTTTCTGTCATTGTGGTCTCTGGATGGTTGGTCGTGAGTTGAGAATAAAGACCGAGAAAGCCAAAGACCGAGGGAGGATGATACGAGGATAATAAGCAAGACAACGGCGTAATAACCGTTTTATATGCGTCAGTTGAGGCGGCCCATGCCGCGTGGAACGTGCTCCCACAGACTTGAGCGATTGTGTACCGGTACATGGCCCCAGTAGAGAGTAATAGCCACGACACAGGTATATAGTACTTCCTTGCTTCTGAAGGATCTGATGTCAGGGGCCAAGATCGCCAAAATTGTCTTGGCGTAAAGTCAAAGACCGAGCAAAAGAATGGGGCACGACGGGCATTCAACCAATAGTAGTACATCAGCTTGCACTAAAGTCTGACAGTGGAGCAAGACCGAGCAGAGTGGAAACAACACCAACGTCTTCATTCTCGGTCTTTGAGTCGATGCCTTAGAAGGAGTATTTTGATACACCATCAAACGCCTCTTTATTCTGCTCAGCCTCATAGTGATTTAAGCAATGTCTAGATTTGACAAGGATGTACGAGTTCATCCCAAAATCTCTCCAACCCTCTCTCTCCGGCCGCGTCACCCCCCCCCCAGCCCAGTCACTCTCTCAGGATAAGCATCATATAATATAGTACCTATCTCAGTGCCTTGATTATACCTTGACGACATCAATTCAATCTAGTCTAAGCTTTCTTGTTCAAACCATGACCACCAAAACTACCCCTGACTATGCTGAACCCATCCCGGAGACAGCAGTTCAGCAATCCATTCTTCATCAAGCACAAGCTGCCGCTGCCAATCTCGAAAGTTCCACCGGACAAGAGGCTTTTCTGCAAGATATTGATCTTGTCAATCCAGAAGACGGCATCCCTCCTCCTCCTTACGGCGACACCTATGGCGAGGTCCGCAATGAAAAAGATGCCCCGGGCACCAGTGCCTGTGTGACCGACGACGGCCGTGTCAACATCCGCATCAATCATCTCAACCGGCGTCTGTCTCAAATCTTTACTCCTGCCCTTCGTCAGGAGATTATTGAGAATGATCGCCCGCCTCCTCCCCCGTACATCCCCCCTTCTTTAGGAGGTGAAGACGGCGTTCCTCCACCCCCACCCCTGAATGTGGTCATCCAAGTCGTGGGTTCACGCGGAGACGTGCAACCTTTCGTTGCCCTGGGGCAAGTCTTGAAGAATACTTACGGCCATCGCGTACGCCTGGCGACCCATCCCACCTTCAAAGATTTTGTCCAGGAGAATGGCCTGGAATTTTTCAGCATAGGGGGTGACCCTTCTCGACTGATGGCCTTTATGGTCAAGAATCCAGGTCTGATGCCGGGTTTTCGCAGTCTACTTGGGGGAGAAGTCGGCGAGCGAAGAAGAGATGTTGCCGAGTACATTCAAGGCTGCTGGAGGTCATGTTACAAAGCCGGAGACGGAATGGATCTTGGTGCCAGCGACGACGACATTTCCGAGCCTGAAGCAAGACCCTTCGTCGCCGACTGCATCATCGCCAATCCTCCAAGCTTCGCTCATATTCACTGCACAGAGAAGCTAGGCATCCCTCTCCACATCATGTTCACCATGCCATGTTCTCCTACCCAGGCCTTTCCCCATCCTTTAGCCAACATTCAATCCTCCAACGCCGACCCTCAACTCACAAACTACATAAGTTACTCAATGATCGAAGTCCTCTCATGGCAAGCCCTTGGCGATATAATCAACCGGTTTCGTGCCAAGTGTCTTGGCTTGGATCCCGTGAGTATGATCTGGGGCCCCGGGATGCTCCAACGTCTCAAGATCCCTCACACATACTGCTGGTCTCCGGCTCTGATACCCAAACCAAAAGACTGGGGCTCTCACGTATCAGTGTCCGGCTTCTACCTTCTCAATTTGGCCTCCGACTATACCCCTCCCCCTGAACTTCAGGCATTTCTCGACGCCGGTCCACCCCCTATCTATATAGGATTCGGGAGTATTGTCTTGGACGATCCCAATGCCATGACGGAGCTGATCTTCAAAGCCGTGGGGAAGACGGGCCAGCGTGTCCTCCTTTCTAAGGGCTGGGGAGGCATGGGCGCCGATGAGCTTCATATCCCTGACGGGGTCTTTATGCTAGGCAATGTGCCTCATGACTGGCTTTTCAAGCAAGTATCATGCGTCGTTCACCATGGTGGCGCAGGAACCACGGCGGCAGGCATAACTGCAGGCCGACCAACTCTAGTCATCCCTTTCTTCGGAGATCAACCTTTTTGGGGCGCCATGGTCGCACGAGCAGGCGCTGGGCCCGACCCAATCCCTCACAAACAACTCACAGTGGACAAACTAGCCGAGGCCATCAACTTCTGCCTGAAACCATCAAGCTTAGAACGCGCCAGAGAACTCGCAAGCAAGATGGCGGCAGAGAGAGGCACCGACATGGGAGCTCAGTCGTTCCATCAACATCTCGATGTTGACCGTCTCCGTTGCACTCTTGTACCATCTCGACCGGCTACGTGGCGCATCAAACGTACTCAGATCAGGTTGAGTGCTTTTGCAGCTTGTACCCTAGCGAATGCAAATCTCTTGGGTTTCCATGACTTGAAGCTCTTTCGACCACAGGAACATTACACCGACGAGGGTCCTTTGGAGCCAATATCCGGAGGTACCATGGCATTTGCTGGGTCGGTCGGTAGCATGTTGATGGGGCTGGTCGATTTCCCCTCCGAGACGTTGAAAGCGTTGAACATGTCGTCTGGGCCCAGCCGGAAACCGACCTCACCAACTACCATGGAGAGCCAAGAATCTCTTGGCCGTGTTCGAGGCTCCCTTGGCTCTTCATCTTCTGCTTCCAACGTTGTATCAAGCTCCATGTCAGGTGAAAAGGACCATGACATGCTGCGCCAGTCTGCCGCGCACACGAGCAAAGGCCTCGGCCAAATCGTAAAGGCAATCGTACAAGGACCCATGGATATATCAGTGAGCTTCACCAAGGGGCTTCACAACGTCCCCAAGCTCCTAGGAGACGATACAGTTCGCCCTCAGGAACAAGTCAGCGACTTCAAATCAGGCGCGAGAGCAGCAGGCAGAGAGTTTGGCCTTGGCTGGTACGATGGTGTCACCGGCCTATTCACTCAGCCCTGGAGAGGCGCCCAGAAAGAGGGTGTCGGTGGTTTTTTCAAAGGCATCGGCAGAGGATTTGGAGGATTCGTTGCCAAGCCGTGTGCAGGCGTCTTTGGGATCCCCGGTTATGTGATGAAGGGGGTACACAAAGAAGTACAGAAGTTGTTTGGCAGCAATGTACAGAGCTACATCGTCGCGTCCAGAACGGCTCAAGGATACGAAGAGTGGATGCAGAGCTCTGATGCAGAGAAGGAGGACGTCATTGCTCGGTGGAGGTTAATTCAGAAGTATCTGAAGAAGAAACCCGACCCTGAAATGGTGCGGGATCTCCTGGAAGCGCAGGGAAAGACGATGACGGAGGACAGAGAGACCCTTCAAAGCCGGGGAAGCACCACGAGTTCCGCTCAGTCTTCCAACAGTACAGATACTCTCGCACAAGAAGTCCACGGCGCCATGCTCGCCATTAATTCACAGCCCGCCTGGAGTCCTACCAGCACGGCCCCCGTACGATCTGTCGAGGAGACGTCACATGGAGAGACAGAGGAGGATACTCATATGGAGCGGGTGATTCAAGAAACCCCGCCTCAGCTTCACCAAAGGCGAGAATCTGCAGATCATCATGAGGACTTGCACCAGGCGATAGCGGCCAGCAAAGTCGAAGCTCGGCGACAGGCAAAGGAAGAATTGGAATATGAGAAACAGGTAAAGCAGGCCATGGCGTGGAGTCTAAGCGAACAGAGACAACACATTGGGCGGGCTTCAGGCATGAATCTCGATGACGGGGGAGGCGACGAGTCTGAGTTGGCAAGAAGAAGACCTGAGAAGGCAGCAGCCTCGCACGATTCGGGGCATCTCGCGGGCATTACCCAAAATGAGTTCGAGGCGCAGCAACAGGGGGAGAAGACGACACAAGAGAGAACGGAAGAAGAGATTGTGATGGAGTATATCAAGAAACAGAGCGTCTTAGAAGTTCACCATAAAAACAGAGCCAAGGATGAGGATGATCAAGAGTTGCAAAGGGCATTGGAGTTGAGTATGCAAGGACACCAAGGGGGGGCACCTGGGACGTGATCAATCATGGTTGCCTTCAAATGGATGAGCCAAAGGGGTTGAGGCTGGGGCATCATTGCAACTCTCATGTTATAACTGCATAATATCTGTGTTCACGTAGCCAATCCAGACCTTATACGCAGTCTAAGAAACAAATAGCATACTAATATAAAGGCAGAATGTTATATTTACTAAAGATTATTATTATTAAATATTATAAAATAAAATAAATAATTTATAAAATATTATTAAAATAATCTATAAAATATTTATAAAAATTATATATTCTATTATAATTTCTCTATATTACTTATATATTTTAGGTTAATAATTTCCTTATATGATATAAGTATTTCCTCGGAGTCAGAGGTGCCTTGCCCCTTCTGGTGCCATCACGGCCACTATTCCAAGAACCCGCTACCCGGTCGCTCAACCAGCGCCTTCGAAACGCGAACAAGAATGGAAGTGCGTGGAAACATGACAATGCTCGAGTTCTGGTGGATTAACATTACAATAGAGAATTTAAATTATTTCTTAGACTCTTTCATGAGCCGACTAACTATCTACAGAAGCTGGACCGTCGCCTCTATATCGCATCGTCAACTGAAGATGCGGCCCCTGGCCTGTTTGATCTCCTCCTTTCCCCTGAGATCCGTGTAACTATTGTGAACCTGGACTTTGTTGAGGGTTTCTTGTTCCTCGACTTGTCTGAACCTCCATGCCCTTTTCCCTTGTTGGGATCTTTGGTCGCCTGCGATGTGGCTGTCGAGCGAGTTGGAGTTGGGCGAGTCGTCGCCGTCTTTGACTTCCTCGAATCCCTAGAGCTTGTGCCCTTCTCTCCCTTCTCGCCCTTTTCTCCTTTCCCGGGTGCCTTGGTCGGCCTTCCCTTCTTATGATCCTCCGTCTTCGACACTGAGGCGGTTTCAGTAGGTGAGGATGAGAAAGATTTCGTGAACGTTTTCTTCCCCTTGGTGTCCTCTCGGCTCTTGCTCTCTTTCCTGTTATCGGAGTGCTTCGTCTCTCTTCCCTTTCTTGAGTCCCCAGTCTTAGTGACAGATGAGGATGAGGTGACGCTGGACATGGTTGAGGTCTTCCTCTTCTTGTCACCATCGTCATCCTTTCCTTTGCCTTTTCCCTTCCCCTTGTTGTTGTTCTTATCACCACCACCACCGTTGTTCCTCTTCCCCCCATCAGAGTCCTCACCCTTTCTTCTCTCAAAGATAGGGGCGACAGTCACCTCAGGCTCAACAGCTCTGCGAGTCTTCTTGGCCACACGAACAAGAGTCGAAGTCGATTTCGCCTTAGAGGTTGTAGTCTTCTTCGCCTGAACCTTTGCCGTAGTTGTCTTTTTCGCTGCCACCTTCACAACCTTCGAGGTCGTTTGTGTCTTTGCCTTTACCGCAACCCGATGGCTAGTGGTTGGCTTGGCTTTGATGTTGACAACTTTTGAGGATGAAGTCTTCTTTGCCTGTACAGCGAATCGAGCTGTAGAGGTCTGTTTGGCCTTCTGAACGACAACCTTGGACGTCGATGTCTTCCCCTTGACAGCCGGGCGGATAGTAGTCGTCGCCTTCGCCTTGGCTTTAACAACCTTGGACGTTGTCGACTTGGCCTTGACGTTGGCTACCTTGGATGTGGTTGCCTTCGCCTTCACATTGGCCAACTTGGAAGAGGTTGTCGCCTTGCCCTTGACATTGACCGCCTTTGATGTCGTCGTCGCTTTCAAGGTCGTGGGAGAAAAGTCCTGAACCTTGGCCTGAACCTGCTTGGCACTGTTCTTGATGGCACTGACCTTGTAGACATTCAACCTCTTGGCCGCGCCACACTTCTGAGCCTTGTTGCCCTTGCAAACCACATTACACTCCTTCTCAGGCGCCTCAACACTACCGCTCGAAGGTCCAGCATTACTGCAGTAGCAATCCTGCCCGTTCTGCAGTCCCATGAAGGCGAGGTTCTTGTTGGCGCAGTAGTTTGCGCACGCCTCGACCGTCATCTTGCTACCAGAAGTCTTGGCCTTGCCCAGTGCCAGGCCTTTCTTGCCTTCGGTGTAGCAGCCGAGGTAATGAGGTTGGATGTTGAAGCTTTCGGGGCTAGCCATGGGCGTGTAGAGAGTGTTGTTCCAGATGGAGATGCGATTGCCGGCACCACACTTCTGGGAGGCATCACCGGCACAAGGCATCCTGCAATCGCCGTCGGGTGCAATCGAGGACTGTGTCTTGGGTGCGTAACCGCAGTAGCACTCCCGTCCATACTCCATGCCGAAGAGCGGAAAGTTGAGCTTCTTGCAAAAGGCAAAGCAAGTATCCAGAGACACGGAGGAACCGGTAAAGACGGCACCAGGCAGTGTCCGACCACCAGGACCTCCATCGGTATAACAGCCAGTGTAAATAGCGGCGCCGTTGAAAGAAGTGATAGGCCCAGCTGGCTTCTCGGGTTGAGTGATCTTCCAGACACTCAGCTTGTTACCAGCGCCGCAGTAGCTAAAGATATTGCCCTTGCACTGCATGGAGCACTGGGAGATATCAGGGATGTTGTCGCCGCCAATGGTGTTGCCGCAGTAGCACTCTTGGGAGTACTCAGTTCCAGCATAGAGATAACCACCGGCTTGGCAGAAGGCGACACACATCTCGTTGGTCATGCCAACAGTGTCGGAAGTACGATCCGAAGAGAGAGCGCGGCCGCCCGAAGGTTCAGCGTAACATCCTTGGTATGTAGCCGCGCCCTTGGCGATCTTGGTTGAGCCAACAACAAGTTGAACAGGAGGCGTATAAGAAGTGTCGTTCCAGACGGTGAGCAGGTTTGGTCCTCCACAATACTGCGTCATGTTGCCGCTGCAAATCATCTTAGGTGCTGCTGCGCAAATGGACGCCTTCACGTACGAAGCACCATTGGTCAAGGCGCTTGCACAATAACATTCGCGGCCATTCTCCATACCCGCAAGAGGATAACCTTGCTCCTTGCACGCGGCGGTGCAGTACTCGATGGTCATAATGTCAGAGGTGGTGGCATACTTGTTCAGCGCTCGAGCATTCACTCCCTCTGCCGCGCATCCAAGGTATGCCCAAGATCCAACCTTGTCGCCGGGCGAAGGGTTAAACCACTTGCCAATACCCATATCACCAAGATCATTGAAGGGTGGTTGGGTAGCACAGATGCCTTGGGGTGCTTTGTCAGGACCGCTGGTGACTTTGTTGCAACCAGGAAGCGCGTCAAGCATTCCACGAACAGTCTCGTTAACAATGGGAGGCATCTCGGGACAGTTGTCGCTGAAGAAGGGGGTCTGAGACGAAGCCAGGATCGGGCATTTGGAGATGGCTCCGCCGATGGCGTCGTTGTTAATGCATGACTTAATGGCGCCCTTGAGAACCGACATATCCCAACCATTAAGAAAGTCGCCGTGAAATCCGTATCCAGTCGTGTCACCGTTGGCAAAGACAAATTTTCCGCCCTTGCTCTTGTCGACATTGTTGACTCCGTAGATAACTTCGAGGAACAGGTGAGGGAGCATGCGAGGATGTGACGGCGGGCAGATGCCATTGTCAATCTGTGACAAGTATGCGACGTGGCTCTGGTCAGGCTGATAGTCACCTCCGTTCCAACAAGTCTGAAAGTGAACTTGGGCTCGCATGCCGTTGTCGCAGTCCGTCTTCCACATAAAGTTGCGCTCCTTGGAAGGGCCAGAGCTGTCCAGGCAAGCAAAGCTGATACGCTCTGCCACTGGTCGACCCTTGTATCCAGTCTTGCTGTATGTCATCGTCTTCGTATCCGCTGATCGAGCGGTGCTATCTCCGGAAAGCATCTTGAATCCAGGAGGGAATGCCTCAATGTTGGATCTATTCTCGCCACGGCCGAGATAGTACACAACAGTACCACCATTAGGTACCAGCTGAAAGCTGCCATTCGAATGTTGAAAGAAAAGCTGCGGTGTCCAGTATGCCGACTTGTCGTCTTGGACCTCACAGGAGCTGCATCGTGAAGCCTGTAGGTCCTCATAGGTAGCCGAAACACCAAAGTTGCTAGCACCCGACACCTTGTGAAGATGCGCAGCCACACGTCCAGGAGCAATGATGGGATCAACTCGCCCAGTCTGGATGATACTGCATGACATGCGCCAGTAAGCATCAACCAAGGTGGCAATGGTCAAGAGACCTAGGAGGGTCTTGGCGTTGTAGTTGACCATGTTGTTGTGGGTGTGGCGGTTGAAGTTGAACAGGGAATAATAGTTCGCAGGTCCTTGTTCGACAGGACACCCGTTGTGAAGCAAAGAAACTCTAACGGTTACAGGAGAGACATCAGCCCAGCCGAACGGGTTGGGATCGTCCCAGATATACCATCTTGGGAGGAGAGGGTTTGGGGCTATCGCAACATCCGACCTACCGGTAACCGGTGGCGGCCGATATCGAGGAGACGCGTCCAGATCGGACCCCTTGAGGAGGAACCCTTAAGCCTCAGTCTCGGAACGTAAAACCACATGGGAACTCTAGGCCATGGGGCGGAGTACACTTTGTCGGAGGCTCCCCTCATTCCAGAGCTCAGCATTCCAGTCAACCCCAAGCATACCAACGAGTCAGTGGGCCAGACCTACCTAGACCTAATTCGACGGTCTGGATAGCTTCAAGGAAACCTTAAACTGTGCATGAACAGGCGCTACTGGCGCAGGCACCCGCAGGAGCTGTAGCTTGATCCACGCCATCGTCGGGACGCCTCGAAAACCTTAATGCAACAGCTCGATGACGATGATTCGATAGTCCCTGAGAATCGGTCGCGTGTTGGGCGAGGGGGAATATGGAGCCTGCATGCCAGTTGACCTTTGAGTTTCGATAACTGTTAATCCAGGCACAGGTTTCCCCGCTTGAAGCGTGGCCGCGATGGTCGGAGATTCTTCTGATACCGCATTGGCATTACACATAAGATGGGGGACCCGTCGAGAGTCCAGCCCGACTTTTCCAAGGTGATAGCCGATGAACAAAAGGCCTGTAAAGGGGCTGGATGTTGCTACTCAAGCACAAGACGTTGCCGAACAGTCTCGGATAGCAGACACATGAGGATCGAGAGGATATCACAAGTGACAGCACAGGCAGTGATCTGGACACAGCACGGATATACGATCATGAGGATGAACGGAAAGGCAGATGCCATCTCGGGGCGTCGGACGAGCCTATCGGAACTGAGCCAAGCCAAGAGCAGGCGTTCATGGCCACTTGTCTAGGCGATGGAGATGTGATGCGAGAGGTGCGCGTCCTCTTTGAGATCACTAGCCCCCAGGCGGTTCCTCTCTAACGTTGAGATTAAGTTTGTCGGCAGCAGTCTTCGGTCTAGCGTAGTTGGTCTGAATGACATGTTGCTGAGATGAGACGAGACGACGCCGGTCGCTTAGGCGGGACTGCCCTTCAGCTTGGCGAGATCAGGATATCATGCCAACGATGTGCGGAGAAGCTAGAGGTCCTCTCCGGTGGAGTGAGTAGCTTGTTCTCGCCCATGATTCAAGTTTAAACCAAGCAGTTGGCTATTGTCGCGGGACCGCGAGTAAGGGAGCTTGGGACGGCTCACGATTGCTTCAACCACGTGCCAAGTGGGTATCACGGCTCGGAGGATTTGTTCCAAAATGATTAGCGAAGAGCTTGTCTTTATTAGAGCACCATTACGACATAGTGGTCTTATATTTATGTTTGGGATTTATTGACAATGGTGATGTGAGATTGGAAGGATGCGCTGAGTGAGATGGATGAAGCTTAAGTACGTAGATGGGTAAGACGTCGAGACGTGTCCATGAGGGTTCATGGAGGTCCGAATAGATGAGTGACAGAGCCGAGACACTCGAGTTCGATCCAATCGTCAATTGTGCAAGAAGTTGTCACAGGCCAAATCGAATAAAACATTGTCCTCAAGTCGAGTTGGAGTCTCACTGTCTAGAGCTGGATGAAGTGCGAACATATGCATGTTGACTTCACAGTGAATAAAGTGAAAGGAATATCCTTGATGCAAGCACAACTAACAATAGAAACAGACCAAGGATCAGTTACGTGTAAATAAATGCACATGACATCCAAGTTGGATATGCGTGTCGCCGATCACTGAATATATTGTCCACAACGTTGTGAACGACGATGCAAACCCACAACAGAGTAAAACCTTTTAAAAGGAGCGGACAAACAAAACATGTTATATCTTCCCTCCCAACCTTGAGGCCCCCCTGCATGTTTTGATTAAAGGGCCTCAAATCCCTTCCATAGGCGAATCGCTCCCCCTTGTTCACTCCCTGTCCCCTTGTCCAAGTCGGGGAATGGTCACCGCGTGGTCACCCACTCTCCCGATGCTCGCGGATTGGAGGTTAGGCTTTCTGTCGCGCCACTGCCGACAGCTTCTCTGCCCATTTGTAATGGTTTGGTTTAGTTTAGGCTCTTTGGAGGAGGTTAAACCATCTGCCGTCTCTTGATCTTTGTGTTGAAGAGTTGGCGCTGACGGCATCAATTCGAGGCTGACGGGAGGTGGTACTTGTCTGCACCGCTTATTTTTGCTGGAGCCAGAGGTACCTTTTTCGGTCTTTGGAGCAGCAACCTGAACGAACATCCAATCTCCAGCTCCAAAATTATTGCCCCAAACCTTGACACCTACATCCATACAACTTGGAACCAACATTTGTCAAGTCACGTCACCTCCAAGCATCCCCTTCTGCGTGCATCTTGTTCGTGTCACTCTCTCGATTTCTGTCTCGGGCGGATCGGAGTCTTCTTTCGATTTTCTACAACGGTATAACGACCCCTCGCGACTCCCCTCCTTCTTCCATCTCCCCCCAGCTCGAGCTGGACCTCTCTCAACGACCCGACGAAAGCTGTCACGACACACCATCGATCCTCCCCTGACCGAACAAGCTTCAAGTCTACGCGCTCGACCCTCTCATCCAGTCTTTACCTCTTCGAATGCGCGTTTCTGGCCATCCTGCGCATGTGCCGCCGCGACTGCCCGAAAGCAATACGCCACTGTCACTGGGAGACGCTCCCGCCGCCATCCATATCCCACTGCTGCTCGACCTGACCCGATCGCCGCTTACCGATTCCCGCTCCGACGACGCAAACTAGATCCCGTCTCCCTCCCCCGGCGTGGCCAGGCGGCGTGGAGGGATGCAGGCAGTCAAAGGACAGGCCGAGCTGGTGCGCAAGGCCAAGGTGCGTTTGACTTGATCTCCCAACATGGAGCTTGGTTGGGCTTCGGATGGAATGTAGCTCTAACACTCGAATAGCTTGCCCGCTCGTATCAGGAGCTTCTCGAGTACGATATCCCCGTCGACCTCACCTCCTCCATCGCTAATACGTCCCCCTTAGTGAATTCTCCAGCAAGGATCTCAAATCCGTTGGCTCCTATACTCTCGGTCGGTTGATTGGAAAGGGATCTTTTGGCAAGGTTTACCTCGCCTCCCACAAACTTACCAATGGCTCCAAGGTCCGCAACGACTCGAAAGAATACACGAACGAACGAAGCTAATGTTTAACAAGGTCGTCCTCAAGTCCGCCAACAAGGGCGACTCCAACCTTGCCCGGGAGATCCATCACCATCGACAGTTTATACATCCACACATTGCGAGGTTGTACGAGGTTATCGTGACGGAGAACATGGTTTGGATGGTTCTCGAGTACTGTGCCGGTACACATCATGTCCCCAAGGCCTCTCCCTTCCATTGCTAACGCTCCCAGGCGACGAACTCTACAATCACCTCCTCGAGCACGGTCCGCTACCCGTCCACAAAGTCCAAAAGATCTTTACACAGCTCGTCGGCGCCGTCTGCTACGTCCACAACCACTCATGCGTCCACCGCGATCTCAAGCTCGAAAATATCCTCTTCGACAAGCATGAAAATGTCAAGCTGGTCGACTTTGGGTTCACAAGAGAGTATGAGGGTAGGACCAACCACCTCCAGACTTTCTGCGGTACCATTTGCTATTCAGCACCCGAGATGCTCAAGGGCGAGAAATATGCTGGCGAAAAGGTGGATGTTTGGAGTCTCGGTGTGATTCTATACGCTCTTCTCTGCGGCGAACTTCCCTTCGACGACGACGACGATAACGTGACCCGAACCAAGATCCTGACCGAGGAACCCAAGTATCCCGATCATCTTCCAGCTGACGCTGTTCCGCTGATCAAGGCACTCTTGTCCAAGAGACCACTCCTACGTCCAACGTTGCCAGATATCCTCGCGGACCCGTTCCTCGCCGAGCATGCCCCTACCCAACGAGCTATTCTCGATGTGCAGCAGTCACCTCCGTTCTCGACCCCCCTGGAGAAAGATTGTCTACAGCGTATGCGAAGCGCTGGTGTCAATATCGACGCCGTGATAGAAAGTGTGCTCGCTCAAAAGTGTGACACTCTGGCTGGCTGGTGGGCTCTCCTCCTCGAAAAGGAGCAGCGCAAGATGCAGAGAAAGGAGAGAAAGCGAAAGGAGAGGGAGGTCGAAAGCCGCAGCATACGACGCTTGTCCGCAGCATCGAGCCGACTAGAACGGATAGCTCCCATTCTGCATGAGGTGGACGAGGCTAATGGTATGTCACGACACATGAGGCTGGAGCACTCGGGGTCAGGATCACGAAGTCGAGGGAGAAGCGAACGGAGGAGTGCCCATTACATGGACTACGTGGTATCGGATCTCCCCCAACTACTTGAGGTCGGAAAGGAACCAGGAGCAGCAAACGCCGACGGTGATCATCCTCCCCCGCCCATCGACAAGGACTCGATCAGATCAAGTTCGACCTCTCGACAGCGCCGACCTATTCCACCTCCTAAGGAAGGCCTAATACGCAGTGCTCGATCACGAGGCTCGACTCTTCATCTTGTTACGACATCGGATGCGCTGGGTACTGATGGTGGCAGTGCTCAGAGCCAGCAGAGCCAGGCTAGCGGTTCCGAAAAGACACGAAGGAAGCCCAGCCTTGCATTCATAACCCACTGGAAGAATATGACACACTGGTTGGCTGAGAACACGACGAGGAGGAGCAAACGTGGGCACGAGAGACGGACAAGTCGGAGCACTCCCGACCTGCATAAGAAAGAAGGCAGTGCCACCAGCAGTAAGGATGGGAGCTCACGGCCGCAAACTAGCAAATACCCGGCATCCGGTTCGCCGGGGACACAGCCAACGGCCGGGCTGCCCAAGGGAGTCGTGGCTAACGGCCACGTCGCGAAGGCACATCAGGCTGGAAGCAGTGTCCAGAGGACGGCTTCGGGAGGGTTGATATCTCCGACCTATCCCCCACCACGTATCACTACCGGGTCGTCGTACAAGCGACAGTCGTTGTCACCCTCGCCCCTGACTCCGAGGTCGACGGTTCGGCGGTCGTCAGCTGGTCTGCGAGGCCGAAAGTCGACATCATCCTCCGTCTCTTCGGTGCGATCGATACACCATCATCATCATTCCCACTCAAAGGCATCATCCACCAGCTCGGCAGCTTCTTTTTCTACATCCATGTCGAAAACGCCTCTTCAGCGAGGTCATTCGCCACATCATTCTGTCAAGGTTCTGCCAGCAACACCTACTTCTGTGTCATTTCCATCCAATATCCGTCTTGTTCGAGCGACACCACCACCTTTGAGCATCTTTAACGAAGGCATGCCGGCTGGTGGTCCCCCACAGGCACCAGGATCTCCTAACCCTTTCTCATCTGGCATTATGTTTGCCAAACGGAAGCGCAACTTGTTCAAGGGACCGACACTTAACTTTGCCGGACCTTCACAAGGCCAGCGTAACAGTGGATCTGGTTCGCATTCACGAAGTGCGAGTGCCTCCGGACTGGGACGTCGATCTGGAGAAATCACCATTCAAGAGGAGGATGAGGGATCCGGAGAGGATGATGATATCGAAGAAGTCGATGTCTTTAGTCCGGTTATTGGGGGTCCGGGGGAAAAGATCGAAGAGCAAATCTTTGAAGAGCATGAAACACCAAAACTGGAACCGGCGCCCACCATCATTGAGAAGAAGTCAGAGGTTGCGGTCTCGACAACAGCCGAAGCCTCGACATCAGTAGCTGCAGGAAAGGCTCCTGCATAGTTGACCTGATAGACACCATGCATCATTATCGCATGAGAGAGACAGATGGTTGGGGAGGTTCCAACGACTTGACGAAAGGAATATTATAATTACCTGGGAATTGGCAAGTGAGCATTGTTATTTTTTTTATCCATGGGGGTTCTCGAAAAAGCTTCCTCGGCATTAGACGCCGTTTTACACCTTGTTTTTGTTCTTTTTTGTGTTCCTCTGTTTCTGCTTCTCGAGCTTTTGTCGCCTTCCATCATCATCATCATCATCATCATCAGTTGGCATGGATGGACTGCTGTACAATACCTAGTCATGGATACCTCTTTTGTTATATATGCGACCATGGAATGATAGAGGCTCAAGAGCCATTCCTTGTTTCGTTTTGTCAACTATCTGTCCAAAGTTGAAGCAAGGTGACATAGTTGCAAGTGAAACGACCAGGTCAATTTCGTCAAACTATGTAAAGCACATACGTATCAGTCGTGGATCTCTACTACGATCTCTATGCAACCGAAATCCTATAACCTCCCAAAGTGGCATCTTGTCCCAAGACCACCTAGTACCTCCAGCCGAAAATGACACCGTTACTCCGAGAAGCCCACCTAAAAACAAGACATAGCTAACTCCTCAGTTGGAGTACGACTGGCTCCGTCTCCTAGACTTCTTGGCCATGATGGCCTCACGCTCCTCACGGAGGGTGACCCAGATCCAGAACCAGGTCATGGTCTCGATAAAAATGAATGTAAAGAACAGACGGTTCTTGAGCATGTCACCGCCCCAGCCAGCAGGACGGTAGGATGGGTTATGTGAACTCGGGTGGGAGAGACGACTGCGAGAGGAGGAGTCGTACATGGGTGAGGAGGGGCCGAAGATGTAGATGTATACGACGAAACCGAGGGAGAGGAACGATCGTAGAGGAGCTAGGAAGATGTTAGCTAGGTTAGCTGTGATTTGGTGTTGAGGACGGACCTTGGGTTCCCCAGTGAAACACTAGGCAGACCTCATCAGGCATTGAGAGAGAAACGAGATCGCTGAAACCGATAAAGATGAGGACGGCGGCGAGGAAAGCTAGCGGGGGACTTTGTATTTCGAAGCCTCTGGCGAAGGGCTACAAGAAACGTCTGTTAGTATAGACCTCGGCGCAGTGTATAGAAAGACATACCATCCCCATGCTCTCTCCGAGCATGTAGACGAGGGCTTGGCCATCGAGGGAGCTCGGGTTGGTGAGGAAGAAGTAGGCGAGGGTTAGGTGGAAGAGGGAGACGGAGGTGATGATGGTTTTGGCGGATATGAGCGCCATGTTGGGCGGCCGATAGAGGCGAGCTTAGTAGAGGATCAAAGTTGTTCCTAGGCAAGAGTTCAAGATCGTCTTCGTTCAAGGTATTGTTGAGTCGCAAGGATAGCTGTGTTCGTCTCGGCAGTTCAACGTTTATCGTGTAGCTCGTGAAAGGAGGGGGAAGAAGAACGAAACAAAACAGCGAACCACAAAATATAGACCCGAGGATCAAAGACAGACTAGAAAAGCGAGCGAAGGTAGGTAGGTCACACTTTGGTACTTGGTGTCTGCGTATGTATGTGGTCACGCTGGTTGCTTTTATCCGGCTGCGAATGAATGCGATGCGATGGATAAAGCTAGGGTGGCCTACTTAACTGCACTTTCACTTTTCGGCAGTCCTTAGGCTGCGTCACATGGCGAGCTCAAACAATCGTGGGGAGTTTCGTGTCTTCTTGACCAATTAGATTGTCGGGGGACCTGTGGCGCAAGAGCGGGAAGTTTAATGCGAGAAATATGATGTGGCTGTGTGTGGCTGAAACCCCAACAATGTGAAGGCCTACAAGCTGAGTGAGCTAGGACTTGCTTGAAGCTGTGATCATCATCTCAAATCGTATATCGACATTCGAGGGGTTTACGTTTCCCCTCCATTTCTTTTCTTTTTCTCATTTCCTTTCTATTATACCTAAACTATAAGACCTTCCGCGACAACAACTTCTTCATCCCCCGCATCATGGCGGACTCGCCTGACGCTTCACCACTGCATAAGCAGAAACACATCAAGTACTGGCAACGCTGCCACAAGACATATCTCCCATCACCCTACACGGCATACGACTCAACCCGTCTCACCTTTGCCACTTTCACCATTTCAGCCCTAGATCTGCTGGATGCGCCCCTGACGACGTCAGATCGCGCAGCTATCCGTCGCTGGGTTTTGAGTCTGCAGCATCCCGATGGTGGCTTCTGCGGGAGTTCAACGCACGCTTTGCAAGGACAGGATGCATCAAAAGGAACAGCAAACATTGCGGCTACTTTTTTTGCGCTCATTTTGTTGGGTGTCGCAGCTGAGAATGAGGACGAAGCAAGTGCTGCGTTCAAAGATGTCGACAGGACGAAACTACTGAGGTGGTTGAAGGGGTTGCAGAGAGAGGACGGGAGTTTTGGACAGAATATTTGGGATGGAGAGATTGTTGGTGGGAGGGATATGAGGCACAGTTACCTGGCGAGCTGTATTCGATGGATGCTGAGGGGGGATGTTAAGGAGGGTGAGGATGCTTGGGTTGAGGATGTCAACGTTGATGAGATGGTTGCTCATATCCGAAGAGGACAAGTAGGTCACCCATTTCTTAAAAGCACATTCACGCTGACGGCTTCAGACCTATGATGGAGGAGTTGCCGAGTCCTCACAGCACGAATCCCACGGTACGTTCATCCCTCCCTATCCTCATCTCAAGCTAACTTGCCCAGCCGGATACGCATACTGCGCAATCGGCGCCCTATCCCTCCTCGACCGCCCCATAGACTCTACTTCCGCACACCCCCCTGAGAATGCTCTCAAGCAGGGAATTCCCAATCGCGAAGGACTCCTACAGTTCCTCGCCTCCCGACAGTTTGCCTACCTCGCCAAGGAAGAGGAGGAGGATGAAGTAGAGGAGAACTTTCTAGAGAGTAAGCTGGGAGAGACTAGTTATGGACATGTTGGTTTCAATGGACGGTGGAACAAGAAGGCTGATACGTGCTATTGTTGGTGGGTTGGTGGTACACTTGCAGTAAGTCCTTCTCATTCATCACAGACACCATGCTTATAACATTTAGATGCTGGGTAACTCATCAATCATCAACGCCCCTCCCTCCCGTCGATACATCCTCGACATCACCCAACACCAAATCGGCGGCTTCTCCAAGGCCGTAGGAGGACCACCAGACATGTACCACGCGTACCTAGGTCTCGCGGCCTTGTCTACAATGGGCGAGACTGACTTGAAAGAGTTTGATGTTGGACTTTGCTGCAGTATGGATACGACGAGAAAGATTCAGAGGGCGAGGGATGGGTTGGTTGAGAGTATTAGGGGGGTTTTGGTAGATAGGTATTATACTGCCGCCCGGCCCTTGACAATGTCACTTGTTCGAACAGGTTTTGAGATGCTCATGATTGATCAAGTTAAGGCTAGCAGATCAGGTAAAAGTGAAATTGTAGGGTTGATGATTAGCCTTGAGTAAGGCTCATGAAATCGGCTCCTCCCAATTGATTCATTCACTCTTACGCTTATAAATGCGCAGAGTATTAGGTAGAATAACACAAATGCTTTCAACAATATCTCAGAATTAATCCCGGTATTGAATCACACAGAAACCAATTCCTATTGCACTCTAAAGTTCGCTCTAAAGGTTCCAAGTTACACTTCACATCATCGAGGTGGGGTTTACCCTAGGCCTGGACACTCAACACTACGGCCTAAACTGACCGACCACATAATGATCATATTAAACCCACCATATTTTAACCCTCCACTTTCTTCAAAAGCATGGGCCAGTACCTATCATGAGATTAGATAAAGTCTTGGTCATGAAGATGTGTTGGGGAGTCTAACAGATCTCCAGGCACGGAGGTATTCCGCAGTGGATGCGTCTCTACGTCATCAGGATTCCAAATGTTTCAATAGCCGGGGATGAAAGATCAGTGGATGCCTGACGGGATGGATGGGGACGGATGGCCTCTGATGCTGCTGAATCTACTCATGAGTCGAGCCCAGCAGAAACTACAATTGGGGAGTTGATATAACTCAATAATAAGGACGAACTTGACACATGTGTATGCAAGCAGTCAATAATAAAGCACGTAATAACTACCGTATATGAAGCCTCTCGATAACCTTGATCTCAACCTTGAATGTCTCGCATTCCCAAACGAAACGGCCCACCTATGCCAAGACCCCGATCATCCCGGGGCACCCCTGTCCCCCTCCAGCTATTTATCAATCACGAATTCCCTCTCTCTCCCCAATCTTATCATCGGGTATCAAACATGGCGTGGTTCAAGGACGCTCTCACAAAGGCGGTGCAGCAGGCGAGTCAGGAGTATCAGAGGGAGAGGGCGAGGCAGCAACAAGGTCAACAGCAACAACAGGCTGGGGGGAGTTCATCTGGGGGTTCTTGGCAGCGACAACCTCAGTCTCCTCATTATCAACAGCCTCAATCGCCCTATGGACAGCCACAGGCTCAGTATCAACAGTATCAGCAACCTCAACCTCAACAGCAATATCAACAGCCGCAGTATCAGCACGTCCCGCCTCCGCTGCCATATGGTTCAACCAATCCCCAGCATTCTCTAGATCTAGCGCAGATCGAGGCACTGGCTGAAGCACAACTACAAGCAGCTCGAGCCCAAGCAGCTCAGGTACAAGCCGATGCCGAAGCTCAGTCACAAGCGGCCAAGGCCCAAATGGCTCAAGAACAAGCACGAGCCCAAGCAGCCCAGGATGAAGCAACAAAGCAACTCGAGGCACAATGGCGTGAGGCGGAGAGGTTGGCAGCTCAGTACAAAGCTCAGTATGAGGCACAGATGAAGAGTGCAGAGGAGGAGATGGCTAGGTTGAACCTCGAGACGGAGAAGCAACAGCGACAGGCACAAGAGGAACTAGCTGCGTCGAAGGCAGAGGAGGCTAAGCAGCAACAGCGTGCAGAGGATGAGATTATAAGGGAACAACAGAGGCTCCTGGACGAGATTCAGAAGGCCAAAGAGGAGGCAGAAGCTGTGCCACCGCTGCCAAAGAGGCCGGTTTCTATGGTTGAAACGGGTCAACCGCAGTCTTATCAACCTTCTCCTAGCCAGCGAAACTCATACCTGGCGCCTCTTCCGGGTCCGCCGAGTCACCCACCAACGAGTCCTTCCCAGGGGCAGTATATGCCTCCGCCACCACCGGGGCCTCTTCCCATTCAAACAACAACCCCTAGCCACCCGAATCGGCAGAGCGTCTACCTATCACCGACTTCAGCGCCTACAATTCAGTTACCGCCGAGTTCCTCACCACAGCAGGCCCCTTACTATCCTCCACCTCCGCCGAGCCCCTCTCAGCAGCAATACCATGCCCAATATAGCCCTTCTCAGCCAACACAGGGGCAACCAACTCCTCCAGCTCAGCAGAGCACCTTTCAGTCACCATCATTACCGCCTAGAATATCTGCAGACCAGCCAGTGGTGAGCCCTTCACAACAGCAGGTCCCTCATTACCCACCACCTCCACCAAACCCTTCACAGCCCCAAAGCCAAGCTTCATACACCTCGCCTCCCCCGCCGCCGATTCAGACAACCGTAGCTCAAGGGGAGAGCAGGGACCCAGATCCGTCGCCAACACCAAGTCAGGGGGTTACAAGCCCTTCACAGACCCCTTACTATCCGCCGCCTCCAAGTCTCCCGCCACGAGGTCAGACAAACCTGGCTCAGGAAGATCAAAACTCGCATCCGTCACCGGTTCTAAACCAGGGAGTGACGAGTCCTTCACAAGCTCCTTACTTCCCACCACCACCAGGCCATCCTCCTCCAGGCTCGTCCAGTCAACCAGAACAGAGTCCTCCTCCACAACAGCCTCAAACTTCTCCCACAGATACTCAGCCTACACAAAAACCCGATCCTACTCCCCCCAAACCTCCCCGCGTCCACACACCAGGACCTCCAGTAGAACACGCCTGCGGAGCCAAGCCATTCTCCGAATGCTCCGCAGCCATAACATCAACACCACAACATTGGTTCTTCCACCCCTCTGCACCTGAATTCACCATTTGCGCCTGTTGCTACGTCAAACACATCTACGATACTAGATTCCGCGACTCCTTCACAAAGATGTACTCCGACGACAAGGAACAACGCAGGTGTCGCTTCTCAACAAATCGTCTCAAAGATACACTCTTCCCCGAAGCCATTAAATCAGGAAGTCTAGACGAGTGTTTAGCTTTCATGAAGAAGCGAATGACCATCAGAGACTGCCTCGAACAAACCCAGACTGAAGGAGATTCATGGTACACAACTTCCGATATCCCTAATAGCACCATCTGCCAAGCCTGCTTCGAGGACGGCTTCAGCGGAACATCCTTTGCAAAGCACTACCAACTCCAGACCGTCCAAGGAGCCTGCTTCTGCGACTCTACAGCCTGGTTCCTAAAACGCAAGTTCTCAGAATACCTTAAAGAAGACAACTGGGCAAAGTTTGCAGAGGAAATGAGCGTGAGGGTGACATTACCTCCTTGTCCACGGTATGAAGACATCAAGGCGAATGACCGCCAATGGTACAAGCCCAAGAACGGGCCAGCTAGTCTCCAAGCATGCGTGACGTGCTGCTTTGACTACTTCTACCGGTCTGAAGATGAAGATTTGTTTGAGCAAGTCAGCGGAGGAGACTTTCTGACGCGATGCAGCATGGGTCAACCCAACATGCTCATCCCAATGCGTCAAGCACTAGCCGACGAAGATAGGAGTCTATTCTGGAAAGCCGCCTTTGAAGTCGACAAGTATCCCTTCTGCCACAAGGACGGCATCAAGGGGGGGACATGGTACACGTTACCCGGCAATACTACAGGTTGGGGAATATGCGCCGCCTGCTACGAGGGCATCATAAAGAGCGTCGGCGGGTCGCGTTGGTTCATCCAAGATAAAGACGTATCGCAAGATGAGACGTATCTCTGCTGCTTCAGTTTGGGCCATGACCGCGTGCAGGGAAGTCTCCAAGCCTACGATAACGCCCGCAACCTAGGCGACTCAAAGATACTCTTCGACTACGCCGTTCGATGGACAAACGTCCGAGTATGTCCTAGGGCAAAGCACAAATCTGGCAAAAACCGTCCGTGGTGGGGATGGGGCGTGTTGGCCATCTGTGAGGAGTGCTATCTCAACTTTGCCCAAGGAACAGCACTCGAGCCTCGCTTTGCGCTCAAGGGTGCAAGGGAGCCGGATAATGAGAGGATGTGTGATTTATTTTCGCCTCGTATGAGGGGTTTATACACCGAAGCGTGCAAGACGGGTGATCTTGAGGGTCTGCTAGCGTTTGCAGAGCAGAGACATATCATCTACACACAGACAATCATGCAGTGCGAGCAGATCCTAACACAACAACGGATAGCAGCGTCGCGGGCCCAGTATCTAGGGATGCAGGGGAGCTTTTACAAGAACTTGGGCTGGTCTCATGATGCGGTTGTGGGCCACAGCTACACGGTAGGAAACTCATATGCTGGATATGGCCACGCGAATGGGTGGGTGTCGCAAGGCTATGCCTATGATCGACAAGCCAGCGAGATGAGAGCTCAAGTTGGAGGAGGCAATGTCCTTCAACTCGGTATGCTAGAGGCGAGGTGGAAAGAAGTCGAGTGACACGACCTTTGTCTTTTGAATGATACACTTTGGATACATTCTATAACCATACACGGCTTGCTTCAACGTCAGTGTCATCAAGACGGTGAACAATCCCATTTTTAAACGCCATGAAACTTAAAATACCAATTCCCACACATCCAAGGTCGACATGGCAACTCTGAAGCCCATCCATGATGCCGCCTTTCCCAAGATCAAATACCGTCCATCCCAGCTAAACGCCGCAGTAGTAGCATAGCCGCTCTGGAACTTGATAGTGTACAGAACGCGGCCTGCATATAGGTCGCTCACATCAACGCCATCGTCTGTTCGGCAGCATAGGAAGCGGCAGTCGGGCGATATGGCCATCGGCCAACCCTCGCGTGTCCTGCGGCTACTAAGCTCAAACGACTCGAGAGATTGTGTCCCGTGATTCCAGTGGAAGACGGTGTCACCCCAAATGGAGACAATGATATCGCCCTGAGGCGAGACACCCAGGAACATGGGCTTCTTCCAAGTGTCAGTCTCGAGCTTGGCTATAGCCTTGCGCGTCTCCGTGTCAGTCAAGCGGATCATTCCATCGCGAGACTGGGTGACCAATATCTTGCTATCAGGAGTGAAGACAGCATGCGTCACTTCGTCCTGATGACAGGGTATCACGACCGATGTCTTGTTGAAGTTGAGGCAGTCCAAGAGCCCAACTCGGCCCCTGGTTGTTCCCACAGCAAGCCATTTTCCATCTTGAGAAAAGGCCAATGGCTTTGAGCCAGGCCACTTGGGCATAGATACCCTCCTCCCATTGATGTAGTCACCAAGGTGAATAACAGGCTTCTTGAAAGTCTTGCCATCGTGGCTCTGGGGGTTAAGAACCCTGCTATCCTCCTCACTGAGATAGGCCCATTGCCGACAATTTCTCGAAAACACCATGTTTACTCCGTGCTGGTTCTGCAAGCACGAGACCTGGTTCGCGTTGATGTCGTAGAAGCGAGTGGGCGATTCCATGGTACAGACGGCAATGGTGGGTTTGTCGCTGCGAACGAGGTACGCCACCTCAATCACCTCATGATTGGAGAGTTCCTTCTTCGCCAAGTGTCGGAGGCTGATGCGCAAGGGACTCGGATTTGTGATGCCGATGGCATTGTATTCGGGGATGGGAGGCTCATCAACTTCAGAGTGAAGGGACGAGACGGTTGTTCTGGAGAGGTCAGTTATTGCATGTCTCTAATCTAAGTCAACACTTACTCGGCGGCAGTAGCAAGAGTCGCGCTACTAGAATTCTGTCTGAGACTTTCGCCAAATGATGGAGGAGGCCCCGAGGGAGGTCCCAATGGAGGAGGTGGTGATATCGAGGGCGGAGGAGCTTCTGGTGGTGCGTCTGGTGCAGCTGTTGAGGTCTGCTCAATGTACTCCTGTATAGCATCGGCAAACTCGGAAAGTGTTGGTCTCTGACTCTGCACACGATAGTCTTCACTATCCGAGTCTTCCTCCACTCGCGATCGCAAGGAAACTGCTTCCTGTAGGATCTGGGAGCTGTTGTACCCAGGGAGTTCTCGTCGACCGTCGTGGGGCTCAGAGTTGATGGCCCTGAACATGTTAGGTGTGACCAATTGAGCTAGAGGATGGAGTTTCTTACAGTAGTATCCCATCCAATCCAAGATTCATGGCAATTCTCAAGCTTTCGGCCAATCGAGCCAGTGGCGATAGTCTTTCAGCCGTGTGCTCTAGCCAAGCCGGGGTCCTGTCTTCAGGCTTCCTCCCAGGTTCCAACGCATCATCCGTCTCCTCCAAAAGTTCGCTCGCCTTCTCGACGACCCCCCTCAATGCAGTCTCGAGGCGTTGGGGGAGTGTCGCGGTGCCCGCATCGAGGGTTTCGGCATTGTGATGCAGCAGTCGCGAGACCATCTGGAGCTCAGCCAGCTCGCGTGAGAGTGACGCAAGGTCCAAGCGGGCCGAGGGGTAGTAGATGACAAAACCGCGGAGAGCATCGATGGCGCGGGCCGTGGCAGTCTGGAGGGTACCGCAGAGGGCAGAGATTGACGCTGTTGGTGGTGTTGAGGCGGCCATGATGAGGCTGTAGTTAGAGCCTCGTCGCTCTCTTTACCTGCAGTAGAGATTCTCAAATGGATGGAGATGTTTGCGACAGAAGATGTTTGACGACAAGGCTGAGGTGGAGACTTAAACAAAAACAAAACAAATACCGGAATACGTCGGAACCAAAAGCTATTGGCTCTGCAGACTCATTATCTTACACAAGCAAGGCTGAGGTTTGAAGAAAAGAATTTTCTTCAGAAAAAAAAAAGATGATGACTTTCGGGATATAGCATCAGAGCCAAGACAAGCAAAAGTCCGGGGTCGGATGAGGTGGTTACGACGCTACGGAGGCGGGGACTTTCCCTCTTACAGATAATGAATGGATATAATGGGGGAAGTCGCAGGCGCGGTTCCGCTGCCGTGAAACGTCGTTGATGGAGTTGAATGGATCAAAGTAAAATCTCATGATACTGTGTAACATTGTCCTCTTTGAAGTAGCGTTATTATGATTGTACAAGACTCGGTCCAGCTCAATTCTTTTTTGAGTCAATGTATATGCCAAGCGCGGGGTGGGAAATCCCTTCCTGGGGGCCCCGACCTTCGGAACGTGCACAGATGGAGATGGAGGGGAAGATTTGCAACTAGAGCGGTTTTCGGATCATGACAGGATGGACTAGAGATACCCATGTTGACATAGGGCGCAGTAGAATGATGACAATAGAGGTATAATTTTTAGTGAAAGGATATAATAATGAGAGCCAGAACCAGAGCCAGAGCCAGAGGGAGACTAGAGTCTTGTGTCCTAGTCCACCCGGCCAAGTCCATGACTCTAGGGTGAGCCGGCCAACTTCGGCATCTCGTTCGGAATCCAAGACCCAAACGGAGCCAACGAAGAGATTGCCACATGGCAGCGTCTGATCAACCTCCGAAGATCCATTTGTAACGTCTAGATACTGTTTCTACCGTGTATCAGTTCAGTGTCGCCCTGACCGAGCCCAACCACTTCAATCAGCCCATCATCCATAGACTCGGCTTAGTTGTGAGGGACGAGGCCGTCTCACGCAGGAAGGAAGAGTCCAAGAACACGAAAGAGGCATTATGTTTCCCGCTTATGAACATGGATGATGGGTTATGTTCTTCACGATCGACTGCACAGTAGCAGTAGCTCGGGCGGCAGGCATCGTAAGACGATCCCCTCGGAGAAAGGCTGAGGGATATAAGCTTGGCCTGAGGGGTTCTTTCTCGTCTTGGTCTTTTTTTTGCCACAATGCTGATGCAGCCGTGGCGGGATCGAGACGAATACATGAAGAGGCGGTGGCCTCGAAGTCCAAGTTATTCGTCAAACAAGTCACGAGCTGCAGTGCAGAAATCCAGACCTTGCAGTGCATGGCCATGCTACATACCATGGAAAGGGTTGGTTCCTGGTGGGTGTGACAAGAGCAGCTGAAAGAGGATGCATGAGCCACGATCAAACAGCTGGCATACTGTGGCTGAGTGGCTAGTGGAGGTTTATCGAGGCTTGTGCGACACGCACTCTCCTCTCTCTGACTCTCTCACCCACATCGAGATTCTTTCCGCCTTATCGTGCAACATGTCGAGAGACGACGAGACCTCACAACAACATGATCCTTGCAACTGTCGGGATCGTCAACTTCCATTGACATCCGGCCATCCGTCGTCACCGTCACCGTCTTCCCGTCTCTGCCGCGTCGTGTCCCTCCGCTTCCCAGCCACTCTCTTCGTCTCGTCGTCTGCCCCCAGCCCCGTCATCGCTTTGATAGGGTCTTGAGCACACCACATGTCGTGACCTTAATCGCCGAACGGGCTCCTCCCCCTCTCATCCTTCCTGGCCCGCACGGGGAAGCGATAGGGTCGCTGTCAAGCGCTGGCTTTCTGGGCCCTCCCAGAGGGTGCACATGTACTTTGTCTCCCCCCTGGTCACTCCGCGCTACCGCTGCACAGGCGCCCGACCAAGAGGGAGGTGTAGACAGGGTCGGGCCAATCGGCAGCGTCTCCAGGACCCAAGGTGAGCTGGGCTTTTGGGCGAGGTCCATGGTCTGGGGGGGCAGGAAAAGGTGTGGTGAGACCATTCTGATGGCGGCGTCTCGCCAGGTTCAGGTTCACGTTTCATCGGGGATTGTTCTGCTCACGGGAGGGGACTTCTCACGGACTTGTTTCCTCATGGATTCTGTAAGACACGGCACGGCACAGGCAAGATTCCATCATCCAAGGCAAGGCCGGCGTTGTATCCAGACCATGCGGACGGCCATGCGAGCCGACGTAGGCGAAAGCAGGTTGTCGTTTACAGTTTGCTACCAGTCGCCAGTCGCAGGGCCAACTTGACGGCCATCTTGATCCATGCAGGACCCAACTGCAGAACGATCATCATCGTGCAGATGGGATGAGATGAGAGACGACAGGACAGGACAGGAGAGCTGTCACTGTGACAGTAGCAGCAGATGCACTGCACTCGACCGAGTTTTTGCTTTCCTTCTCCTTCTATTCGCTTACAGGCCCTACTGTACCTGAGAATCATCCATACCCAACCCAACCTGTTTGCCGCCTTGGGAACTGATGCCTCGTTTTTCACTTTTCTCCCTTAATATCCCATCCCCTTTCTTCTCGTGAACCTGGGTTTTCCCTGCCATCTTCTTTCTCCCTTTCTTCACCGACAAGTCCACCGCCTCTCTCAAACTGACTGAGCTCCCTCCCCAAAAAAGCCCTTTTTTTTTTTCTGTGGACCCAATCACCCTTCCAAGTTCTCTCTTCCCCGGCGCCACCGCCAACAAGGTCCCTCCTCATCGTGGGTACATGGTCCGTTTAGCTGGGCCCTAGCGAGCTAGCCCCCCTAGCTTCTTCCCTGCCACAGCGCTGCCATTCCTGGGAGGCCGCTGTAACATAGGCGCTGGGTTACCTCTGGGAGGCCCTCGTCTCGCTGAAGGTATCAAGTACCGGCTCTGAGGAGTACAAACTTGACCGACTGCCTCTCCACCCCGCTTCTGATCGTCAACCACATTTTTCCGTCTCTTCAGTCTCTCTCCACTTGGATCCCACTTTTGCGGGAACTCAAGCAACAACTCACCTCATCCCACGCTCCCACGCGGGACCGGGTGTAAATCATTCTCTTCCCCTTTGCCTTGCTTGCTTGCTCTTGTAAAGGGATCCCAGTCATCACTTCAAAGAGAAGCCTTTACAAGGCCGGATCTTGCTTGCATTGACGCTAGATTCACACGACCTTAGCTCCTTGTCATCTCACACAACGCACCTCTTTCTACTCTTTTACCGAGATAGAGAGGCTGTTACGGACAAAAAGAGAGAGCTGGTCTCCTCCTTTCTCGATTACTTACATATCAAGCGGCCCCATTCACATCTGTCGTGCTTCCTCCTGCGCGACAAGTCTAGCCTCTCTTGACCGCGAGTCAACAAGATCACTTAGAGAGTGCAACCTCAGCTTGACCGCCCATCATGCCCGCGCTTGAGCAGACCATCACCATTGTTAACAACTCCGGCAAGATCATCAAGACCGTTAGTCTCCTACCCCAAGCTTCCCCGATCCGTACTAACCGTCCTGTAGGGCAAACAGCTCTACTCTATCTTTAAGGACGCCCAAGGCACTTACAAGGAGAAGAAGGCTGAGATCAAGTCGGAACGGGCCGCCCTTCAGCGCTCCCAGTCCTTTGATCCTCGAGACCTTCCACCTCAACAGCCCGCATACATCGACGATGACGCCCATTACTATCCTCCCCAGCAGCCAAGATACATCGATGATGGCGACCGTTATTACCCTCCTCGCGCCTTCGACCAGCGCAGCCAAGCCAGCTCCCGTCGCAGTGGCCGATCACGAAGCGTAACCTCTCAATCCCGGCGCCCTCGAGACGACTACTACGATACCCGCAGCCGACCTGCCTTGACCATGGATAACCTCAAGACACACAGTGAGGTCTCCAGCGTGACCCCGAGCCGAGCGCCTCCTCGCACCTACCAGAACCCTTACGCCGAGACCATTCCCATGGATCTCGCCATCCCCGCGCAGAGCCAGCTTGCCCGAGTCGAGATGGCGCGCAGCGTGGCACCCTCTGCCTACGGCCCTGGTGGCGGTGCCATGGTGCAGCGGAACCGATCGACAGGAGAGCTGGTCAAGATGAAGCCTCACAAGGAAATCGACATGGATCTAGCATATGGCAACATTCCTCCAGACCTGGCAGAGCGCACCGACCTGGACCCTCAGTATGGCACAGAGAAGGAGGCCAAGGCCCTGGTACACCGTGTTGAGGGAATCCTCACCGAAGCCAAGTGCCTTCACCACTCCGCGACTACCACGATGGCACAACTCCAAAAGGACCCCGATTCCGCCGCCGCCGTTGCGCTCTCTCTTGCGGAGCTTTCCAAGCTGGTCAAGAAGTCATCACCGGCATTTCTGATGCTTCTCAAGAGTGGATCCCCAGCAGTCTTCTCCCTTCTCTCATCACCCCACTTCCTTATCGGCTCGAGCATCGCGGTCGGTGTGACGGTCGTTTGTTTCGGAGGATGGAAGATTGTTCAGAGAGTCAAGGAACAGCAGCAGGCGAGAGAGGCTCTCATGTACGAGTCTATGGACCGCCCTGCACCAATGCGAACACAAAGCGAGTACACACCTAGAAGAGCGCCGACTGAGTACAGTGCCGGTATGGATGAGGCACTTATCATTGAGGATGATCTCAGCGAAGTAAGCTCTATCGAGACCTGGAGGAGAGGCATCGTGCCATATGGCGAGGATGAGAGGGTCGATATGGAACTCATCACCCCACTGGCCAACAAGGAGAATGTTGATCGCTACGGAGATGATTTCGACGTCAAGTCACGACGCAGCACCCGAACGACCAAGACCAACAAGACGAGCAAGACAACCGATAGCCACCGGAGTCATCGCAGTCACCGAAGCGATGCAAGTGAGCGGAGTCACCGCAGCCACCGCAGTCGACGCGACGATGAGAGCATCGCCGACAGCGAGCGTAGTCACCGCTCAAGCAGGAGCAAGCGCTCCGAGAAAATCGAGACACGGTCGATCGACAGCCGAGACAGCCGAAGTCGCAAGGACGATATGGATGTTGTTTTCCGACCCAAGTCACACCGCAACAGCAACAACATGCTCAAGGCTTTGTTCAAGAGCAAGGAGAAGAAGGAGCGAGAGCTTGTCATGGCTTAGAGTGGACGGCGTCTACTGGAGCTTCTGAGGCGTTTTTCTTTTTTATTCTACAGCAGATTTTGCATACTTGTTTTGGTGCATAGAACAAGATTAGTCGGTTATGATAAACCGCGACAGACGAGACAAAGAGTTTTGGATATGAATGGATGTTTTACTGATCATGGGCGAAAGAGAGACCCTTACTTACTACAAGCGATTTATTTTTATTACGATTCTATGAGAGACTCTGGCACACGCCGGAAGAACATTTTATTTGGAAACTACTACAGGCATATGGCATTGGATGGAAGGACATGGAAATCTTTGCATTTACAGTATTTGGGCTTTTGGTGTTGTCTTTGTTCTCATCCATCACTCTCTAAAGATAGTGGGCGTATGTACAATCAATCAATCAATCTATGGATGCATGGGGAGCTTGTGCTTGCCCTTTTGAATCGGCATTTATTGTCCATCAACATGTGTTGTCCTTTGAGTGAAGCTTGTTGAGATGAGAGTTTGTCCATCTGTCTGTTGCTTGCAATTGATGCCTGAGTGTCGCTCAGGTGAGCGAGGTTTGAGCATATCATGTTTGGGTATCGACTCAATTGCGTGTTTTTGGGGGCAGATGTTGGGCAGGCCAACTTGGTCATTTGGCACAACACTTACGACAACTGGGTACATATTCTTGGCAAAGTCACTAAATGCTCGTCATGTTTTGACCCCCACGTCATTCAGAGGAGTTGAGGAGGTTTGTCAATCCATCGTCCCAGCGGAGTTGTCTCAATACTGGAGGCTTGCAACCTGTCTCTGCCTTGAGAGTTCAAGCATGAGGTTTCCATGGCAAAGAGCAGCTTGAGTGTCAGCCACCCGTTCTCTTTTATTTTAGTTTGGGTAAGAGTCTGAAAACATATCACGGAAGACCAGTTCAAGAAGTGCGAGAGGCAGTGTTTCTTACGAGTATAAATACCCCCTATCCCTCCCCATCTCACTCCTGTCCTCTTCACTCCCTCATCATTTTCATCTTCTCTTTTTATACTAGTATATGGGTATATAGATAGAGCTCGAGTCTGGTTCGGGATGCCAGGTAAATGACTTCCACTTCCAAGATCACTTGAGAGTTGCTCACTGACCTTGTCCTTAGAAGCCCTAGATCACGCCCGATTCACACTGGGGTGTGTCGCACATCGGGGCAACACAAGAGCGACTGTCCTCCTGTTCTTGTACTCCCCCAGATGGAACAGCATGGTCAGGGCTGAACCAATGCTCCTCTGAGAAGTGTGGGTATTATATAGTGTTTTCGGTGGCTCAGATGGTGAGAGGGCTATGGCTACATGTTGGATGAAGAAGTAGTCTGGTCGATAGTCAGTCAAAATGGTAAGTGTCCTGACATCCCCAAAGCCACTTTGCAGTCAATCACTGATCCTGTACTCGGCCCAGATCACTTGGAGATAGCCACCAGTTGGAGCAACACAGGAGCATTTCCCCCTGCTCACCGTGCCCACAATCCGAAGTAAAGGAACTCGTGAGTTTTAATATCGTCTGAAGATTGGTTTGCCATGGCTTACTCGATGTCACAGGGTGACGACCATGAGATCGAAGCTGAGGCTATAGACGATGATACGATTCATTGGCCGACACCCGATTACTGAGTCTTCCTCATCCCAGCATTCCGGCTATATATACCTTCCACACGCTTCATACTCTCGTTGGTTAGGAATTTGTTTTCCTGGTACCTCTCGGGGGTCTTGCGTGGGGCTTGCGAGCAAGAGGTCTGCCAATGACGTTGTAGTGTGACCTCTCCCATCAGGAGTCTTGTTATGGGTGACTATGACTTCCACACTGGAGATGAATTGCCTAATCTGATCGATGGTTTGTATGGTAGGTGCCCTCCTATCTCTAAAGTTATATTATAGTTAGTTACTCACTGGACTTTTTCACAGGGATTTCGGTCGCTTATGCCCGCCTCTGGTTCCAGAGGTGAATCATCTGTTTTTCCAATCTCTACCCATCACACTTTCTGGACCTCATTCTCTATATATCATCAGCCAAGTTTCACTGTCGTGCAAACCTGCAAACGTCTCGGGATTTGTTTCTTTTGTTGAGGGTACAGACACGTTGCCAGCACAAGTCTATTCCTGGACGATGGATCTGGACGGATCCAAGGCAGACTGTGGAAGTTACTGGAAAGATGACCGAAACGAAAAATGACAAAACGGCGAATTGTTCGACTATGAGGACGGGCGAGCGGTAAACTCGGTTGTTCGTTTTTGTTTTCTTTATATACACTCTACCCGCTTTTGATCACCAACATATCGACACAGCCCTGGTAGAGGACCAGGGATCAAAAGACAACAAATTTCGCTGTCTGATCTTACATCTAGGACGAGATCGACGTGGGTTGATCTTCATCGCACTTGGATCTGATCCACAGATCCCATGGCAATAACCACTCCTATATAGCCCCTTTCCCTCATTGCAAGTTCGCCTCTCGTCTTTTGGCTTCTTTTCTATATACTCTGGTCAGAGTCGATGCAAACTGATTGGACCCAGACCATCCTGTATCAGGCCTTGGGGCCTGGGGTTGATATACAGTAGGCGGGAATCATCTACCCACCATGTCTGCTCTACAGGCTGCTTGCATCATGTGCGAGCTTCTTCGGTGCCTGAGAGGAGATTCCCAGAAGGTTCAGCAAACATGATCTGGACAGTTGCTACGGCATTGGGTGGATGGTCAAGCGCTCGTACCATCCCTTCTGCCGTCCTGCCATTTCATGCTCTCTTTTCGACACTATAGTCTGGCTTCAACCGCCCCGAGTCGGTCACAAGCAGCCACTATTGACCGAACTACCTATATATAATGCACAACTCCTTTTTCGCGTCCCATCAGGCCATCTACATTGGAAACCTGCTGAACAGGACGGACGGGCGATGATGAATTACGACGCAAGGCGAAAAGAGAACTTCGCCTGAGTTTGTATGAAGGTTGCACAAAAGTGCTGCCTTGAATCCCTATTGTCGCATCTTTTAATACATCGTCATCTCTTGGTCTGGGTGAATCAACACTGGAGAGACGACTCGGCCTAATCGAATGGCTAGAGAGACAGTAGCAGAGTCTATCGTTTCATGTCAATCGATGAGACCCTCGTCTTACCCAGTGCGACCGCGCTGTCTCCGGCTGAGGACCTGGAGCCGGGAAGAATGGTGTCTTTGCGAGCGCCGTCGTATTGATTGAGTCTGAGTTTACCAACCGATTTTGAGCTTGATCCTGTCAGAAGTACTGACTGATCATGTCGTGACTTCTCCCCATTCACCGTATACCACTCTCGGTAGAAGCAACCCACTTACTAGACAGCGGCGAGGAAGATCTACCGACCCGGACCAGAATTCTGTCGTCTCTTCATGACATGGAGAAAGGCTAAGAAGCCAATCTCGTGGCTCTGAGTGCATGCCTTCACATGTACAACTATATATCTCGAGTGGTTCGAGCATCAGTCACCCCGTTCGACTTTATCAGCCCCCAGCACGATTGGGATATCAGACGTCCACTATGGGTGATAGACGTCATCTCGGCGCTTCCCCCTTGTCTTTGCAGACAGAGTCTGGGACGATCCTGGTTTACCACACTTTGTTCCCAGTTCATTGTCTGATATATATGTACATTTCCTCAAAAGACCAGGGACGTGCTAGGAACTTATGTGCTCATCTTGGCGGGACGGCCATTAGCTGATGGAACAATGGAGAACCCTGCTACACGGAGTCGAAAGACAACTCTCGATCGTCCTCTGTCGCTTCTCCTCCATTTGGTCTTGGAGAAGACTCACACGAACTCCAGGAACTGCAGGTCTACCACAGCTGGTCAAGACAGCGATGAAGGAGATGCTGTTCTGTTATATATACTTTATCTTTATGCGCACCCTCGAAGTCCCACAAAACTATGGCAGGTCCTTGCGAGAGCTCAACACGGTCCTCGAATCGGATTCAGAACTCCTCCAATGCTTCTGGCCTGAGACTACGAAAGCCAGATTCCAGGCCCTCCAAATCATCTATATATATTCATAGACCTGGTACAAGATATCAGCTTGGGCCGTCGGGGTGCCTGTCCTGCCCAGCAGATTTAGGTAAACTCCTTGCTCACAGTCCATGCAGCCATGCGCAACCACATGGCTTCGCTTTCCACACAACGCTCTTTGTACAGAAACCTGATCAATCAGTCTATGATTTGGTTGGCTTTTCTGATGCGCAGCGTTGAGAAACTGCTCTGCTCCGCGGTGGCGGGCTGTTTATATAACCATGCACTGGCCGAAATGCCACGGCGCCGTAGAATCTGGGCGGTAGAGCAATCACAACTCATCTACACTGGGCAACATTATCAGTTCTGGTCGGGTCACACTAGATTCAAATATCGTTCATTGCGACCGGGATATCTCGAGTTCATTGAGTCTCGACTTTATACAGCTGTCTCACTTGCCTGCTTCGCACTCAACTCCAATGCAGGATTGGCTACAGGACATGAAACGACAGCTCATCATTGAATATAGAACAAGTTTTTGGCCATGCTGTATATACTATTGGGGGTAGAGGTGGGCGCAGGCATTAACCTTGCAGACAGCTGGATCTGCTGATCCGTCGAGATGGTCAAGAACATAACCGAAGAGCGTCAGACTGAGCCCCCTTGAACAAAAGCTGAGTTCCTGTTGGACTAGCTCTGTTCTTAGTTTCCTGAGGATCGGCGAAGAGGATCCGTTCAAGCGGTGCCTCGGTTCCCTACCAGAGAATACCTCTGGTCGACCATGCCGTGGTTTGAGTAGAGAGACTGGCGCCGAGTACTTTCTGGACCACTGGGTGATTATCTTGGGGTGCTGTATTGAAACATTTGGAACACAAGCAGTGAAGAAAAGAAAACTTCGATGAGCATCTATTATATATACAAAACAGAAACGGGAACTATGATCATGATGGATGATGATGGCCTTTCGTTCCGGTCGGAGGACCCCCCTTATGATATTCTCCCCAACCTCATCAACGGACTATCAGGATTTGATGTAGTTTACCATCCATCCTCGGGTTGTCCTGGTCTTGGTCAGCAGCAAGCGATGCCCTCCAAGGAGCCCTCTAGCATGACATCACTCAGAACATTCTGTCCGGGGAATAAGTCGATGATCGATTCAACGTCGCCGCCGCTCACAGTGTTGATTCGACAACCAGAGTCGGGAAGGATGGTTTAATCGACCTATAAATCCGCTAATAAATCTCGGAGTACATATCATCAGCTGGGCACAGGTTGTGGCAATCTACCCACTTGTATCATGCCAGACCCGAGTCTAGGAGCGCGGTTCTAGGAGGTATCCAGGATATAGGCTACAACTCATCCGATTCATAAGTGACCATGAAGTCCAAGATGTGATCTGAATGCTCGAACATGTCTTTCGCGCACTGAGATGTCGGCCTGGCTGGGGCCCTTGCCGTTGAGCAATCCGGCGTGGGATTCGGCCTTGAATAAACAACATGATACAGAAAGCAGGTCAGCTTGAACAAGATCCCCATTGTATATATCTATCTCTTGCTCCTCCAGCACGTTTAAGAAAAGAATCGAACTGGGGATAAGAGGCTGCTGCGTTCCAACGGTCCTTCTTGAGAGGGATGTGTCATCCTGACATTCGGTGGCAATGAGGTTAAGCATCTGTGGTCTCGTTTAGTGCGAGGGCTCTAGCTACAGAGCATCTCTTTATCCTCCCAAGTTGTTTTATGTCTGTATAATCAACGGAACAGACGCTGCTTGGGTCCCCTCTCGGTTCTAAACTGAAACCTGGCTATACCCTTACCCAAATGGACGAGACCTTCTCCTTAGACTTGTACCTAAAGCGCATCTAATTCTTGTCGGACTTGTATCCTCAATTTTATACGTCTTTGGACTATCCCGTGGCGACCCCAACAGATACGTCCTACGGGATGAATGGCATACATGCAGCCATACCAATGCTGCATCATCCACTGTTGGCACTTTGCTCGACCCCTGGATATACGAAAACTTGAAAGAAGAGCAACCGAGATCAGTCATACCTTTATATATTCCCACGCACCACCAATGTTGCCCAAGGCTTTCACCTCTCCTCCGCTGAGGTCGAACATCCCCGCTTTGTGTTTAACCTGATTGAGTCTGACGACACCCAAGCGGAGGAGATAACGTCTTCTATCGGCGATGTCACAACCTTGGACGCGTGTTTTGGCGATGAGCATTATTGACTGAGTCTCGACTACACGACCGGCTGACCTGGCCTCATGTGGGAGTTAAATGGCACGGGTGGGTAGAGACCTTTAAACGGGCCATACGCGAGGCGAAACATTGCAGAGAGCTTTCGAGAAGCTCAACACTGGTCTACCTCGAGACGAGGCCGTGGCCCAGCCAGAATCTCTCAAAGTGGAGGAGGAATCCCAGCCATAGGTTGGACAACTATATACACTTGAACCTTTATCTCTTAGTGAGACCCTGATCGTCGAGGGCCATAAGCGCTCCGATCTCAAAGAGAAAAAGCCTGCCAACGATGACTCAATCAGCTCCAAAGACTCTACGGAGTAGCTCTAGTACGTCTGTATCTAGTGACAGAACAGTGATAAACAGGAGACCATGCGGACAACCCACCTCCGTCATGAGTCGGACGGCTATATATATGTACCTTGGCACTAGAGCTGGCCGAGCAGATGATGGTAAATGAGATACTAGGATCTACTACCGGAAATTATCTACCTTGCCGAGATAGGCTCCAAAAGGCTTCGGGGGCCTTCCCAAGAACGGGCGAAGAGATCTACGAGGCCTCCAGGCAGCGCGTGCCAATTCACCGGGAGACCACGCAGAGACTCTATCTCTATCACGAGCTGGGCAGCTATATATATACTTTTGTGTTTGAAATTATCGAGCTGCTGGCTTGTAAAAGAACAGTTCTGGCCTTTAAGGCAAGATTAGATAGAGTGTGGTAGGTCCATCCTTGTGGTTCTCTTCACCGACCAATTTATACCATCCATGGACAGCACGGAGCGAATATCAACGCCAAGTTGCTCCCGTCAGCTACTTGCTATCAATTTATTTCCCGTTCATTCTATATAGAGCACATATGACCCTTTCATCTCTCTCGTGTAAAGGGGTAGCGAAACGTTGAAGGGCTGCGAACCTAAATTCCTAGGTTACGTCGAGTCTCGGACTCCGAATGTTGGATCCATACATATCACGGCATTCTTGATACCGTGACGGTGACAACAACAAAGGATAGGATTTACTATTTTGTGTAAATAGTGAAGGAGGCAATCGAGACAATTATGATAGTGCATGAACAGATTCAACGACCGTGAAACATCACAACACTAAGCATTCTCTACGACTCAATATTTAGATAACAATTTTATTCACTCCCAAGATAACCTTAACCTGCTTCTGCCGCTGAAGCTCCTAAAACATGGCTTTTGTCTTTTCTGACCCATCAGCATGAATAATGTCATGACATCCATTCATGCCTCTCCTCTCCTCTGTGAAAAGTCATCAATGTTGACAAGGCATTGACAACCTCGGAAATAATAACAAAAGGTATATAAATTCCCCCACTTCCATGAATCCCAAAAACATTAACAAGAAAACGCCAACCCGCCCTCCCATGCCCTTCCATGCCATGCCATGCATGTAGTCACTTCGTAACCATATGTGTATGCGTAAAGTAAAACTATGCGACACCATCAACGCCAGAGGCTGTTTGTTTCGTCAGTCGTCCATGGCATGCGGCGGCCCAACCTGTCGTTGATCCATCCATCCATGCCAATCCTTCCTGCCTGTCCTGTCTGCCTTTTAATACCATCACGGTTGGTAACCTGGCAGCACTCCCTAAGTTTCATCCTCGATCATAGCTCGGACCTCAGGCTCGTTGAGCAGGATACGCTTGCCAAGTTCCTCCGGTGGCTTGCCATCTCGAACTGCTCCAAAGTCGAGAATCTGTATCATGTTAGTTACTCCTCTTTAGTAATGTGATGGACTTAACATACCTCAACATATGTCAGCTGGTCCCGCTGGACGGCAGCCACACACCGTCTCTCGTCAAATTTGACCTGCCAGACACCGCTGAGGTCGCTCAGCAGGTCCTGGACACACTCGCCAGTTCGGACATCCCACATCTTGACCGTCTTCTCGCTGCCGCTAATAACTTTGCGGCCATCGTGCTGGAAACAGGTGATAGCCCCAGTGTGTGCCATAAGAGTATTACGGCACCTGCCATTCTCGGGATCCCAGATACGAAGGGTAGAGTCCGCTGCTGCCGACACCAGTCGCTCATCTCGGAGATCAAGTAGACCGACGAGCAAGCTATGCCCCTCAAGTGTGTACAGGCAGGCGCCTGTAGCAAGATCCCAGATTTTGACCAGAGAGTCCATCGAGCCCGAGATGCATCGGTTGCGTTCATGGTCGAGCACAACCGAGTACACCTTCTGCGAATGTCCGTGGAGTACGTGAAGAGCCTCGCCAGTGCTGATGCGCCAGACGCGGACGGTGCTATCGTAAGATCCACTGACGAGAGTGTCGCCATGAGCAGAGATGGCTCGGACCGAGTGGGTGTGGCCAGCGAGGACGCGAATGAAGTAGGGGCAGTCAGACTCGTGAGCCGGTGGCCCGGTCTGGATGTATCGACGGGAACCGACCTCTGGAAGACGCCAGACTCTGAGTTGGCTATCTCGAGAGCCGGTGATGATCAGAGGCTTCTCGGGTTGCATGATAGGGCTGCCACTGGAATCTCTGCCAGTCTCGGTAGGCATCAGGATCTGTAGGCAACGCACAGTGCTAGTGTGCCCATAGAAGACCTGCTGACAGAGCCCCCGTTCGATATCCCAGACGCGAACAGATCGATCGGTACTACCAGAAACGAGCATGTTGCCCTCATACTGCAAAGCCCAGACGCCACCCTCATGGCCCTCCAGCTTCTTGCGGAGCTTACCAGTCTTGGTGTCGTAGATGTGGATGAGGGTATCATCGCTACCCGTGATGATCTTGTCCTCGTCAAACTGAAGGCAAGTGATGACGTGACGGGGGTGAGCAGCGAAAGCAACGTGCCCGGGCTTTACCTCGCCGCTGGTCCAACTCTTACGGATCATGTGGTGACGGCGATACAAAGACTTGAAGAGGTGTAGCTCGCGAAGACTGGGCAGTCCAAGCTGGGGGTCAGGCACGGCTGCAGCTGCGGCATTAGCAGCAGACAGAGGGCCCTCCGACTTGTGCTGTTTGGCCTCAGGCTGGGCCTTGTCGTCACGGGTCACTGCCTCCTGAGCGCTGGCGCGTCGCTTGGATCTCTCGGCAGCCGAATAAGTGTTGAGAGCTCTCTTCCGCTTGGAAGCCCGCGACTTGGAAGCTGTTTCCTGTCGGAGATTTCGAGTGAGCTCATGCTCAGTCGAAGTCAGTCGGTTTCGCATGCTCAAGTCCTTCTCATAGCCGGAAGCGCCAACAGGATCTTGCCAGCCCCAGCCCTGGAGAATAGCCTTCTGAAGCTCGCCGGGAGGCAGAGTGTAGCCATCACGGTCAAACAGCTCCTTCCAACCAGTCTCGTTTCGGTCGACAATGTTACGCCAGTGCTTGGAAACCTGGGCGGCTCGGCAGAGATCGCGGTGGTCAAGGTGGGACAAGACCGTGTAGCCAAGTTCGAGTGGCAGCTGTCGTAGAAAGTCGCACTTCAGAGCAGGGTTGACAGCGTTGGCAACGACGCGAAGGGTAGGTCGAGGGCAGCGACGAAGGAATTGGTACATCATGAATGTCTTCATCTCGGTCTTCATCGAATCGAAAGCCTCGAGCAGGGTTTGCGTGTCGACAACAAGAGGTTGACCGGACGAATCAGTTCGGGTCAGGGCATAGTTGTCATGGGGTTGGCCAGCGCGGACCAGGGCTGTCGAAGCACCGTCCTCGGTCAACTGTGATTCATCGACCCAAGTGGACGGGTCCGTGTGGGATGTCTGGAAGCTGGACTGGGCCTCTTCATCGTCTTGATCGGCGGTGTGTAGCTGAGCGGCTGCAAGTGTCGGAGACAATCTAGGACTAGGGAGACTGGCATCCTGAGCGGCAACAACGTCGATGCTCGGCCGGGGGTTGAATGATCTTAGCGGCTGGTGGAGAGATCCATCGATGTCAGCGAAAGGCTCCGCGTCGGCATCGGTGATCGGTGGGGTAGCCACATTGCTGCTGAAGACTGTGTGGGAGTCGCTCTCTACAGGGCTGGCAGCCTCGTAGTGAGGGCTTTGTGCGGACGAGGATGCCTCAGGTGAGTGATGTCGTTCGAGATGAAGCGATCGTCTTCGAGCTGACCGATCGGCCCCAACGACTTCTGATGTATCAGGAGTGGCCAAGAAGCCCGAAGAACCCCGGGGTAATCTTTCGGTTGGGTCACGGCGGCTGGAGCTGTGTGCGATGGAGCGTCGGAGCTTATCCGACACGGCGTTGAGTTGGGTGGATCGGGCAGGTCGTCGAGAAGGGTTCGAAGTTGGGGCAGAAGAATCGGGAGATTCGATGGGACTTGTTCGAGATGCACGAGCACGGCGAGGGTAGCCTTCTGATGGGGACTGAGATCGATGCTTGGGTATCCGGGTGAGGGGAAGGTTCTCTTGAGGGGACTCAGCCTTGAGGCTTGGAGTATATCGTTCGTTGGTATACCGCGTCATCTGCAACGTGTTAGTGGCGCACTTTGTGGTGAGGTTATTCCATTTTCCCATCAAGCCACCGTCCAAATGAAGTAGGACATTGCAAAACGTACCTGCTGGCCCATAGGCCGCTCCTCTTCCTCGTCATCCTCAGTCTCATTCGTTCCAGGCATGTTGTACGAGAACTGGATCAGCTCGGGAGGTGTAGGCTTCATGGCAAGCGGATATTCCTTGGTATCGAGATTTTCAAGAGGGACGGGATCGCGAACAAATACGTGGGGGAACTTTCGGGTGAGGCGAGTCGTGGTTGTAACGGTCTTTGTCTCGACGCACTCGCTCACTTCGAGCTGAAAGCGACGAGAACGGTTCTGGGAGCCTTCCGAAATGTTCACCGAGACTGTTTGCGTAGGTTTAGGATGCCGAGGCTCGAGAGCCTGGCTTGATGGAGAGGGTGTCATGGTTCGGGTTTGTGCAGATGTTTGTCGTGACTGGCACGATCAGGCTGTCGAGTACGCGGCTCGGCAACGTGCCTAGATGGACAAAAAGGGTAAGTGAATGAACTATCGTCAAAATCGACAAACGTGGACGATGAAGGAGACCCAGGTAGATCCAACCCGTTTTCCATGCAGTGTGAAGGTGCGTACTTGTATGTGTCAAGTTGCCAGTGGTAGGCTGGCAATGAATGGCCGACCAACGGAGCGTCTCACACGGGCCGACGATCGAATATGTACCGTGAAATGCGACCGATATCGAACACGTCGACGATGACTGAAATATGGGATCGAGCTGAACCCAAAATGTGCGAGGGACGAAGAAACCTCTTCAGAAACCGGGGGGCAAGCCAGATATCGATCACGATGTCGACGCTGGGAGGCTCCGGAGATGTAAGCAGGCCTCGGGGCCCGGGGGGCGAAGAAGGGGACCACACGATCAAGATGTGGAACAGGCAAGATCGAAGCCGATGGAGAAGGTCGTAGCTAGGGCGGTCGAGGGATGGAGACGGGCTCGTCACACGCGTGCGTTGGGTTGCGTGCGCGAAAGGCTGGGGGGAGGAGAGAGAAGGAAGGGCAAGGGCGAGAAGAAGGGAGCGGGTTCTGCCTCGGCAGGAGAAGAAGGGCAAGTTAAAGAAAAAGGAGAGAAGGAAACGACAAGAGAAACCACGAAAGACCAACCCAATTTCTGTCTGTCCTGTCCGAGTCGGTTCCGTGAGTTTGCTGACAGAACGAGGCTTTGGTGAGAGGGAAGATCTGGTGGTGCAGGCTGATGTGACGGAGGAGTTGGTCTCTCTCTGGGTCTCTGGTCGATGTGGGTTTGCTTGGTGGAACTGGCACTGGGAGGCGTGGGGCTAGACCTCGACAGGTTTAGCGCAGGGAGGGTACAAGAGACCAGACGCATCCGCATCCCATCGCGCTCTGAGAGTCTCTGAGAGGTCCATGCATGAGGTGAGGTGTGGTTCTGGTTCTTTCACAGGGTCTAGCCTGACGCTACGGAGACGCCATTGGTTGGAGGCGCGACTGTATTCAGGGAAGGGGGCGGAGAGTCCACTGTAGTGACAGTGGCCATGCCGCTCCGCACCACTTCCAGGGGGGTTGTCCTGGGCAGAAGAGGTACCGGTACATTTCAAGGAAGTGCCCGCCAACATTTTCTCTACGGGTTGCCGACTCGCACGCTGCAGGCTGCAGGGCCTTTTTACTCAATGACAATGGCCTGTCCTTTTTTCTACCAATACGAAGGCCAGTCCTTGATGCAGGAGAAGAAAGACGCGACAGGGTTCGGCCAACAAAACACTCCAAGCCTGGGCATTTGCTCTACTTCGTAAGAAGCCCGACCTGGGGGGCTCTCGGCTAAGGCTTCGATACGGCTACGGCCGAGACTCGATTCCTTGGAAGCAAGCAGGCAAGTCTGGGGGGATTGATTTGATTGATTGGGGTTAGTCAGCATCAAACCCTCGATTCCAGACGGGGGGATATTTTGCGGCTACAAGTGGCTGAGTCCTTGTCGATCGTAAACCTGTTCTTGGAATTTTGAATTTTTTTGTAGAACAATCTTTGAAGGGGATCTTTGTTCTTCCAAGAGAGGGGAAATTATCGTTTTTTTTGTTCCTAACAAAAAGAGGCTTCACATGTATTCATTTCTCCCCTTTGAGATGGAAATCTCCGTTTAGAGAAGTGCCCTGTGCCCTCTTCGGTAGCGCCGCCATTCTCCTCTTTTATTGTGGCTTGTCCCGATTTAGAGCACGACGAGGCTCGGAATTTCCTCGATTCTCTCTTTTTACTTTCTTCTTCCAAGATAAGTAAATTCGGAACTTCATGAACACTGCCCCTTCACGTGACCCCCCTCCGAGTTTCACCAGTCCCCCGTATCCGGGTCGGCGTTCTGAATCCGGGGAGGGGGGGGAGATATATTAAGACACTGGAGGCTTTGCCTGTGGGGATTAGAGATGTGTGAACAAGGGGAGCCTCAAATCGACGCGCTCAGCAAAGGACTGTAATTGTCAAATTTTATTTCCTGTCATTTATCAACAAGGGAGAGAATGTCAACAGATCGACATTGCACGAACCTGAAACTTCCTCCTGGCCTGTCAACCCTCGCTTTTGTCCCATGATGGAGACCCGGCCAGCTGGCCTGGTAGGGCTCTTTCCAGGGCTCTGGTCCGACGCGCTCCCTGGTTCGTCTCGTTCCTCGGCCAATAACCTATTCTGTCTCACCGAACCGATCATCTCAAGGGCATCTCACTCCCCTTAGAAAATGCTCCCGTGCCCTCTCCCGCTGGCAATTTTCCGATACCAGAATGAATGCCTCGGGAATAGCCCGGTCCGGATCGGCGCCCGTCTTCGGCCGCAGCCGATTTGGCCTCTTCCTCGCCACATGGCCTGTCATCTCTCTGGAATTTCTTTTTTTCGCCTCCTCACGTGCCCTCATGATGGGTTAGTCAGCACTGTCATCATGCCCAGAAGAGGCATGCCGCCGGCGAAACCGAGTTGCCGCACCGGACCATCCATTACTTTTGGCGAGTGCCGTTGCGCGTGGCTCGATGAGAGTGAAGGTCTTTGATGTGAAGATGGTCAGGCAATTTGATCCTTTGGAATGTGACCTGGCCTTGATTATGCCGTGATGGTCAAGCAGAATGATTACAAGCCGGCCATCAAAGTGACTTGCCATCAAGGCGTGTACACGCAGTTCACCCCACATCTTTCATCTTGACTTGACGTTATGATGATACCCTCATATTGGATACGGATACTCAAGCAAGAATGAAGATTTATACCATTGACATATACTTTAACCCACTATGTCATGTAAAACATTGCTTTTGCCAAACACATTCTGTACCCAACATCTACACCCATCATGCCATGCCAATGCCAAATGCTATATGGTATCCATTATCCCAAACAAATGCGCTCCCAAATCCATTACCCGCCTAAGATGCAACCACGCCTCATGAGATATAAACCGGCATTCGACTTCCCAACAGTTCCCCCTTGGCCACCTGCACGTCAAGCTTGTTAAAGTCGTGCAGCATCAACCAGCAAATCATCCTAAACATGAGCGTGCACCACACATCGTCATGTGATACCTCCTGGAGGCTCAACGGGAGGTGGCTCTGCTTCTCATTTTGCTTCTCATTATGGTCCTCGGTCAACGCCACAGACTCACCCGCAGCGCTGCGGGGCCTTTCTGCCAGGGACGGCCGTCCGTTCGGGATGGATGTGGTCAGCGGCGGCGGTACCTCGTTGACCGTTTGTGGCGGCACAACCGACCGCGTCGGGGAGGGCCCTCGCTCAGTGCCGCGGATGCTGCTCGCAAAGGTGTGCCCGGTGCCTGTTCTCCGGAAACCATGTCCTGGAGGAGCTCCTGCGGGAGGTCCGATGAGGCTCGCCCTTCGGTTGCCCGTTGACCGTGTTGCCCGGCTGATGACGTTGGGGCGGATGAGGTAAAAGTAGACTTCCATGAAAATGTGCTGGCGCTCATCCGGGCTGGCTTCGTGCATGTCCTCGAACCCGTTGGGTATAACTATGGGTTGTCCGTCGCGTCGGTGCTGTACCAAGGGGCTCCTATCGGCATATAGAGACGAATTATCGGAGCGGTCATCGCCGTTGAGAAGACGAAGCACTTCTTGGATGTGAGACCGCAGAACATCTTGAACAATTTCCCGACGTGCTGTCTGCACCTCGGTCTCGTGGCCGGCCTTCCCTAATTGAAGCTCTGGTGGCGGTGTGATTGCATCAGTCTCCTTGGCTGTGAGAACCCGGTCGCAGTCGTCGATAGCTTCGTGGAGCACTTTGAGCAAGCACATCTTCTTCTTGAGGTCCTGGTCCTTGTGTAGGTCCAGAATTTCCTCCGTGTGTTTCCTGATTCTGTCGATAAGATTCATATTCCGGTGTACTACAGGCAATCCGTCAGGAACCAGGTCCCGATATGCCTCCAATACCTTGAGAAGTGATACCGAACGCTTGTCCCAGCGATCCGGGGTCGGATTAGGGATTTGAGTATACATGGTGTCCTTGATGTGGAACGTGCGACTCAACATGCCCAGAATCTCAAACGACACTGTACTTGGTCAGAAGGGTCATAGAGGATGGAAAGATACAACTTACCAGGGAACAAATGCGAAGTATGCTTGTCGGGGTCCTTGAACGCCCGAACAGCATTGTTGTTGCATCCAATGCGAACCAGAGTCTGAGAAATCTCCGCCTGAGTTGCCAGCTGAAGGAAAGCCAAGTTCTCAGGATCATCCTCAGGAAACCGTAGACGTCGCTTGTCCAGCGTCACACTGTAGATGGTGGACACATATCCAAAGCAGAGCTCCTTGACCTCGTCGACTGGAATCACCCGATTGGCTTCGAAGCGACTCCTGCCGTAGATGCTAAAGGTGAACATCAAGCCAAGATCGGCAACCTTTTCTCCCAGGACCATGAAGCCATTGCCTTCAGCGCGATAGCGATCTCGCTTCCGGTCAAACTCTTTCCAGTAGATACCCAGGGCAGCAACCATCTCGACAAGATGGCACATGGTGGTAGTAGCGTACGGGCGAGCAATGGTAGAGGGCATTGTATCCCAACTCTTGCGCTTACGCTGGAGAGCGACTGTCAATGTATGGGCCTTTTGCAAAGTGGGAGGGTTCTCGGCGAGGTTGTGCGGCGGCGTCTGGGCATTCGGAGGTCCAGTCTTCTTCTTCATCTCGTCGTACTGGCTCTTCTGCCACTTCTCTGACTCGTGTTCCATACGCTGTACGGCGCTGAGGAGCAATGTCCAGGAGGCACGCTCGTTATCGGCGGTGTGAACGCGTTCTCTTTGTGTCTTTTGGGCATATTCGTTCCGCTCGTTGATATCCAGCTCTGACCAGGTATTTGCAAGACTTTCTTCGGTGCCATCGAGGAAATAAATCTCGGCACCGAGGATAGGACCATGTTTGTTGTCTGGAGGGGAGACGAAGATGACGGGGGCCTCGAATTCGACCTCGAAGCGGAGCTCGTCCCAGGAGAAGCGACGAGACTTGCTCAGGGCCCATTTCCCCATGACCTTCTCATTACATTGAGAGTATCCAGCAGCAGAGGCGTAGTATTGTTGCATGACCTGCATGAAGGTCGCTGCCAGAGCGACTAGGGAGATGATGAGAGCCACGATGGCCACAATGACCTCGGGATCATCATTGGATTTATCCGCCATAATGTAGGTATTCGCAGGTTCCGAGTCGCAAGTCTGGTTCGATATCGAGGCTTCTAGCAATGGACGGGACGTTTACGGGCTGAGGAGGTACTGCTGACGTTCTGGCAACGTTTACTGCAGCTCTAACGGTTGGCAATGGGAGGTCCGATGTTGAGGCGCAAGTCGAGGAGCAAAAGGGTCAATCCGCGACGATGGAGAAAAACGATTCGTGAAGCAGTCGTCGCGATGGCACAGCATACGCAAAGCAGTACCAAGAGCGAGACCTGCTAAATATCAATCAAGGCCAAGCCATTCTGCAACAGGGGAAGAAAAAAAGAAAGAGTCAGGAGGGCTCCAGAGATCAACAGAAAAGAGAGAAGAGCGCAGAGCCTCGTTTGAACATCCAATTCTCCAGCCCAGGTCCTCCTCTCCAGCTCCCAGGACACGGCCCGCAGCAGCGCGAGCAGGGGGTAAAGAGAGAGGAGCGCCACAAGGCTCGAGACGTCCAGGGCGCCATTGGATCGACAGGCTAATTAGGTCTCCAGCTGGTGCGAGTGTGCCCTGGTTCGCAAAATGGGCCGCACGGGGTCGAAGGTGCAGGGAGGGAGGCGGAGCAAGCATATTGGGGTCCAAAGCTGCAGGAGGAGTCGGAAGTTGAGGATGAAGGCAGAAGAAGCATCACAGCTGGGGCAAGGCGAGTAAATGTCCATAGGTGAATTGATCAAGGGATGAAACCTTTGACCTGAACACGTTCATGACCCGACGGGATGACGTCGCAACGGGAGCATCCATATCCAATGCGTGCACCAAAGTTTAGCGGTTTGGCCCTGGAACGGGTCCCGTCCATTCCATCGCCCGTGGACGCGGGGCTCGGGCGCTAAGTCAATCAGCAGCCACAGCGTCCAAGTGGTCCACCAACGATAAACGGCCTCTGGTGAACTTGATCATGGATGATGCTTCTTAACAGACGCGTTAAAGATCAGGTCATGCAGGGTTTGTTTATTGGTGAATGTACCTATGACTCGCGAGATGATCATCTCTGTGATGAATGAACTCCTCTATCCAGTATGATGCCTAGTCCATCGTTACAACAACTTTGCAACATGACTTGTCGCCAAGAGTAAGCCTTTTCAGCCTCTCAGCAAGTACCACACACCGAATTCAAAAGATGGGAGATTCTGTGACACTTTCATCTCCCAAAGACAAGGAACCCTCTTCCTCGCTTCTGCATGGCCCCGGTCTGGCCCCCAATGCAACGGCGGCAAGCTTGCATCCATCTTTCAGCAAATATGGCAGGTCTTTATCTTCTGTCTTGTGCCGCGTATTGACATTGTGGCTCAGCAAAACGTTTGCCTAGCTTTAATGGAGTAATTGAAGCGAATGTCTCAGCTCTTTTCCGAGATCTTGTCTTATCTCGTGTCAAAATGTAAGCTTAACCCTCCCCTTTCACGTCTAAACCGGGCAGATCTCACAGACTCGGTGAGCCAATTCACACACACACACGCACACACACACATATGCAGCTGATGCCTGAAGATGGCCTCAACACCTTACGCACGCATGTGTGTCTACAACTTGCCGCTCCGCCCAAAGTTCCGCTCCCCATCAACAGCCAACGCAACATGATTGCTCAACGCCACGACGTCCCCCGCCCCATCAAAGATGACCACCTCTGCGTCGTATCTCCCATTCTGTACCATCTTGGCAGCCACGCGGATCCTCAGCCACTCCTCGCCCTCCATTGGAAGCGCCTTTTTCACCTCGAGGCTCATGGTGACTGTCGGATACCAGAACTTCTTGTCAAAGGCGAATCCTCCTTCGGGTATTGGTGCGTCTGGGTCCGTCGGTCGGAACGTCTCGACGAGGAGTGGCGGTCCTGCGTCGGCGACGTAGCCTAGAGATGAGGTTGTGAAGCGCTCACCGCTGGCCATACGCATCCACAAATCCCAAGTGGCCGGGAGTGGACTCTGTTTCTTGGGCGTGTAGAGCTCCACATTGTCAAAGATGCGTAAAAATTCCATGATCACGAGCTGTAACTTTTTCCAGTTTGGATCTCCATTAGTTGAGAGTCTCTCCAAATCCACCGGTGGAGGAGGCTCCTTGATCTCAAAGCCCGTCGGCAACGTAACACCCTTCTCAAGTTCAAGCCTCGTATTGGTAATGTACGCCACAACCATCTTCTTGGACTTGTCAGAAATCCACGGGCTGGAAGAAGTGAGGCCCTCTTGATAGAGTGTAACATGAACCACAGACGTGGCACGCCCCGTTTTGACCTCCTCAACGACAAGGACAGCTGGCCCAGCGTGTGTCGCGTTGAGGAACTGCCAATGCCCCGCAAAGGGATCTGGCTGGTTCCTCGGCGTTAAATACGCGCTTGCGACACGAAGAAAGATGGACGCGACATAGCCGCCGTTGGGAACTGTCAAATTGTAAGCTACTGTAGGTATGCCAGCTAGAACAGTGTTGGCGTTTACCTGTTCCGACACAGAATGGCTTGGTGAGATTGGCTGCAAAGGTGGTTGTATCGAGCTGTGTCACCCGCGAGTCTATCTCGAGCGATGGTTGTTTTGTCATTTTAGATATATAACTGTGTAACGGACTATGCGATATGCAACTTGATTAAGCAGTGTCTGGCTATTTATCGTTTCATTCGGCCCCAGGTCAACTTCAGCTGCTCGACTTCGCTGTGTGATAGCCGAGCCGAGGCATGCACCATTGAAGGTTGCAAGGGTGCCGAGATCTGGTACCAACGCTCTATTGCTATCCTGGCTATACAATCTTGATTATTCCTGCCTATATATCTTCTTTTATGTATAATGTACTCGGCATAATCGCAGATGAAGCAGCACCTCTCCTCCTAAAGAATGGCCGCTGCAGTCCCCTTGATTGCCTCCCTCTCAGCCTCACTAAGCTCAAACTTGCCGTGACCAATAACTGCCTGAAGGAAATCAACCCGAGCGGCCTCAGACTCGAGTATCTTCTCAAAGACCTTCTCGCCATTGCGCCTTAGCTTGGCCGTGTTGCCCTCGAGTATCAGCTGGCCATCCAGCGGAACATACCTGCATTGGTCCGTGTTCAACACCTTGAGTGTACCGTTCTCGTCGACGACCACATCCTCCGCGGTCACAAACCGGGTTGCAATTAGTCTCTGGACAAATATACTCGTCAGAGTCGTAGACGGCTTGAGGTTCATGATCTGGATGTCCTCGGGAAGGAATTCGACATCGGTGAAGCAGTACATGGGTGTCCAGTTGGCCGTAGGCTCCAGTTTCTGCTCGTAAATCCAGAATCTGGCATCCTGATTCATCGCCTGAGGTAGAGGGGCATGTCTAAGCCTCATCTTGGCTTGACCCAAGTGATCAACCTCATCCTCGGTACCGTCCATGCCGAGAGGGAGGATGGGGCCATTTGAGCCGAAACCGACGTCCGCCACGAACTTGTTCCCGTAGACGGTGACAATGTTGACACAGTGATCGAATCCTCCGAACCTTCCGACATTAGGATTGTATACCCTCGAGCCGGCCATATAAGCGTCGAAGCCAAGGTTCAGCAAGATGGTGTTGAACAGGGTGTTTTGCTCCATACAGTATCCGCCACGTCCCCGAACCACCATCTTGTCGAAGAGGAACTTGGGCTCGACATTGATGACGCGATGCCATGAGTAATGAAGAGAGATGTTCTCAAAGGGAATGCTTCTCAGGTGGAATCGTTGGAGGATGATGAGAGTCTTCAACTGTTCGGTTGGAGACAACGACTTCAAGACATCTCTGTCCAGGGTAGCGCGAGACTCCTGAGGCAAACGGATGCGATCAAAGTATTGGTCCAGCTGAGTCTTGCTCAACTCGTAATATTTGGAGTCTGTCATGTTGTGTAGATAGTTCTTTGTGTCTCTTGATGTCGATGAAAGATCCTATTCATGACGACATTCCTTGGGTTAAATAGTCTCGGGCTCCATTTGAAGGCTTCTGACTTGTCCAAATTAGGGCGTGGCCAGAACAAGTGGAACAAGTTGCTTAGAGAGCTTCATTATTAATGTTTGTATTATATATATGTTCATTCAATCACCACAAATTGAACCTCGAAATTGATTCCATCGCTCCCATTGTCTCTCGTCTTGGCGTTGTCTCGTAAGCCGGGAAGATTTGCCCGAGTTTTACTTTAATTCGCTGGTTGAGGTTGAGTTTGAAGCTTACCTGACAGAGTACCTCACGGGTTTCGCATCGAGCATCAATGAGAGAAGTGATTTGGGTATTCCAAACCAAGATGGGAAAACAATAATAAATCTAATAAACCGAGATGGAATTATTGAAAGTTTTCTGCAAATTTTAATGAATTTTGCTACATTCCTGTAGGCATCCATTCCTTTAGGGATCAAACACTGATGCCTTGGTCCTTGAGCCGCACCCATGTTCACTGGGGTACCATCCAGCTTTTGAGTGCTGACCGACCAGTTAACAAAGGACGGCAATGATTCATTTTCCCGATATCGGCCTTCCCCAGACTCATCATCTCAAGTGAATTGCTGCAACATATTGTATGAACTGAGGGTGGAATGATTGCTCAGCTTACCCTGTGCATCCGGATGTCCTCATCCGTGGGTTTACGAGATGGAGAGTGTTTGGCATCAGTTTGGCCGACAAAGAGGCTTAACACGTATCTTTGTATAAAATAATAACAAAATATATACTGTAAAAGCCCTCTATCTTATCCAAAGCCCCTTCATCGTCGAGATATTGCCTTGTGATCTGCCCTACGAGACCAACTTTGACGCCAATCTGGGGTCGCCTCCACTGTAATAAACTAGCATTCAGCCTTACGGCCCCTAGAACGTTTCTCGTTTAGCGGGGTCAATGCCTAGGCTTCCTGGGTGGGCATTGGACGGATCTTTGGGAGCTTGGTCAAAGGCGCAGCACAGGGGTTCATTTAAACCTTCCTTCTATCACTCCAAGGCCTCCGACTCACCGGCCAACTTGATGGAAGCTCGAACCGGCCTGAGTCACCGGCAACAAACACCTTCCAAGTGAATGTGGAAATGAGCAGGCGCGATCGCTATAGTGTCAAGATGGCTATAAAGACATTCAGCCACTCCATTGGGGAGTCTCTTTCTTCCCAGATCATCATCATCAAACATGGCGAATACTCGTGGTCCCCACGACCTTTTGGTCGTCCTTGACGCTACAGCATCTATGGGCGAGTTCATCCACGCCCTCAACAAGTCCCTCCCCGAGATTATCAGTTTGTCCGCCCTCACTGGCTGCTTCGAGCGCATCGGCGTCGTTGCTTATCGCGACTACTGTGGCGGCGAACTCACCGAATGGTCCGGCTGGTGCTCCCCCTCAGGCGCCATCTCCGGTCCCGATATCGTCCCCCAGGATGAGGTCCTTTCCATGGCTCGAGGCATCGTAGCTAGCTACGGTGGTGATTGGCCTGAAGCGACCAAGACCGGCCTTGCGCTGGCATACCAGAAGATGCGAAAGGACGCCACGACCGTTATGCTCTTTTATACCGACGCCCCTCCTCATTTCGCATCGACCAAGGGATCAAACTACAAGAAGGAGAAGACGGTGCTACAGAAGATGGACAGCTATGGTGGAACGGGCTTCCTCTTTGCCGATTGGGTTTCGGCTGCTTCGACCCTTAGAACTGGGCCCAAGAAGGCCGTCGTCTTCTCCATCCTGAGCGAGGGGAACCCCAGTTCCTGGAGCCCCTATCTGTATCTATCTGCTGTCACTGGAGGCGCCTTCTTCTCGGCGAAGATCACGGCCGAAAACATCTCGCGGTTGACTCTGGGATTGCTTCTGACGTGGATGGGTGCGGGCAAGGCAGTCGAGGGAGACACCGCTGTCGTCGGTAGCATCAAGCATTACCTGGCCACTGATGACATTCACAAGGCCAAGTCCGAAACGAACTCGTTGCTCGACAAGTACTACGTCACTGGATACACGCGAGACTGTTCCAAGAAGCCAGTCACCACCAACATCAAGGACACTACATTCCCCCTCAAGGATATGCCCACACTCCTGAAGGCTCGAGGTCCTAGCGTAAGAAACTTTGCTAAGCGCTACGTCGAGGACGAGGGCTACAAGAAGCTGGCCGTGGAGCAGCTCCGTCGCATTATTGCATCCAACGTGTCGGCCGTTTCTGTCAACCCCATTTTCGGCACTCTCTGGCGAACTGTCTGCAATGATCGCACCAGTGAGCACCGTGATGAGCTCATCACCATGTTTGGGCTTGAGGTCAGTCGTATCGCGGACACCAACGAAAAGGCACGTATGAAGGCATGGTTGGAGGAGTCTTACAACTATGCCGCCGAGATCCAGGAGCAGATTGCGGCTGTCCCTAAGGAGGACCGTTTCCCTCTTGTGTACCTGGACCCAACTGAGGATTTCACCTCAGCCCCTGGCGGTGAGGGCGAGGACAACCGTCCTCTGAACGAGTTCACCCGAGCCGAGCTTCTCGAGATTGGACGGTCCTGCGACTACCGCATTCTTCGACGACTGGGAAAGGTCTTGACTCGTCTCAACTATGTTGACAAGAAGGAGAACCTCCCTGCCCATATCAAGGCCGCCGATCCCGCCGAGGTCCCTCAGATCCCCATGGCACTCGCGGATCCCAAGCACAACCGCAAGTTCTGGAAGATCTTGCTTCACGCCGTCCTTCCTGGGACCATGATAACCTCGCGTCCAGCCGCTGTGCTTGCGGCCCTGGCGCTTCGAATGGGAATTGCTCCCCTACGCGAGGTGGCTGACCAGGAGCTCATGTCCTTCTCCGAAAAGTGGAACACGATCGATATTCCTGAGACATGGAATACCGGATGCCTTGGTCTCTTGCTCGACGCGGACCGAGACTACGAGAAGCGAGTGTCTGAGGGCACCACGCAGCGCCCCAACGCAGAGGCAGTTATCCTGAAGGAAGCGGACCGGAAGCTGTTCAAGACTTTGGTCGACTACAAGATGCTCGAGATGAACCTCAAGACGACCTTGCAGGCCAAGATTGGCTGGCGTCCCGATATGACCAAGGTGGCTCTGGGCCCCGTCGTCATGTGCAAGACCTGCAAGTTCCCTCGCTCAGTCACCATGATGAGCGAGCGAGGAATCTGCGGATTCTGTTCTCTCAGGGCAACCAAGTGTCAGTGCCAGGCCTGTACCCGTAGTGAGGACTTCCAGGACCGGGTTAATGCGAACGTGTCGGAGGATCACAATGAAAAGTCTATGGGCACCTGGGTAGAGTGTTGTCGATCCGAGTGCCGAGCTCAGTACGTCGTCTACAACCCCAAGGCACTTCGTGTCCGCCCCAAGTGCTTCTACTGCCGACACAATGATGGAAAGGGGTCAGCGGGTGCGGCTCCACTGGTTGAGTGCCATAAGTGTCTCAACCGAGTGATTTGGCCCGAGGAGTATCGTCCCAAGAACCTGGATCTGGCCAAGTTTGAGTGTTCGGCCTGCGCTTCCAACGTCGTCACTATCATCAGCCAGGATACTACGGCTCAGGCCCTTGCTAAGGAGAACGGTACCAAGTGGATCTTGCGAAACGATGATAAGGCCATCGCTGAGACCTTCAACGGGCGGTCTCTGTTCTACACTGCGTCACATTGCGACCTCGCTCACCTCCCTGAGAAGGTCGAGATCATTCCCGGTCAGGACACAAGTTCCCTTACCATCGCTGGCAAGCTTGTGCGGAACCAGGACGAGGTCAAGGCCTCATTGCAGCACTGGGTTCTATCACGCCGCACCGAGGCAGGTGTCTGCAGTCTTTGCTTCTCCGACTTCCGAAAGGACTTCCTCAAGCGTGCTTGTGGTCGATCTGGTTGTGACCAGCTCATTTGCAACGGCTGTTCCAAGGACTGGTACGGGATCAACGCCCGAGGACGTACCATCAATGTGGCGGCTCTCTCATGTCCCTTCTGTCGACGCATCCCTGCTCCCAAGACAGTTTCAGCATTTGGCCTCACTCAGCTGGGTGACTTGCGCAAGGCAGTCGACAACGCTGGCTCGTGGGTGTACGCCTGGTGCTCCGGCTGCGGCTTCGCAAAGCAGTACGTCGAGAGAGCATGCGCCGCCGGTGCCCCTCCCGAGCTAGTCGACTGGCGATGCGACGGCTGCACCAAGGGAAAGAAGAAGCTGTCCTCGCGAAAGTGCCCTGGCTGCGGAGTTATGACACAGAAGGTTGGGGGCTGCGACCACATCACCTGCCCATGCGGAGCTCATTGGTGTTATGCCTGTGGAGTGCAGAAGGAGTATAACACGATTTATTCGCATATTGCAAAGGAGCATGGTGGGTTGTTTGTTGAGGCTGATGACGATGAGGAGGACTGGGTGAACGATGGGTATGCTTGAGGAGATACTGGTTATGAGTGAGACGAATGATGTTTCTAGTTTTTGAGCATTCATAGCAATGATGATTGAGTTCCGTATCATGTCTATCTTATCTATCTCTTCCATCAACGGTATAACCATTGATTCGATCTAGAAGCGCTCACCCAAGGTGATGCAGTTCATCGGCCCACCATTGGTGCTGGGGTTGCCCTGCCCTGCAACCATGCAGTTCAGGCCTGCAAGGCGTTCTACAATGGGTCCCAAACCTATCCAGGCGGTTATAAACGGGAGCGCCTAATGTCAGCTCGTTGAAGGATGAATACTACCTCAATGTACCTCTGCCTAAGATTTCCCCTCCACATCGAAACCATGGCTCATAGATTTCTTTGGTACTTCTGGGCCTTCATTTCTGGTGCCAGAGCCGACGAAGGGGATGATGGCCTTTCCGACTTCTCCAACGACCTGGCGACCGACCTGGCTCCCCTCCTCACCTTGTTCGGCGAGGCTATCACCAAACAGTACCTCAGTGAGAGCACATCATTCCTGGACTACCTCATCTTCGCTATGGGACCTATTGGTGTCTTGACCGCCATGGTGTCCACGATACGCGTCTGTGGCCATTCATCTCTTCGTGCCTTTATCGGAAGATCACAAGAAGGCGAGGCTACAGTAGAGGCTGAACTTTGCACGTCCACAAGCCGGGATGTATGCGAACTCTTCAACCGGGGCGGCATTGCCCGTGTTTTGGGTCGTCCCAACGTGCTCGAGCTTGTTTACAACCCCTTGATATATCATGAAAAAGATTGCGACGATAGTGTCTTGAACCTATCTCGCATGTTTTTTGAACGAGCTTCAGAATTCTCAGGTTCGTCTATTGGCTGGGAGAGAACTAAGGGCAACGAAAAGGTCTCAGCAGACGAGATTGCACCCAACCCTAACCTCTCTCTTAATGTGGGCATCGTTAAACGACCAAGATGGGTGTACATTGCCATCGCTGCGACGGGAATCCTCCTCCAAGCTGGTGTCTTGGTCCTCGCTGGCATAGGTGTTTGGGTACTCGGTTGGAATCTCAACGGAGGCCGCACATCAACCACGAAACACTATGCGCCAGTCATGTTTATAACCGGAACAACTCTCATGTGTCTTGGGATGTGGGGTTGTGCATATCTCATCGGTCAGACAACAGAAGAGGTTCGTTTTCAACGGAAACCGATGCATCATCGTGACCCAAGACTGAAGCCACGACTGTTTTGGTTACAGCCTGGGCCACAAGTCATCGGAGATCAAAGTTTTGATCCATTTGGCTACTCAGAGGACCCAGCAAACCCATTGCAGTTTTGGACTTCATCACGAAAAGAGTTCCAGGATACATTTGAACTGAGGACCTATTTTGCTGTCTTGGCTGTGCTGATTGGGTACATTGCTCAGTTCATCGGCCTTCGTGGCATGAAGGCTTGGGTATCCCTTGCACAGCTTGGTGTATGCATCGTCATGAGTATCCTCCGGGGATGCCTCAGGATGCAAAGGCTCGACAAGAACTCGAACCAGCTGGCTGACAAGCTTGATATTGTTTCTGGGCATGAGCTAGACTGGCTCTCGTACCAGATTGTGCTGCAGAAGTTTGAATGGACCATGAATGCGCGCTCCGTCGAAAGTCTCGAAAAGAATTCTGGTCATGATGAGCATTCAACGCCACGAACTTCAATCGACTCTTACTCAACAGAGAAAGATGCAGTCTCCCTCCACAACCTTTTGACAGTTCGAAAACGCCTCGCACAGTTGACGGGCCTGGCCCCTCCATACGAGATTCTGAACTCCAAGTGCCAGAGATGGACAGATGGATCGGTCAAGGTGCGCGCAATGGCACGAAAGATGTCGGCGGCCATATGCCAGGTCGCTGAGAAGCACTTGCCCAAGTCCTCCCGCAGCGAATATTCCTTGTCGATTCCTATGGTGGCTTATAACCCGCAAGGGAATGACCATTGTCGAACCAACCTTCATGTTCGATTGCGTCTAGGGAGACAGGACACCTGGGAAATAGATCCGGCAGATCTAGAAGCAATGGTAGGTTTCTGGCTGTGGGAAGTGGTCGATGACTCCATCCTCAAAGGTCACGACCCGGGGAGAAGAAACGACACACCCGTGTACAGGATAATCTCACTTACTCCAGACCTGGAAAACGTGGAGGACTACATTGCCAGCAGAATAGCAGAGATAACCTTTTGGTGTGATCACTTCGTGGGGTTTGAGGATGTGATTCTTCGATTGGAAGGCCAGCCATGGTATAGTGCCAAGTATCTGTGGGATACTGGCTCTAACGGGCAGTTTCACCGACTGCAAAAAGGGATGCCTGCAAGCGTTATTTTTACTAGGCGATACTGTGGCTGGACTTCAGTCTCCGAGAATATTCAACCAGGATGCAAAGGCGAGTTCCGAGCCCTGTCGGTCCAATCGTTTTCCACAGATACGTTCGACATTGTCGCCCAGGATCTCCTGACTGTGCTCCTTGTGTCACTGACCCGAGACATTACCTTTGGCGAGACAAAGCTTGTCGTGCAAGACGGCCCAGTACATCCAAGCAATCCTACTGTCAACGATATGGTAGATGCCTTCGCAGAATGTGGTCTGCCAGCTGGTCGTGATGCGTGGCTCTGCATCATTCCAGCCCTACGAGAGCGATTGCCCTTACCTGAGCCCCAGGACCTTCTGGACGCGATACTTGACACAATAGACCGGGAAACGTATATTTCTACGGCTGTGTCGTGGTTGACATGGAGCTGTGTTCAGTTCAACTCCCTGCAAGGAGAAGAAAGCAGAATCTTTGAGCAGACACTACGGGCTGTGGGGGAAGTCTATCGCACTTCTGTTAGAAGTCGCCGCTTCATTGGTGTGGTCAGCCACTTCGACGGCGACGAATTAGTTGGTTGGATGCGTCGCAATTACAGAAGTCGAGCTCAGCATGATTTGGTTGTCAGGAAGATCTTGGAGTGCTATTGGGGAATTAAGCAGAGGCTTGACCGAATCCCTGGGACGAAAGTATACCCGGAGAAGGATGAGAATGAAAAGAAAGAGACCCATCTTAACCTCCTGCAGGCCCTCGAGGATGGAGATCGAACCGAGACTTTGTACAGACTCTGCTTCATCGGCCCAGACGCCTTTCGTTCTGAGGCTCTGCAGCCAGCCTTGTCGCTCGCTGTCCGCAATGATTGGGCTGAAGTTATCAGGGATATGTTGGATCTGAAGGCTGATCCGAATAGTCGAGACCAGAATGGGAGATCTGCAATCTCGCATGCTGCGGAACTTGGGCTTGAGCAACATCTCAAGACCTTGATCAAACGCGGAGCCGACTTGGACCAGCCAGACAATAAGCAACAGACTCCTCTGTACTATGCCGCAGAGAATGGACAAGAGAGAATCGTCAAAATTCTGGTAGGTCATGGCACTGTCGACATTCACAGGACAAACAAAGATGGCCACAATGCGCTGTGGATCGCCTCCAAGCACGGCCACAAGGCCATCATGGAGGACCTCTTGAAGCGAGGCGTCAGCCCTGATTGTCGAAAGGGAGAATATGGCCAAGCGCCATTCTTCTACGCAGCCAGTCATGGCTACACGGCTCTTGCTCTGGATATGGTTGACAGGATGTCAAAGTGGGAAGACGTCGAGACAGGAGGCGAGTTGTTGGCGGTGGCTGAGGCAAGAGGCTACACGGAACTCATCGACAAATTGCGTGGCAAAGTGACTAATGTCTCATGAATGAGGTAGCATAACGATGGCATTTTTGCGATGGCAGTTGGACTCTAGGGGTCTGAACGTTGGATAGCATGTGCGGATAGGTAGTGAGATTGGGCCGTGAATGGAGGCCTATGGATTGGATACCCATTTAGACGATCATGGATATGAATTCACGTTTGTCTTGGATCAGTTTGCCTTATATAGTCGTCACGAGTATTGAAATGCCAGGTTAGTGTCATCAATGCCCGTTACCTTGCAACATAGCTGCTGAGAACCTTGGGTAGACTTCGTGCAAACCATGATGCAAGCCTCAAAGTCCTCGAGGGGCACTACACCCTTCGACATGAACTTAATGCGTCGGTATGAAATCTAAGAAAGTGGATCTGCGCCGGTGGGACATATTTCGGTCTCTACGGACGGTTTCGGGCAGAATATCCCGTTGTCTTTTTCCTGGGCTCGGCTACCTATGGTGTTACTCGTGAAGTTGGGAAAGGGAGATCTTAGGGCTGTCAAAGATTGCACGTACTCTTTGGCTAGAATGATTGATAGGCTATGAAAATAATCATATGTCCTCATCATAAATGCTGAAAAGGTTAGAGTTTTGTTGAATAGCACCAAATACCACGAAGGTGGCTGTGAGTCACTCAACAATCACAAGATGGCAGCTATTTATTGTACTTAGGATCCTTACGATTCCTGGAACATGTCCTTATCCCGTTCTTTGATAACTCGTCAATCATGGATTCAGACAGTTCTTCAGGAAATCGGAAGCCGATCCTCGTTGGCAGCTACCGCGTTGCCTATCCTACTCTTCGTCCCGGCCCCCTTGTGACTCGACCCAGCTTCTTTCCGAAGCTGCAAAGCTACATCGACACCATCAGAGATACAACTGAACAGATACTAGACCGTCACCAGCTCACGGACGAAAATACCAAAGTCGCCGTCCTCAATCGTCAGAAGTTTTGGGCTCCCGACACTGGCATCGCAACCCTGCTCATCATCAATCGATGGAAGGAAGACTCGCCCAAAACCTGGCCATCGGCTGTCAGAGAAATTGTCGATTTCGTCGATGGATACTTGGTCGGATGCGACGAGACTTTGCACGTCGAAATGACTGCTCCTCAAAGGGTCATACAGAAGTATCTTGCCCCTGCGCCTGGTCTAGCTTGGTCGGAACTCCGGTCAACGATTCACCAGAAGCTAGATACTTACGAGGCAACACGCTCCTATGTCACAGCTATCGGGCTCTTTAGACTTGGGTTCTATCCTGACCCTCATCTTAACCCTCCTTCAAGGACAAGACCATGGATCTTGGAGCCAGTGCCTGGAAGGTTGGCGCGGCGTCCGGGCCGACACACAGGATATCTAACGAGTACAAGGTGAAGTGCACAATTAAGGATGATGTTCAAGGCGCCGGCAAGCCGAGATACTACTCTGAAGAGTTTGTCATTGTTGGTAATGACGTATCTAGCCAGGGGCACAGCGGCAGGTTCTACAGACTCAGGGACTCAGGCAGGTGCCAGATCAGACGGCCGGGTATGGGCTCAGCACACCCATTGAGGACGTGTTTGAAGATATTAAGGCTTCCTGTGAAGGGAAGATTGAGGATATTCGTATTGCAAGCAGCCCCTGACCTTTGGGCCTGTGGCTACTTTGAGCATATGCTGCTGTAATTAACGAGCCCTTATGAGTAGATCTCTAAGACTAAGAAGGACAAATATAACTTCACTAGGAAACCTCAAGTGTCTCATCTGACTATTGAACGTAAAAGCACATTAATCCCCCCTTCAGATTGTCTTTATTGGTAGCGTGGGCATTATCCGAGGTTAGATCCATAGAGGGTCCTTGACTTACATGGGCTGGACCCATTGAGATCGCAATGTTCGTCCTCGACATCTCTGTAAGCCTGAATACGCCAAACCATTGTCGTATTATAGATCCGCGGCGATTTAAACCCGAACCAAAACCGAAGGGTCGCCGTTATCCGCATCTCGAAAAACACCACCGTTCCGGGTCGTCGGCAAAAGGTCTAGACAAGCGAGGTCGAGAGGGTCTGTAATTGATTGGTAAAACGGGCACAGACACAAATCAAGTTGGCGAGGAAGAACAAGGATATGCATCCTTCGGTTGAGTTGGCGAGCTTACGCAGGTTCCATCGCGTCCCATTCTTGAGGCACAGGGCTGACTCTGGGCAAGGGTCTTGAGGATCGAGAATGGAGACTTGGCCAAGTATAAGATGGCTTTTGTTGCTGCGAGTTGGTTCCAATCTTGTCTCGAATTTCTGATGGTTGAGTCCAGCATCTCCTCTTGACTTTGGCCACCCACCCACGCTTACAAGATGCGCTTCCTCTCCGACGACCGGGAGGTCGACTCCAAGGCTGCCCGCATGCAAGTCCTCTGTCTAGGCCTCTCACGATGCGCAACTTCATCACTCCAGGCAGCTCTCGAATCCGATGTCTTGAACGTGGGCCCTTGCATGCACATGGCGCATATTGCGCCCCATGCCGACCGCGAACAGATCGTCATCGATGCCATCAACGAGGAGGATGCCGAGAAGAGGCAGAAGCTGCTTCACAAGATCTACGACGGGTACGCGTCGGCATGCGACTTTCCAGGGTGGCTGTTTGTGCCCGATCTCATGGACATGTACCCCGATGCAGCTGTGGTGTTGAACACAAGGAAATCGTCACAGGCATGGGCAGAGAGCATTGGCAACAGCCACTCATTCTTTGGCTCACGATGGTATTACTGGCCCACGTTCCTCTGGAAGACAGATCGACTTCACTACGCAATTCATCGAACTAGTTACGCTTGGGTCCAGCGCCGCTTTGGCATTGCAGACATGTTCACGGCCGAGTTCCACGAGCGATATAACGACTGGGTTCGCGAAGAAGCCAAGAAGCGAGGAAAGCCCATACTGGAGTGGCAGGCGACGGACGGGTGGGAGCCTCTCTGCGAATTCACCGGCAAGGAGCCACCAAAGGACAAGAGGGCGTTTCCTCATCTGAATGATGCGAATCAGATGACGTTTGTGAAGCGCATATTGGTTGGGAGAGGGTTGGTTGCTTGGGTGGCTTTGTCTGGAGTCGCATGGGGTGGATGGAAGTCTTGGCCTTGGATCTTGGAGAAGCTCGTATCTTTCAGAGGATGAATGCGAATTTTGATGATATACGATAGTAATGAACTTGAGTTGTCTTGTGATGTTGCGAGTTCCGCTACTTGCTTGAAGTCGAAGTTAGGTCAAAGCAGTTGTGCAGATGCTAATAACATGCCATTGGGCGGGAAGACGTGGCTTGCAGTTGACGGTCAGCGAGCTGGTTAGTCATCGGGTTTGGAATCAGCCTTGAAGGAACTGAGAAGGATTCCTCGTGGTGTTGACAAGAGTGACATTGAGTAGCATTGAGTATTCCTTCGTGGTTTGGTAAGAACTCGTGTTGAGCCGTCTCGTTGGCGATCGAGACCAATAGTCTCCTTATCGACCCATTATCCGGGAAACGTAGCCTCCGGTTCAATGCTCAATACCAGAATAATGCCATGCACAAGCATTCTAGGCATCCAAATTGTCCAGCTCGCATGAAGACGCCGTTTCAGGACGAGGTTCGTGGCGGAGGCGCAGACCAACGAAAACGGTGCTGACTAAGGCCATGACGCGGTCCCCTGGCAAGGGTGAGATCCTACAGCTCGTAACGTGATGACGGTCCGTATCTCACCGGAGAGGATTCATCTATCGTCCTTTATCTATTCTCTTCTTGATTCAAGTTCATTGACCTACGATATACCATCATCCCGAACCACTACATCAAGAACCTCCCGAAACACCCGCAACCATGTCCCGGTTCTCCCGCTACGACACCGACGAGGAACGCCTCCCCGAAGGCATGGAGCGAGTCGGCTACGATGCTGACGAGCAAGTCTACACATTCCGTGATGCCGACGGCAGCTACTGGGAGAGCGCCCCAGGCAACGAATACGGCCGCCTCACAAAAGTCGGAGAATCCCGCATCCCCGAGGATCACGAGCCCTTCATCGTCTCGGAGCAGAACAAGAAGCTATCGTGGCGGAACGAGATGCGACCGTTCCTCAACTTTATGATGCTGATCGGGCTGTGCCTATTTGGCATGTTCTGGTTCTTCCACAGCGCTGGTTCATCGGCCGATGAGGGCAGGCCTCTACCAGACTGCCCGGGTACCACAACGCCCTACTGGATCAAGAGCGGTGATACGTGCTGGGACATTGCAAAGTCGCATGATATCAGTGTGGATGACCTGCTGAAGGAGAATGTTGAGATCTCCTGTGATGCCCTCAAGCCGAAGCATCGGATTTGCCTGCCCAACAAGAGCCACAAGGGCATGGAGAACAGCGATGAGTCCAACGAGAAGGAGGCGAAATCGGCCTAAGTAACACAGGCGGTGCGATAGAGTCTGGTATAGCTCTCGGGATGGGCTGGAATGGGATCAGGACATGGCGCTGGGCCAGAAACCCTCGGATATGATAACAGGCTATCGGTACTCTTCATGTTCAGATGAGGGACCTGGGATAGGTATGATAACGGGGGAAAGGGCAGATTGTTTACCACTTTGGCCATACACAACTAGGCAAGCAGCTGTCTGGTAGTGTATGCTCTGCTTTGGCGTTGAGGCATGGCGTTGATTGCTTGAGTACCGTAAATGCTTATCGATTTGTCTTTGGTGTGTTCCTTTCTGACATTTGTGAAGCAAGCAATCATCCTTGTCACCTGAGCAGATGACGCTCCGAATTCATTGAGCTAATGTAAAGAGAGCTAGCTGCAACCTTCGACCCATGTGTGCAGCTTGGCTGGTTGCTAGGCAGAACTAAAGCAAGGCAGCGCGGAGAGGGACATGACCGACGTGTACCAATAATTGTGCATGGGATAAATTATCTCAACAGGCAGAAAAGAAGACCGTAGTTGTGCCCAAGCTTGCCGAGAGTTACATGGGTTTTTGAACAGGGCGCGAAATGAGGGCAAGCAAGGTATGGATTGTTTGGGCCACCATGGATATTGACAACAAACGAGGACACCAAGTTGATTCGCGTCTTATGTTAGTACAGATGGACCATGCAATATCGACACCATCACAACTTATCTAGCAACACTCTAGAATCATTCCATTTCCTTATCGACCGTTTATTCGTCCCCTCTCAAGCGGTGAAGCATCCCAAGAGCTCTTCAACCGACACCAGATTTAACCCGCAAAGGAAATCATCACCAGAAAAAAATAGGCCCCGCGCCAAGTGGGAATAAACGAGGGGCAGCTCCAGTTGGCAGCGCGCGTAGGGACCTTCTCCTTCTGTGCCACTCAGAGCGGGGCAATTTTTTTTTCCTGTCGATTTTTTTTTTCTCAACCGTAATTTGAGATTCGGCGGCCCAAATAAATTTTCCTGGACGCGGGTCCTTCCCCTCGCGTTTCTTCCTCCCTTCATCATCACCACCCACACACCAAAAGCCTTCGGGTTATCTTCACCTTCTTCTCTGTCTTGTTTCCTTTGCAGAGAACAAAAGAGAAGCCATGGACAAGGGGAAGCTTGCCCAGTTGCTCGAGGGGAGCCAAGTCCGTGAGTCTTTCCTCGCGTCAGCTTGAGAGAGAGCTGCTGTTCCCTCTTGTTTGCTTGCAAAAGAAGAAAAAAAGAAAAAAAAAACACGTCGCTGACTTGACCTCCCTCGCAGCCAACACGGAGCAGGTCAAGGCCGTCACTGCCGAGCTCCAGAAGAACTACTACTCCCAGCCCGAGTCGTTGCTCGCCCTCGTCGAAGTCTCCCTTACCCATGGCGACGCCGGCGTTCGACAGCTCGCCTCGGTCCAGGCCCTGCGCCTAGTCCCCAAGTACTGGGAGAAGACTGCTCAGGATCAGCGACAGCTTGCCCGCAACCACCTTCTCGAAGGTACCCTCAAGGAGCAGTCTGCTGGTGTCCGTCACTCGCTCGCCCGTCTCGTCGCCGGCATCGTCAGCGCCGACATGGAGAATGGTGAGGGTGAGGATTTCCTCCGACAGCTTCTTCCCCTCAACAACAACGACAATGTCGTTGCTCGCGAGGTTGGTTCGTTCCTCCTGTACGCCATGCTCGAGGAGGACCCTACCCACTTCAGCGACCACACCCACCAGCTCCTTGAGCTCTTCCAGGCCCGCATTGAGGACCCTCAGAGCAAGGAGGTTCGCATCAACATCGTTCGCGCTATTGGTGCTATCCTCATGATCATCGAGCCCGAGGAGGATGAGGTTGCCCTCAAGGCCATGCAGGGCTTCGTTCCTAGCCTGGTTAACATCCTCAAGGCTACCGTCGAAGCTGAGGATGAGGAGAGCTACAAGATCGTCTTCGAGGTCTTCCACTCCTTCATCGCTTACGACTCCTCCCTCCTCGCCGTCCACCTCCGGGATCTGCTCCAGTTCATGATTGAGCTTGGTGCCAACTCCAACGCCGAGGACGACGCCCGATCCCAGGCTCTGGCCTTCCTCATTCAGTGCGTTCGCTACCGCCGCATGAAGATCCAGGCCATGAAGGACATGGGTGCCCAGCTCATGGTCAAGGCCATGCACATCATCACCGAGCTCGACTCTGACGATGAGGAGGAGGACATGTCCCCTGCCCGCACCGCCATCAGCCTCGTCGACACTCTGGCCAGCGAGCTTCCTCCTCGACAGGTCATTGTTCCTCTCCTGGAGCAGTTCCCCAGCTTCGCCACCAACCAGAACCCCAAGTTCCGCATGGCTGCCATGCTCGCTCTTGGTAACGCCGCCGAGGGTGCTCCCGACTTCATCTCTACTCAGCTTGAGCCTCTCCTCCCCGCCATCATCAACCTTCTCTGCGACACCGAGACCCAGGTCCGACACGCCTCTCTTGTCGGTCTGATCCACCTCGCTGAGGAGATGGCCGATGAGATGGCTTCCCACCACGACCAGATCATCAGCGCCATCCTCAAGAACCTTGAGGCTGCTTCCCAGGCTGGTTCCGACAAGAAGAATGTTAGCATCATTCGCTGCTCTTGCGGTGCCCTCGACACCTTCGGCGATGGTATCGACACCAAGATTATGGCTCAGTACGGTCCCAACCTGATCCAGCCCATGGTCCGTCTCCTTGACCACGAGGACTTCGGTGTCAAGGCTGCCGCCGCCTCTGCTATTGGTGCTATCGCTTCCTCCATGGAGTCTGGCTTCGAGCCCTACTTCAAGGACGTCATGACCGCCCTCGGCCGCTTCGTCGCTATCAAGGACGGTGAGGAGGCCCTCGACCTTCGAAGCTCCACCTGCGACAGCTTGGGACGTATCGCCATGGCTGTTGGCTCTGAGGCCTTCCAGCCTTACGTTATGGACTTGATGAAGGCCAGCGAGGAGGCTCTCAACCTCGACAACCCCCGTCTCAAGGAGACCAGCTTCATCCTCTGGTCCAACCTGTCCAAGGTCTACCACGAGCAGTTCGACCACTTCCTTGAGGGTGTCTTCAAGGGTCTCTTTGCCTCTCTCGAGCTCGAGGAGGAGGAGATTGAGCTCCCTGGCATTGACGCCAGCCAGCTCGGCGACGGTGCTATTGTCGTTGGTGGCAAGCGCGTCAAGGTCAAGGCTCCCGAGACCCAGGACGACGTCACCATTGCCACTGGTGGTGATGATGACTGGGATGATATTGAGGACCTTGAGGACTTTGATGCCGTCACTGCCGTTGCCCTTGAGCAGGAGATTGCTCTCGACGTTCTCGGCGATGTCATCTCCAACTCTTGCAACAGCTCCAACCTCGAGAAGTACGTCGAGCAGACCCTCACCAAGGTCACTCCCTTCGCCGAGCACACATACCAGGGCTGCCGAAAGACCGCCATCTCCACCCTCTGGCGCACCTACGCCCGCGTCTTCCAGGTCTGGGAGGAGGGCACTGGTGTCAAGTGGGAGGCTGGTCTGCCCGCCAAGCAGGCTCCCCCTGCTTCTCTCCTTGCCATGAGCCAGGCTCTGCACAAGGCCACCGCGAGCATCTGGGTTGAGGATGCCGAACGGTTAGTTGATCCCATTTCTTTTTCTATTGTTTCTTGCCAAAAGGATGAATACCTTGCGTTATACCCAGCTCACTCAGAGCAAAATGCGTTGCTGAGAAAGCGTCTAATCTACTTCTGATTCATGGCACTGTTGCACACTTATTCTTGCATACATATTGCTCGAGTCATATGCTAACAGTTGAATAGTTCTGTTGTCACTGACATCAACCGCAACGTTGCTGCCACCCTCAAGGCCTGTGGTCCCGCCGTTCTAGGTAACGACAAGGCCCTGCTCAACGAGATCATTACCATCACCAACCTCATCATCACTCGATCGCACCCCTGCCAGCAGGATCTCGGTGACGAGGATGAGGAGCAGGACGTCGATGCTGGATCTTCCGAGTACGACTGGCTCGTCATTGACACCGCTCTCGATGTCGTTGTTGGCCTTGCTGCCGCCCTGGGCGCTGGTTTCTCCGAGCACTGGAAGATATTTGAGAAGCCCGTTCTCAAGCTGGCTAGCTCTACTGAGGACTTGCACCGCTCGACCGCTGTTGGCACCATTGCCGAGATTACCAAGTATATCGGCGAGGGTGTGACTCCTTTCACCGAGTCCCTTGGTCAGGCTCTTGTCCGCCGTCTCACCGACCCCGATGCTCTGGCCAAGTCCAACGCTGCCTACGCTATCGGCCTGGTTGTGTTGAACTCTGCCGACACTGGCAAGACCTTCCCTCTGTACCCCCTCCTCTGGGAGAAGCTTGAGCCTCTCCTGACCGTCAACGAGATGCGCATGACCGACAACGTCGCTGGTGCCGTCTCCCGCATGATCATCAAGAACCCCGACAACGGTTTCGTCGCCCAGGCCCTGCCCGCCATTGTCAACGTCCTTCCCCTCCAGGAGGACTACGAGGAGAACGCCCCCATCTACCAGTGCATCTTCAACCTCTACCAGCAGTCCAACTCGACCGTCGAGCAGCTCACTCCCCAGCTGATCGGCATCTTTGAGAAGGTCCTCAGCCCTCCTGAGGACCAGCTCGAGCCCGAGACCCGACAGATTCTGCAGCAAATCGTGCAGATCCTGTACAAGGCCAAGGCCGACCTGTTGGCCAACAACCCTGGTCTTCTCAAGCTGGCTGGCATCCAGTAAATCAACAAAAAAGTAAAATCACAAAAGCAAGCATCGCGACTTGAATGAATCAAGTTGGGGATGAAACACAAACGAGCCTACCAATTGAAGTAGGAACGAGGACATGACATGATTTTGATGAAAGACGTACATATCTGAGCACTGGGTTTGCTGGATAGAGTATATATGAGGGAGGGCTGGCTTCATGCTGCAAGCATTGTTGAGGTGTTGGGCCGGAAAAGGAAAAAAAGGGATAAAAGGAATTGGGAATGCAAGCGATGTGGAATTATCAGGGATGGAAGGATAAAGAAAAAGGGGGTTTGGGCATAGAGATGGGGTTTGATACCTACCGATCGTTTAGAGAATGATACCTCTCCGTATGGAACAAGATGATGTTCATACGCGCACACCAAGAGCTGATACCATGACTGATGTTGTATGTGTGATGTGTGTCAGACTTGATATTATCATTATCGAGCCTTTCCCGAAGACTCTACCAATCTCAAGTTATATAGTCCGCATCAAGCAGACACCCCAAACGCCATCCCATGAACCGTACCAGGAAGGAAAAACTCCATATATACACAGCATCACCATATCCTCTTTGCAACCATCTCATACCGCATAACCCCCTCAAAATCATCCCTCTTCTTCTCCGTCTTTTCAACTCTCTTCCCCGGTCCTTTGCCTCCCTTTAGACCTTCATTCTTATCTGCGTGTATCCACCGCTGTCTCTCCTCTCCGACTTCGACGTGTCCAAAGCCGCCAATCCTTCTACCGCCGGGTGTGTCGTAGGTTTCAGTGCGGCCTTGATGTTCGGCTTGCTTCATCTTTGCGTAGCGGTTGCGGGAGTATTTGAGGAGGACCATTCCGAGGAGGAGCTTGAGGATCAGGAGGACTAGAAAGGCGATGAAGAAGACGACGATCATAGTCACAGCGGCGATGAAATCGTCCGAAGTCCAGGAGTACCAGGGTCGCGAGTTAAGGGGTGAGCCGTAGGGATAGCCGTAAGTTGCACGGCCGAGGGAGTCACGGATGAGAGTGTCGAATCTGTTCAAGGCGGCAATCATGGCGGGTGACGATGGGGCCGCTGACTCCTCGGTCAAAGAAGTTTGCGTAGACTCAGGTATGGGCATGGGGAGGTGAGTGGAAAGGAGCATATGGTAGGTCTGGATAGAGGCGCGGATAAAGAGACATGAGAGTGGGATGACGGCAAGACCAAGACGGCGAGTCAACGAAGGTGTCATGAAGGCCTAGAAGAGTCAGTAGAGGCGCATGAGACAGAGGAGAGAGACAAACATTGGTATAATAGTCCTTGCACAGAATGTCGAGAATACGACTATAGAACCCCGGCTTGATATTGTTAAACTTGGTCACGTACGCATGCTTGACAGTATCAACAAGCATCTCACTCCCAATAACAATGAGAAAAGGCGAGAGAACTTCGCCAGACATGAGCCAAGACGGCAACACGGTGAAGCTATGAGGCAGGATAGACGGGTTATGCAGCGGCACAGTTCTCGACTCGTCAAAGCTCAGCTCAGAGCCAGCACCTGGAACACTCAAGCCGCCGACTTCGACGACGTTGCGCATTCCAATGATGAGTAGCATGATCCAGAGTTGGAAGCGTTCGACAATATCTGCGCAGGTGAGTTGGAACAAATTGTCCTTCTCGAAGCGTTTAAAGACTGTACTCTTGATCTCGACAAATTGGTTAGACAAGAGAAGTGTCAAAAGGGCATTGGAATACGAGTTGACAGCCACGTTGAGAGTGATGACTTGGTAATACAACGCAACAGAATGCAGACAACAGTACGCAAGAGCAAGCAAAAACATGCCGCCTGGAAGAAGCACCTTGGACCTCCCAGACGCGTTACGCGAGAGTGTCTCGCTACTGAACAGGCACTCGAGGATATCCTGACCAAGCGCAGAGAGCAGACGGTCGCTGACTTCGAGGATGTTGTAAATGACATAGAGCTTGATGGCCGACTGGGCGCGGATAAAGTGGTACATGCGGCTGGCGTCGAGCGTCATGAGCGCCATAGAGCTACACACAATGACAGCGCCCTGGAGGAGGTCCGCCTTGTGAAAGGCCGAGAGGTTTGAGGGCATCGACTTTGTCCTTCTATGACGAAAGGGGCCCCTGCGTTGTGTTTTTCTCTGAATAGGTTTGAAGTGCCCGTTACCGTTGGCAGAGTGGTCTCCTGAAAGACCGCGAGGTCGACTTTCACTGCGTGATCTATCGTCGTCGGAGACATCCCCGGCTCGGGTCCTTGAACGTCCACGTTCCCAGAGTCTACCCAGTCCAGACCACACAAAGTCGACGAGCCAGCGGACCTCTTTGAGGATAACATAACCCCACCAACGAACCAGCACGCCAAAGGCTAGCATGAACCGCATAGGGAGAATGGTAAAGTTGTAGAGCCAAGCGTCGAGGCACGCTAGGGCTCCGAAGTTGAGAGTGCGCTCGAGGAATGGTGGAAGGAGCAGCACGTTCTTGAGACGCTCGAATTTGACGGCACTGGACTCATAGGGAATGTCGTAAGCGTGTGACTGGTGGATATACAGCGGACTTGGGCGTTGAGCTGCCAGTTCGAGCTGGAGGTGTGTAGGGAGTGACATGGGAGGAAGGGGAATCATGGGTGGGATTGGTGATGGTGGTCGTAGGCCAGATGAATCCCGATCAGTATGTTGAATTGGAATTGCCGTTGCTGGAGTTGATCGCGGACCAAGAGTAGGTGACGTTCCACCAACACCATCAAGATTTAGGTGAAGAGTTGAAGGACGAGCAGCAGGATGAAAGGACGAGTATCTCCTTGGCGAAGCCGTCCCGCTTGAAACCCCATCACCAACGAGCACGCGACTTGTCGGAGGAGTCGACAAGGTCCTCGCCCCAGGCGAAGGCCTCCTCTGAATATCCCGATGCGCATCTCTCGGTGTCCACAATCCCGCAGAACGAGCCTCTACAGCGACGCCGTTCGGCTGCAACGCTGGAAACGTCTCGAGATCCCGCATCATCGACTGTCGCACCGACTGACGGATGGCTTCGCGCTGGTCTGCAAACCGAGAGACGGATTCTTGGTCGATTGACCTTCGCTGCGGAGGTGCAGGCGCTACAGGTAGAGAGTCGGGAGAGTTTGTGAGACGCTGCATCTCACTCGCCGATAAACGACGGACGTTGGGGTTTGTGGTGTTGCTTATGGTGCTGCTGCGGCTGGCTCGTCCAGAATGCACTGCTGTGTCCTGTTCTTTGTCCGAGACGTACTTCTGAGCGTCGTCTGTTTGCTCGATTTGTTTCCCGTCCTGCTCCTTCACTCTCCGCTGCCGTCGCTCCTCCTCCTCCCGATCCTCGTGCTCGTCATCTTCGATAGCAGGGTCCGAGATGGAGGAAGAGTTGGAGTCTGCGCGCCGGGGGCTCACGCTCCGGTGCGAGCCCTCCTCAGAAGAGCGATCCTCGTCTGAAGGGATCGTGGGCAGTTTATCGGCAGTCGACGCCTGAGAAGAGGCGGTCGTCGTCGTCGCTTCGCTCGCGCAGGTGGTAGGAGAGGGAGTCGGAGTTAGAAGCGGTGGGAAATGATGGGGCTTTGTCGTATCGACGGAGACGGCCATCACCAAGGTTTTTGGTCGTCAAGCATGGCTGCCTGTCGCGCGTAGAGTCTATGCACGTGTATCGCCGGCTCTTATCGCAAGCGGCCAATCGTTGATGCAGTCGAGGGAAGTGAATCTTTGTCTCGGTCGGAATTGGATCACGAATATTCAGCGAGAGGTGGTTGGTTGGGGCGGTGTCAGAATGGATGATCCCCTGAAGCAGATGGGAAAAAGCCACTGAAACCTTGGGGGGTGGGGTCCGTGGGAACGGGTGGAGATGGTTGCCGTCGCGGCTTGTGTCAGTGGCTAGAGCCCCTGGGGGAGCCCTGAAGTTCAGGGCTTTTGTTTCGGGGTGGGACAGGGTTGAACCTTGAAGTGCCGGCTTGGAATGCCAAGGTTGATGCTGGGAATGGTCTCGATCTATTGTCTTTTAAATCTGTGCCATGAACTATCTGCTTTTCTATTCTATGGCATCTTTCTCTTCAAATGCCCTCACAGAAGATGCTCGTCAAACCATGCCACAGCCTGGTAGAATGCCTGCTCCTTGGCAAACTTCTCAACCTTGACATTAGGATCTCCACGAACCGCAAATCCATGAACGACACCAGAAAATAGGTTAATCTGGAAAGGAAGACCTGTCTTGATGAGAATCTCTTCCGACTTGTATCGCAAGTCGGTGGGGAAGATGGTGTCGGTCTGGGCTGCGGCGATGGAGAGAGGGCCAGTGATGGCGGCGAGTTCTTCCTCCTCAACGAAAGAAGGGTGGGCGATGTAGCCGACTTGAATACCGTCCTTGTAGTGTCTCACAACATACTTGACAATATTAGCCTAAAGAACAATATTTGGGGAGAGAAGTTCCCACCTTGGCGCCGAAGCAGTATCCCACAGCTCCAATCTTGGTGATCCCCCGCTCCTTGAGCGCATTGATAGCATCCACGATAACAGGGTCAATGGACGGCGGCAAATGAGGGCTCTTGCCATCAGTACCACCCTTGATCCAGCCCATAATGTCGAAACCCTCAGGTCTGGGCTCAGGCATCTTGTCGCCATGGAAGAGATCCGGAATTATGGTTGTGTAGCCATTAGCGGCATACTGATCTGCCATGAGCTGGCTGTTGGTGCAGATGCCCCAGATGTCGGGGATGTAGACAATGCCAACGCCCTCATGGTTCTTGTCTGCAGGAGGCGTGGCAAGATAGGCCTGAGTGTTGTTGGCGATGGTGATAAGCTCACCAGTAGTTTCACCTCTTCAAGATGTTAGTGGGAACTATATGAGGGAATTGCAGTCTTACTGATGGCGCACGCCGACGGTGCAGCACTTGGCGGGTTGATTCGAAGCCATTGTATTCTATGATGCTGTGGTTTGTGTTGTTAAAGACAGAAATCTCTTGCCTGCGCCGAGGTACCTCGCCCGACTTATATCCTCCCCCCATCCCGGACCCTCAGTGACGCAACCGAAACCCGAAATATCGAGTTTCACCGCACAAAATAGGTATCCCACTCGCCGGAGCAAACTGCCGTCTTTGCCCCGCCCGCAGGAGACGAGAGCTTTCAATGCGTCCACGGGTCCCGCGGTACCAGAGCGCTTATCAATCCCTGACTGTTACAGTCCATGTGTGCTAATTGGTGCAATTCTCAATTGTCGTGAGTTGAAAGTTGACCTTTTGGGCTGGTTAGCGACCATTGTCCGGAAGTCGGAATTGTAAATGCGGAACGCCACGGAACCCCGGATGATTAATGAGCGAGGTCAGTCCTCTCGCGATACTAAAGAGTGGAACAGTAACAAGGATATGGATCCTGGAGAAAGATTTGAGCCTCATATCTCTCGTGGTATCATTGAATACTCCAATTACAAAATATAATACAACCGGGTCAGTGGCTACTTTTGTCGAATACCCTTGGGTTTCCGCTTCTTGAACACCACCGTCTGAACCCCCGATGTCGCTTCTTCTGGCTCGGGCTTGACTGGGGGTTCAACATCTGGCGCTTCTGTCTTGACGGCCGTCGTGTCTGGTGCTGTATCCCCTTTCGTGTCTTCCTCAGTCTTGACGTTCTTGCCGTCCTCCTCTTCCTCCTTCTTGACGTCCTCTTCCGTGGTCCTAGGTGTAAATGTCGAGCCACTCAGCAACGCATCCAGTTCCTTGTCCTCTTCTTGTGGCATCGCTTTCGAGTCTCTTCCCCATCGTCGGGTTTTCTTGAAAAGTCCGCGCACAGCTTCCTCCTCCTCTTTTTCGTCTTCTGTTGCCTCTCGCTTCCTCACGCCGATCGCGATCGATTCAACTTTGGCTTCTTCCTCCTCTGTTTTCGTCTCGATAACCCTTGTATTCGTAACCGTCCATTGTCCAGGTATCGCCATCTCCGGTCGAAAGTCGCTCGGTACCTCCACGCCCAGCTCAGCGAGCTGTTCCCTCTGCTTCTTCAGCGACACCTCGGATGGTGCGCTGGGCGGCGCGCGTGGCGCAGGTCTCGATGAACTCGCAGCCGATGATGAAGAAGATCCGGCGACGACGCCGTTCAGTCGCGCAACCTCCTGCCGGGCGCGTTCCTTCTCGCGCTCCTCTCGCTCGTGGCCGCGGTGCAGGTCGCGCAGGAAGCGCTTGAGGGCGCCTTGATGTTTTGCGGTCGACTCATGGTTCTGGCGCTCGAGTTTCGTGTCGCGCACGTAGCAGGCGCAGTGCTTGCACCAATATTTCGGTGTTGATTTCCAGTATTCGGACATTTTGGTTGTGGTGTTGTTGGATGACTGCCTGGAGACATGCTTGTCGAGAAGTTGATGCTCAGGCGAAAGATATTATGTCATCCAAAACACCAGATCTACGGACCCACCGTAATGCTGTAGGGTAAGCTCAAGGCTCAAATGGGAATGATGTGCGGAATGAATCTCGAGCCAAAAAGAAAGAAAACGCGGTATATTTCCTTGTTTATGGTTTTGGGGGATTTCATGATCTTCCTACTTTCTGCTGGTAGACCTATAGGTTTGTATTTGTAAGAAAACGACCAAGTCAGCTCCCTTTCGTTATGGGCCCAACTTCATCAGCGAAGTACCCATTTGAAAGATCGAGGCGATCCAGCAAAATCAAGATAGGATGGAAATCTTCTTGAGATTATAGTTGCATATGGAACAAATGATCTCGTTTTATTAATCTGTGTTGTACTCTGTAGTTTAACTTGAATTCACGTGCCAGGACCGAGCCAGGAATTGGTGTCCCGTTGTTTTCTTGGAGTTGGCTCTGGAACTATCAACAAGAGAGATAGCCAATCTCGCTTCTAACAACGGAAATCTTGTGGGTAAGGTAAGCCGAAACAATGATCTCCAATAGTTCGCATATTGGTGTTTTCTGTCAATCATGTAGATGCAAAGCACCATTCTCAGTCATTAAGCTTCAGAGCGTGCATTGGCTGTTACTCTTATCCTGACTCGTCTCATTACGAAGCTTGTTCCGTACATTGCTCCCAAGGCTCAACCCTGTACAGCATTTGCCTTGGCGCCTGGTGATCGGACCAAGCGTCTGGATGATCGCCTGGCAGACCAGCATCAGGGACGACGCAGACCCTGCCCATCACCCAATGGACAGACGACAATAGAGGCAACAGGACTCTCTGCTGCGCCGCAAATAACCGCTCTCAGACATTACCTAAATGGGGTCTTGAGCAATCGGTGATTCGATGGCTCAGCTAATGCCGCAGTGCGAGACAAGTCTTGTCATTGAGAGCTTGGGCTTTCCTAACGAGGAAAAAGCGATGAGCACTTGTCGTTAGCTCTGCCGCTGAGCCTCATCCAGCCGATGCCACACGACGCTAAGTGTCAAGGACGCCAAGGGAATGAACTGCAAGTCAGGGACAGGGACGGGAAGTTATCTCGAGCTTTTTGCTAATCTCAACATCGATTCGGAAATCCCTACAGTCTCGTAGTCTAATGTGAAAGTAAGAATGCCATGATTGATCGGGAAGACTTGCTTGTTAGAGAGTACGCAGCATCTTCGCGTGTCAGCATGGAGTACGCCTTGGCTGCCTCTCTAAGGGATGCCCGTTCTGTCAAATCCTTCACAGTCTCCAAGGTTACAATCATTTCACGCCAAGAGAAAAAGAGACAACCACATGGTACGATCCAATCTCTTGGATTCGGGTCAATTGGGAATATGTAACCTCTACCGTGGGTCGGGAATGCAACCGAAGTCCTCGGCTTTGGAAGCCGACCACTCTGTCACTGGCCTCGTCAAGTTCGGCAGGACTCGAAACGCACCATCTTTTTCTCCGTACCCACAGAGGAAAGATTTCCGGGTGTTTTCTTGACACATCTTGCATGAACTACCTTGCTCAAAAAGAAAACTCTTCGAGAGGATGGATCCGCTTTGCGCGCCTTTGCCGCACTCGAATCATGCTAGATGTCACGTGAGTGGCCAGACAGCGGTTTGCAACGGGACACGTGATTGGGCGGAGGAAGAATGACTCGGCCGAACGACGTCATGGCGCTTCTTGTTTATTGCCGATGGTGGCTTGGCGACAACCTCAGGAACAAGGGTCAAGACGTCAGCCATTGACATCAACCAAAGACCAAGTCGAAGAGGACGATTATATGGCTTCAGTTACTGGTAAGCGGCTCGTGGAGAAGCTTATCTATTCATCAACGGCCCCAAAGACACTCGAGCCTGACCTTGTTCGATGGAGACTCACTCGACTGATGGTGACCCAAACAATCCATGGCTCATCCATTCATATCCTTCATGTGGAGACTCGTGTTGCTACGATATCCACCAGCTGGGGGACAGATTCAGTTGGATCTCACTCTTCAGGACCAGGTCCCATTTGAGTTTTACCCTGCTCGGCCCCTTATGACGTGATGACTTCTATCACTTTTCTCACGGCATGGGTTCTTTTCACCAGAGGATCCTGTCACAGGTCCCACATCCTCTCCACTAACAGGACTTGATTCTCGTTATGAATGTCTCGCTCTTCCCGCGCTGATCCCTCTCATAAAGGCCTGTCTGTCTGCTTCTCAAACGGTTTTCCTTCTCTCTTGTTTCCATTCATCCCCACATGTATTAACCCCAGACGCCTTTGGTGGTTTTGAACTGTGGCATTGGACCATCTAGACGAATCCTCAGCCACTCGACAACATGTCTTCCGACGAAAAGGATTCCTACAAGGGCGTTGCCAGCCCCAACCCGGAGCTCAGCAACAACAATGAGGGCGACAACGCTGACGGTTTGCACCGTCGTCTAAACAACCGTCAAATTCAGCTCATCGCCATCGGGGGTACCATCGGAACTGGTCTCTTCATCGGTATCGGAGCCGGCCTGGCCAAGGGTGGCCCCGGTAGTCTCCTCGTCTGCACGGCTCTCTACTCTTGCGTCCTGGCCCTCGTTAACAACTCGATTGCTGAGATGACCACCTACATGCCTGTGTCTGGTGGCTTCATCCGTCTTGCTGGTGCTTGGGTCGACGATGCTCTCGGGTTCATGGTCGGATGGAACTTTTTCTTCTACGAGGCTCTTCTGATCCCCTTTGAAATCGTCGCCCTTAACCTCGTGCTCTCCTTCTGGAACGATAACATTACCAACGCCGGCCCGACTGCAGGATTCTGCGCCGCCATCATCATCTCATATGGGTAAGGACTGAACCACGAGTTGAATCCTGATGTGCATCGTCAAGGAAGCGCTCTATATGGTGTCGTCTCATACTTCTCCCGTGCTCCTTTCTATGTGTATGCATGCTAAACTATTGTGCCCCTATCTAGTGTGCTAAATGTCCTTGCTGTCGGTGTTTTTGGTGAAGCCGAGTTCTGGCTCTCTGCCGGCAAGGTGATCCTGATCCTGATCCTGTTCGCCTTCACATTCGTGACCATGGTTGGTGGCAACCCACAGCATAACGCTTATGGCTTCACCTACTGGAAGAATGCTCATGATGCATTTGCTACCTATCGCACTGAAGGTGACCTTGGACGTCTCGAAGGCTTCATGGGCGCCATGGCTGCCGCAGCCTTCTACGTTGTTGGCCCTGACTACATTTCCATGGTCGCTGCCGAGGCCAAGCACCCCAGCAGGTACATCAAGACAGCATTTAAGACTGTTTACTTCCGCTTCGGTCTTTTCTTCATTGGTGCTGCCCTGACATGTGGTATCGTGCTGGACCACAAGGACCCCAAGCTCGTGTCGGTCCACCTCGGCGACGGCGATAGCTCGACTGCCGCCGCCTCGCCTTATGTCATTGCCATGAAGAACATGGGTATCGATGTGCTTCCCCATGTCGTGAATGCGCTGCTGTTCACGACTATCTACTCTGCTGGCAATACCTATACCTACTGCGCCACCCGCTCGCTCTACAGTCTCGCCCTTGAGGGACGTGCTCCGGCTTTCCTCCGCAAGACGACTAAGAACGGTGTGCCAATCTACTGCTTTGCAGTCACCATGCTTTTCCCGCTGTTGTCTTTCCTGCAGCTCGACAGCAGCTCTTCCGAGGCCCTGAGTATTCTGCTGGCCCTCATTACGGGCGGAGGCATCGTGGACTACATCACCATGAGCATCACCTTCCTCTTCTACTACCGCGCCTGCAAGGTTCAGGGCGTCGACCGCAAGAAGATGCCCTACTACGGTTACTTCCAGCCCTACGGCGCCTGGATCGCCCTCGTCCTACAAATCGTCGTCGTCTACACCTACGGATACACCTCGCTGGCACCCTTCAACGCCAAGAACTTCTTCTCCAACTACACCATGCAACTCATCGCTCCCTTCTTGTACCTGGGCTGGAAGTTGCTTAAGGGAACTAAGCTTGTCAAGGCTGAGGAGTGTGACCTTGTCTGGGACCGACCCGTGCTTGATGCATATGAGGAGAGGATGATGATCCTGGAGCCTCCAACGAGCTTCTGGACTGAGACGCGGGATATGTTCCGCTTCAAGCAGAAGAAGTCGGTTCCTGAGGTGCATGTGTAAAGCAAAAAGCAACGTCAGGTGATGGAAGCAAATGACGAGGCATGCCGAGATTCCGGCGAAATGCTAGCTGAGGGAGCTTTGAGCCTACCGGTTAACGGTGCTTTGAAGAAGGCAGCCAGGCGTGATAGGCCGGCCAATGGCTCCTTTGGCTTTGGTGTACGGGCATAACTTCACGCTTCATGAAGACCGCCGGGCGGTTTTTTCGGTGATACCCCCAAAACGTCGCTCCGCTCCAACAATAGAGGTTTAGCGACCACGCAACTTGTATCTAGACTGCATTTTGTAATGGACATAGAATACATCTTATTTCATGAGTAATGCCTTGTGTCCCAATTAATGCTTTTTCTCCGCGCTGAACGATGAACACCATTAGAGAGATATGGACAATTGCGACAAGAATCGTTGGAGTACGCCAAAGTCATAAAATTCTGTTTTCGGTCGGGGAGGCTCTTGTGCTTGACACACCCACTACCATAACGGAGGAGGGGCGTGTACCTATCTTCCATAATTGGGCACTCATCAATATCTCTTCATAATTTTACGATACAAGTTTTCGGGTACCTGGGATAAGATGATCTTTAGGTAAAGTATGGGCTTGACGTAGTCTTTTCAACCTAGTCTTTAACATCCTTATGCTGGGATATGTCTGTGTATGGTGTGTGACAGATTTCTGGTCCAAAAATCTCGGAAGGAGGGCCAGGCTCTTCGAAACCGGCTGGGCGCGGCCTATAAAGGTATGCCGTCACATTGCTTGGTTGCCAAAGGATGGGCTTGACGTTGAGAAGGATGGGAACATGAAACTCTACGGCTAGGAGGTCGGATAGTTTATCCATTGGAGATGGAGTTTTTGGAGATGAACATGGTGAGGAACGTGGACTTCTCGCAAGCCCCAATTACAGGCCCAGAGGTCAACGCCTACGAAGCAGCCCCCTTTCCCCCTCTGACTCACAAATCAAGGTTCGTGAAGAAAGAAAAGCTACCCAATGAGACGGGTGTCTTGGTTTAATATTGTGCCGCGGCACCAGTATCGCGCAGGCAGCGCTAGAGGAGATGCGGAGAGGGTGAACAGTTGAGCTAGAAGGAACTTGTCTAGCTTCGCATGTGGAACGCATTGGCAACTATAAACTACAATAATTCATGAACAGAGTCACTGCTTTGTCAAAGCAAGTTAGACACTGCTCCCACGCCTCGGGGACTAGTCTCTTGTTGAATGTGCGCCATGAGCTGTTCTTCCCTGGAACAGATTCACAATGCGAATGTCTCCCTCTTCCGAGTCGGATTTAATGTCGTTGACATAGCCCAGGAACCTCTCAATCCAGAACCGTTTTTGATTGTGGAAGAGATTCGTTATCTGCGATCTCAGTTTTATTTGCCGCCTGAGAACCCAACCGAGTGACTTTGTCTTGTGTGGTCTCGGCATTGACAGGAAAGAAAACTCATTAGGTTTACATTTGTTTAGGTCCAGCTTTGCCTAGACACAAGGGAGCGTTACGGGCTACAGATACTTCGCTCGAAACGCCCCCCTTCTTGAAAATTGGTATCTCGACCCCCTTGGCCGCCCGGTATTATGCCTTGCGATTATTATGCAGCTGATGGAGAGTATGCGATGTGAGGAACGGCGCCATGCCCTTGAGCTATCCGTAATCACTAAGCTTAGCCAAGGAATTTATTTAATAACATATTATTAAATTTATCTTCTTTTAAAAAGTGACGTTGATATTAATACTTACTGAATCCTCTTTTTTACAACGTTAATAAACGAGGCATTCACATGTTGGTGCGGTACCACGTGACTTCGCACCTTAGCGTTGGAAACAACTCCGCCATTAGGGGGTGATGGATGTTCTTACAAACACTACCAGAAACATTTAGGACAGCGTTGTATGCTCCTCTCAAAGATGAACCTGAACGCCATATTGTTATCACGTGAAAATACCTCGTCGAATATAGATTTGGTCCATGACACCGACATCCTGAGTTCAAGGCCGCGGCTGCTCCAGAGCTGTGCAGAGTGTCGCCGGCGGAAGATCAAATGTGACAAGCGGGTGCCTTGCAGAGCATGCAAAGAACGGGGCGAAGGAGCCTTATGCCAGCGCGCACCAGCCCAGCAGAGGCGCCGTCGGCCTGAACCGGCCACTCAGTCCACCAGCGAGATCGATGGCCTCAAGGCCGAGCTTGCTTGGGTGCGCCGTCGTCTAGACGCGGTCGAAGCTGAGCTTGGCATAGATGGCGACGACGACCAGGGGCAACAGGAGAACGATGATCATTCGTCGTTTCAGGAGAGTGGCCTCGTCGGGGCCATGGAAGATGCAGCCTTTGACATTGGCCAGGTGCACAGGTGGAAGGACAACTGGTTGGCAACGCGCCCAGGGACAAGGCAGCACGAGACGAAATGGTTTGATGCTATGCCTCTGGAAGCGTGCATGGCGACACTACCCTCGCGAAGACACTGCGAGAGCCTAGTGGAAGCTTTCCTCACGCACCTCAACTGGTTCTGTGGCTGTCTTCACGGTCCAGCTTTGAGAACGATGCATCGTGAGTTTTGGGCTGAGAGAGAAAAAGGTGAAACCCGAGACACCATGTTCTTATCCCTTCTCTTCGCCATTCTCAGTGTTACCGGCTACCTTCTGGATGATCAACAGGCGAGCGAGGCGGGGCTACAGTCAAACAGCCTCTGTGGCCTCGCACCTGTATGGTTCGACTGTAGCTATGCTAGCTTCTTTCGCTGCAACGGGCTATCTGAGCCTTCACTGGTCGCCGTGCAGGCCATGATCACACTCACTTATCCCTTCCATCTGTCCGGCAACTCCAAGACTCACAGATCGATGTTCGGCATCAACATTGGACTGGCCAGGGCCACAGGGCTGCATCTCCTCGGCAGTCACAGGGCGGGCCCCTTCGAGAATGCCATTCTCCGAGAGACGGGTTGCCGGGCTTGGTGGTATCTAGTGGAAACGGAGTGGTCCTTTCTACCATACCATCGCTATTCATGTAAGGTTCCTCCAAGCCCCAAACTCCAGCCCTGCTAACTGGTCCTGATACCAGATGTGGTGCCCCATGATTTCGATACCACCATGCCTGACATGACAGATGAGGGGCTCGTTGCATCCTCAAAGTCGAACTCGGTCAATTCTCTCCTCTATCTTTTGGCGTCCTGCTACTCCTCGCGGGTCCTGTACGACCTGTATGGCACGCTCCGGCTTAACCAGCATCCGTCCTATGAAGCCGTCTTGGCTGCTAATGAGCAACTCGACCGAATTCGTACCCTCTTTTCCACTTTTGAAGCCTATACCAACCCACTCTCCAGCCACGTCTACATGCGCCGTTTGACTGGCATGACTCTGGCCTACCGCTGTTACCTTGTTCATCGACCCTACTTTGTCAAGTCACTCAGCGATCCAAGCCTGTCGAGGACACGCGACGCATGCATCCTCGCTGCTCGAACAATTCTCGACCTCTCTGATGAGGGGCTCCCCAAGCCTTTCTACCACCTTTGGAATGTCACCATCTGGTTGATAGCCGCGGGGCTCATCCTGGCTCTGGATCTGGTCAAGGCTGCCAACAGCCGGCGGGTTTCAACGGATGCGGACGAGCGCCGTTCCAAGCTTGACTCCCTAGCTGACTTGCTTGGAGCCCACGCTGATCGCTCAGGCATTGGCGTACGGGGGGCGAGACTCATTAGGAATCTCCGCGCCATGGAAGGTGACATAATCGCTGGGCGTCGAATCTCTCTGGCGAGCATGACGCATAAGGAAATCATGGCCTTGGTTAGCCGGGAGCCAGCGGATCCAAGCACGCGTGATTGCATGGCTTGGTCTCCAGGTGCCAACAACGACGTCGGTGAGGTGAACTATGGGAGTGAGTCAGCGCCAGGTGCGACGGGTCTTGACGAAATGATGTTTTTGACGTCGTTTTGGACAGCGAACGACGTTGGCGATCTCGCACAGCCTTCGTTTGATCCACTAAGGACCATGACTACTGAGAGAGACCAGTTTCTTGACTTTTTTGCCGACCTGGGACAGTAGTGCTGTCTGGAGGCGAGTGCTATAAAAGCTGGGTCCAAAGGTATTGCTTGATATTGTTCTTAACAGGGGTTATGCACTCATAATAGGCACAACATGGTGTTCTGCTGCGTAGATTATCCTAGCTTCAACAAGAATCTTGATAGTTGAAGAGAAAGCATCGTCAAGGACTTGTTTCAGCTCCTCTCCGGCCGTAGAACAACATGGGCCAGAGAGCGTGGCCATATATATAGGTAAGCTAACATGTAATGGGATTATGCCACGATTGAAATCTGGAAAAATGATATTTAAAGGGAGGGTACATGATTCTGCTATTGGTACTAAATTGAATACGACAATGGCCCCCCTAAAACTCAACTGCATTGATAAATGGCCTCTGTGATTCAATTGATGAAAATCCTGATTGAAGTTGAGCTGGTCACACGGGGTCATTCCGATGGGAGTCGCACGCGGCTTTGAAGAGCCTGATGAGGTGTTGGCTCACTCCTTCTTCGAGCTGGCGGGTTCAATTGTCTCGACGATCTCCTCATCGTGGTCCTTTTCGTTGGAAGACAAACCCGAGTTGGGAAACTTGTACTTGCCAAACTTTGCCGCTGCTGTATTCTGCTCGTAAAGAAAGTCGATCTGTTCGAGGGATAGGCCCTTTGTCTCTGGAACCATGACAAAAGACCAAATTGCTGTTAGAACAGACGCAGCGCCCCAGATGAAACCCTGAAGTGTGTCAGCTCTACACCCCCGTCAAATAAACGGAACAAGACTCACGATGCGGGCGCCTAGATTTCCGTGGCCTTTGTCCTGTAGGTAAGGCGAGATCGAGGTTATCATTAGGGAGACACCAAAGCTGACAAAGAGGGCAACCGAAAGCACTCTCTCTCGGTTTCGCGTTGGGGCAGCTTCGGTACAGATGATCCAAATGAGAGGAGACATGACTCCAGATGAAAGCTGCCAGAGAAATAAGAAGGCAACCGATGTAGCCCCTGACTTGGAGGTTGCAGGCGAGACAGCCGTGTTCACACTGGCAATGGCAAGCATGAATATGGCGTTTGCAATAGTGCTCAAGACAATGACCGGGCGCCGGCCATACTTGTCCGGGAAGACGTGACCCGTGAGGATGCCGCCGTAGTAGACAAAGTTGAGCCCCATAATATAGGGGAAAACGTCAGAGGTGCCGCTATCCCTGAGAAAAGATACCATGTAGTTGATGATGTAGCCGGACCCCTGGGCCTGCATCCAGCACTGAATGCCCACGGCAATGAGGAGACGGCGGAAGTCAGTGCCTTGGAAGATATCAGCCCAGGCTTCAGCTTGTAGGTTGTTGCGTTCATGTTCAAAGGCAACCTCGAGCTCTCGAATGTATTTCTCGGCGTCGAAACCGTTGGATGGTGTGCCAAACAGGCGTTGGGCGGATCGGACCGCGTCGTCGCGTCTCCTACGAAGCCACTGTTAGCACATGGTCACACTTGTCGACAGAAATTTGGCTAGCTTGGACTTACTTATTCCAAACGAGCCACCGAGGACTCTCGGGGAGTAAAGGAGAGAGCAGCACCATAGCTGTTGGAGCAAAGAACTGGATCCCAATGGGTATCAAGTAAGACGCCGCATCGTCCCTCTTGGCGCTGGCATACACGATACCGGCGGCCAGACAGTAGCCGATGATCTGCACGTTCTGGTACATGTTGATGGAGAAGCCTCGAGCCGCTGCTGCAGATGTCTCGGAAAGATAGATGGGCACGATGTTTGCGCAAAGACCCATAGCCACCGAGGCCACCGTCTTTCCAGCAACAAACTGAGAAAACCGCGGGTCGCCAATGGTGCTAGTGATTTCAAGAGTAACGCCGATGATAGAGATGAGGCCGGTGATGACGAGTGACCATCGCCGGCCGAGATTCTTGTTGACGTAGACGGCGAGAAGACTGCCAACCACTATAGTAGATGTTAATAAGATTACTTAAGCAAAGGTTGAGGGTTCGGGAAGAGACTTACTGATACCGCCTGACTGGACAGAGCTTCCAGCCGCCTTTTGCGAGGTGCTCAAGCTACAGTTGTGGATGCCCTGGCAGCTGCCATACGCCCGGTTAAAGGCATCGGCGCCCTGAATGGTGCCCCACCAACCATTGTCGAAGCCCTGGGGATCTTGTTAAAATCAGAGCCCGTGTTGCTTTGGTGAAGCAAGGAACAAGCGTAAGGGATACTGACGAACAGAAATGCGCCCACTGACACAAGAAGCATGCACCCCAGGCCGGTGCCAGTGGTATCCTTGAGATACTCAAACATGATGGAGGACAGAGATGGCCGAGTTTATAGTACTAGAGATCAAGAGATGATGATCGAGTTGTGGATTGCGTTTGCTGGGGTTGCAGGGCAGACTTATACTCACCCCGACTGGCCTCAGATAACCCAGCTAGAGGGAATCAGAAACTCCAAGCGTTGGCCACCACCTCATTGCTCCGCACAATGATAAGACTAAACCATCCCGAGGTTGGGATGAGGTGGCCATGTCGAGATAACGCTAGCAACTAAAGGGCTGGGTCCTCCCGTTGGGTCCTCCCCCATGGGGACCACGGGGTTCCCAACATGGTGTCGTGGTGAGAGCACCGCAGGGGAAGGTCTCGTGACTTGGCGGAATAGATGGTCGTGCTTTGACGGCGCCGTCGGCACCGCCGGCGCCGACGGATTCCGGGCGGCCCCGTTAGACCCGTGAGGCCACGCCGGAATCCGCCGCCGCAACTTCTCCTCCTACGACTCGCCCAACCGAACTGGACAGGCTGCTAAATGAGATCTTAATTTGTAGTGGGTGGGTGCCCTCCGCGGTGCAGCCCCTGACTATACCCACTAGATCGGGAATTATATAAATTCTTTTCTCTTTCTCTCATCTCCCTCTGCGTTCTGGTTCGCATGTTACACATACGTTTCTGACTATTATGACGAACAAACCCATCCTGGATAGACCCGAGCTCAAGGGCATACTTCCCTCGAATTTTCTTCACGGTTTTGCGTGTGTTGATTACCTCACCCCCCATCAGCTATTTCCCTCTAACGAGCCCATGTAGATCTGCGGCCTACCAGGTCGAGGGCGCCACAAGCAAGGACGGCCGAGGCCCTTGTAGCTGGGACGATTTTCTCAAAGACTTTCCAGACAAGGGAGACGATGCCTGTCGGTCCTATGACCTCTGGGAGGAGGATGTGAAACTTCTGAAACAGTTTGGTGCCAAATCCTACCGGTTTTCCATCTCTTGGTCTCGCGTCAAGCCTAAAGGTAGGGAACCGCAAGCTGATGCATCATGGTGCAAGTGAGAACTGACATGCAACCAAAGGAGGGGCGAGTGATCCGGCCAATGAGGCGGGCATCCAGTATTATAATAAGCTGGCAAGTCTGGCCCCATCATCATGACAGACAGTCAAGTCCCTAACTAACGTGCTTCAAAGATTGATGCCCTCATTGAAGCCGGCATCGAGCCCACGGTTACCCTCCATCATTATGATACGCCTCTCGAGCTGGATGAGAGGTATCGAGGCTTCGCGGCCAGCGACCCGGAGCAGCTCATCGCCGATTTTGTTGCCTATGCAAGACTTTGTTTCGAAAGATTCGGTGACCGCGTCAAGAAGTGGCTCACCATCAACGAGGTGAGAACGATTTTACTCGCTGCCAGCGGCCCTCAACTAAAAGACCAAGCCATGGATCTACTGCTCTATCTGTGCCGATGGTCTTGTCAAGAATTATACCCCTCGGGACTTTTTCAGGTGGGCTCTCACCGAATGCTCCTCTTGAACGACGACGCTGCACAACATTGCTCTAACAAGCCTGCAGAGTTGGCCATAACTGTCTCCTGGTTCACGGTCATGTTGCACACCTGTATCGTGTTGAATTCAAATCTCAGCAGAAGGGCCAGATCGGGATCGCGTTGGTGAGTGCCTAGCGCCATGTGTCAGTGCAAGTAAAGCTGACCTGGCTACACCAGAACTACGATTGGGTTGAGCCCATAGACGAATCGGTCGGAGCCAAGAAGGCTGCCCAAGTTGCCGAAGAGCGGTCTTTGGGCTGGTGGGCCTTGCCCATCTGTGAGTGCCTGAAAGCTTCCCTTGAAACTTGGCCTAACCTTTTCATGCAGTCAAGGGCGTGCAGACCGAGACATGGGACCATTATGGCGATATATTTCCCAAGCTTACCGTGGAAGAGTTGGAACTCGTCCACGGGTCAGCTGACTTGTGAGTAGTTGAACCGCATCTATCAACTTGTCTGACACTTGCAACCAGCTTTTCCATCAACCATTATGGAACCATGTGGGCAACAGGAAAGCTCATTGAGCCTTTCAAGGCCACAAATTTCCGAGACCTCGACGATGTCGAGAAAACGCATTACAAGAATGGTGAGCCTATTGGGCGACGTGGAGAAAACGGTCATCCGCACACTGGTGAGTTACAGGCTTTGCGCGAGATGTCTAGGAGAGGCGGGGCCCCTGCCGGAAATCCGTCTTGGATTTGGACTAGGATCGCTTCTGACAAGTTGATATGTAGTTCCCTGGGGCTTCCAGAACATGCTCGTCCATGTTTGGAAGACCTACGCTGAGCCGTCTGGCCTGGATGTTTACGTGTATGAAAACGGATATGCTATCGAACAGGAAGCCGAACTTCCGCTGGCAGAGATCATCGACGACAAATACCGACAGGAGTACTATGATCTCTACATTGGCGCCTTGTGCACCGCTGTCAAGGATCATGGTGTAAAGATGGCTGGCTATCACTGCTGGAGCTTGCTAGAGTATGTTATCGTGTTGAATGCTTTATTGACGTCTGGCTAATTGATTGCCCAGTAACCTTGAATGGAACTTTGGATATCGTCCACGATTTGGTTTGACTTATGTAGACAAGTCAGATGGTTTTCGGCGCATACCCAAGGACTCGACCAAAGCAGTAGCGGCGATCTGGGACTATATCACTGCAGCATAGAAACCAAGTAGATTGTATGTTAACATAGGTTTCTATTTATTCTTTACCCAAACAGTCTTCGAATTGGCCTTCGTAGCTACTTTACTTGGGACGAGGTTGTGGAGGCAGGCGGTTGTCTGCCCTTGTCTGCTAGAGTAGTAGCATCAAGGCAACGTATAGAGTGGAGGCTTATGCCCACTCATATGATAGGTAGTCAAGCGGAAGCATCTCCGGATGGAGCACCACCCGCAACAGCTCCGGCCATGGCGGCGGAAGCTATCCCGCAAAGCCCCTCCTTGTCACGATAAAGTAGACTTGCATCCTGGCATAACACAACTCTCGTGCGAATTCTTCACAAGCTGTTTCATTTCTACCATGGCGCCGTGTCTTATTTCTCCTCATGCCACCGAGAGCCTTCGCGAGCTCCTCAATAGTTCCTGTCAGACCCATCTGCCCTGTGCCAGCGCCACGGTCGTTAGTGCCACATCCGAGTTGTTTCACCAGGAGACAGTGTCTTCAAGCATTGACCAAGACGATGGTGGGCAGTTGGCGCACAAGTATGGATGCGACGACCAGGTTTACTGGTTCGCCTCTTGCACAAAACTCGTCACAGCCATTGCCTGTATGCAACTGGTGGAGCAGGGAAAGCTCGCGCTCGATGACAGCAATCAATTGGAAGGACTTTGTCCCGAGTTGCGAGACGTCAAAGTCCTCGAGAGTGATGGGTCGATGACGGAGAAGAACAAGAGGATCACACTGAGAATGTTGCTGACCCATACTGGTATGCTTGTTTCTCTTTAAAAATACAAACACCCCACGTTTTGCATGAATCTTGACATCTGACCTTTGTTGAAGCCGGTTTCGGATACTCGTTCCTCAACAAGAAGCTCGACAGTTACAACGAATTCTCTGGATCGGCCTCAGACATGCGTCAACCTCTAGTAAACCAGCCGGGGGAGCGATTTGAATACGGGGTATGGCAACACTTTGATATTATGTCCTTTTGAGCCTTTTGTCTAACAAAATCTCCCAGATAAGTATGGACTGGGCAGGCATCGCCGTCGAGCGTGTCACGCAAACCAAGCTTGGCGACTATATGCAAAAGTACATCTTTGAGCCATCAGGTATTAAGGACGTATCTTTTATTCCATCCAAGGACATGAGAGCACGCCTAGCTGGCTTCTGGCAGCGTGATGCAGACGGCCATCTGAGTTCACGACCGTATCCTCTGAGCAAACCCTTGATCCCAGATCAGGCGTCGGATATGTTGCAGAGTGGCGGTGCTGGGTTATGGGGAAGCACGCGCGAGTATAGCAGTAATGCACCCTCCCAATCAGCCTTGATAAAAACCAGTGTCCTGACCTTGTTGATAGAGCTTCTGAGGGTCCTGCTAAACAACGGGACCTCCCCGATCACTGGAAAAGTCATCCTCCAGCCCGACACGGTCGACAGGATGTTTGAGAACCAGCTGAGTCGAGATCCGGACTTTGCTCGCACCAGTCTCCCAGCAGTGAAACCTGGGCTGGTATACCCGGCTGAGGAACTGTATCCGCTCTGCCCGGGCAACGAGCCGCAGGGATGGGGACTTGGTTTCATGATCTCACCGGGCGTGACGGGCCGTTCTAAACACACGGCCCACTGGTCCGGCTTGTCCAATTGCTTTTGGTGGTGTGATAGGGAAAAGGGGGTGGCGGGCATCGTTGCGTCCCAGATGCTCCCCTTTCCCGATCTCAAGGTAGTGCAGTTGTGGGCGAATGTTGAGACAGCCACCTATAGTGGCCTCAAGTAGGACCGAGGTTGGATATTCTCATCCAAGGGGGCGGGGTCTAGTAACTAGGAGGCAATGTCCGCTGTCCCTTCGAAGAACGGAGCCAATGAAAACCAGTCCAAACCATCTGTATTTACCCAGTTGTCATCCTCTTCGCCGAGGCCAAGGGAGAAGGCTGAAGTGACGTCCATTCCGGTAATCAGATTGTGTCCCAAGTCACCAGAGACGGCAGAGTGATATCCCTCGGATGATGATAGAGACCCGCCAATCATTCTGCTCTCTTGGTCCACTCCGTCATTATGGTAATCGTTGGTGTAGGTAAAAGGATTATGCATACCACTGTTGTAGGACGAAGCTTCCTGCTCTAGGAGTTCCAGGATTCTGATACAACGTGACGCAGACTGGCTTTGTGCTTGATACTCGCGGAGAAAGGTCAAACAGCGATTCCAGTCGGCCATCAGAGAGGGCTGGTCAACGCTGTTATACTTGGGCAAACACAGACAGCTTAGAAGAAGAACAAGGGCGCAGCCGTGTATATCTTCCTGGGTCAGCACTGGACGAAAGTCTCGAGTAATTCTATACTTACAGAGCACGTTATACCAGGGAGGTGGTAAGAGATGAGCACGGGAGCGTGAGTTTTCTGTTATCAGATGAACAAGCTCTTGCGCGACAGACGCACACAAGTTTCCCGTCTTTATCAGCATGCTTTGTCGCATGCTCACATCAGTCGCACTAGACTGGGCCGAGTCGCAAAGCTCTGATAATGAAGGCCTTAGCAAGATCAAACGTACATACAGATATCTACAATGATTAGCCGGCATGGAATTGGTTTGATGAACAGACAGAAGTAACTTACCTTGCTTTGAGAACCGTGGCTTGTCGGCAAAAGATGGTTGATCTTTTGGACCGTGGACCGCCCAGAAACGAGTTTTCAGTTGAGTAGCTGTCAACTTGCAGATGCGCCGGTAGATTTCGGTTCCATGCATCAAGCTGCCCATCTACGTCAAGAAGCTTTTGTAGCCCGGCGTTGCTGATCCCCTTGTGTTGTGACTCATCGACTGCCTTTTGACTGGACGCACCCTCATCCTCAGAGCCTTGATGGTAAAAAGAAGTGAGGACTTGACCAAGGATATCCTGTAGTTTGATGGCATGAATGTAGCATTCTACACGGCTGGGCATATCACTTGGTTGAGATCCCGGACTATGGGGAAATCGCGTCAACAGCTCGTCATCGATGGCCGATGGAAGTAAGAGTCGTTTGTGCGCGGCACCTGAGTGTATCATGAGAGGGCGTCCATAAGTGAGCGAGAGAATGCTATAATCAGGAGGTTAGAGGAACGAGACTTGGAGAATCAGCAGGTACTCACCGGTCGAGCAAGACACATCCAGTCCAAGCGCGCCGGCGCATTTCCTCCTCGAGCTGGTCGCCTGCTTGACGGTTTCCAGGGTCGCCTTCTTCCCGCTCTTCAGGCTGAAGGTGCAGTCCTATTCCCTGGGCGACACGGATGGCCATCCCGATTATGTTCCAGCACGAGCTTGTGATATCTCTGGTCTGGAGATATTGACCCATAAGAAGAAGCACCTGGACCAAGGGCGTGCTTCCGTTTTCTAGCAAGTCGAGGCCGAGAAGGCTCTTTGAGCGCCGGAAGAAGGTATAACTGATGTCGTCTCGTTCTTGTTGGTTGAGCTCGGTGTTGTGAAGTACGCCAAGAGCGAAGACGACATTGAGCATGCAGTGAAACAATGATTCGTTGAGGGTGCTATAGTATCCGTTCATGGAACAGGCGACTCTGCTTTCTTGTGGAGATGTCTGAGGTGTCCAGAGTGTGAGATAGCGGTCGTAGAACGATGGCCAATGTAGAAATGGGTACAACGAGTGCACATAGGTCCAGAAGAGGTTGACGAGACGATCTGCCTCGGCTCGAGGGGGGACATTCATTCCAAGCATGGGGTGGAACTTGTCAGACCCGTAGTTGAGCCATACAGACGACATGGGAGACCGTTCACTAGTCGACGTGACGGTTCCATCTCCGTTCGTCGAGGCGCGGTCCAGATCACCAAGAAGCCAAGGTGTATGCCCGGAATTCCGTCGGCCGATGACACTCCGCGCCTCGCGTAGGAGGCTGATTGTGCTTGAGGGACCGAAGTAATCAGATGGATGTTTTGACGACTGGGGAGTCGTACTGTGTATGAACACGACAACTCCCATGGCGTTCATTGCGGGCTGTCCCGCTTCTGTATTGGCCGCGGCTAGTCTGTCGATCTCTTGTTCGGGATGATCCTTGGGCGGAGAAACGAATGCTGCAGGAGGTCCAAGGCTCAAGTCAACCCAGGGCGCAGAAGTCTCCTCAGTGCCATTATCAATAGGCGCTGCTGCCGTGGATTCCAATGGAGAGGGCATCCCCAGATGGTAAGCGCCCGTCCCATCAGTAACATCCTCTTCAGGCACGGAAACGCTTTGGTCAGTGCCGGGACGTGGCCTCTCGACTAGGGCGTCATCGTGGCCATCGCGATCAATTTGGACAGCGAACGTCACGGCTGGAGAGCTTTCTGGCAAGACGATAGGGCCGCTGAGGCCATCCTCCGATGGAGGGATGTGAACATTGATGGTGCCCGCCAACCTTTGTGTATCCTCCAGCTCTCTGACACGACTCTTGAGCTCCTGAACATAACTGCACAAGATTGTTAGACCCGGGATATGTGCTTGCTCACGTGAGCTCACCTATTACTCCACCATCCCTTACTGTTCCTTTCCTGATTCCATATGCACCGTGGGGCGGCACGGGTTCTGCATGCGCCGCATATAGGTTTGACTCCGTCACACTTGCGCTTCCTATCACGGCACTCCTCACAGGCCAGAGCAGTTCGGCGCCGTTTCCGCGGTGCTCCGGAATCTGGGGAGTCGGCTGTTGTCTTGGAGGCTGGAGGAACCATGGGGAGGGACCAGGATGTCAAAGGGGGATTATGTGCTTCTGCATGAAGATGTGATATGTTGCATGAGAGTGGTGGGAGAAATTTGGACGCAAAAGTCAATTTATTCACCTGTTCTTACCCCGCATTCAAGGCCCGGAAGAACGGTACTAAATCTGAACTAATCTCTAAATCCGGGGGGCGGGGGAGTTGTGTGGGGTGAGGGGATCAACGACACTAGGGAGTCATTTGACATCACCGCCTCAAAGGGCCATCTCGGTTGCCGGGGACAGCTGGCTTCGGCCTCGCGAGAGGGCCTATGCGGAATACAAGGGCCTGAGGGCGGGTACGGGGGTTCAATGGCTTCACATTGTAATCCATCACTGACGGTGCTCCCGAGGGCTGTTCATGCAACAACGATCCATTATTTATGCAGTCCCTGGCTGCCAGTTTGGTCCTACAAAAGAATACTTGAGTACTCGCCTACTGTTCAGTTCATCAAGTAGGTAGCATGCCCGGGGTCCTCGGCTGAAGCAGCTGACTCGTCCGTGGCTGGTCCGGCGCTAGCGGCTATGCTTCCGCAAGCACCGAACTAGGGGCGGAAGCATATCCGGACAACTCCTCCTAGGTCCAACGCACCCGAGGACGCTGAACCGAGAAAAGGAGGACGCAACGAATCCACGGCAGTTGTTGGTCGGGATAAGTGCCGAATGGACAATAGAACCCCTAGACGGAGGCGCCCCTCAACTAATGTTTTGCCACGACAACACTGGCTTGATGACCTGCAACACACGATCCATTAGACACCCATCGCGAGCAATGGTTGGCGGTAGATGACTTACCCGTCCTGCCTTGAGATCTTGGATCGCCTTGTCGAGATCCTCCGCAGGATAACATTTGGAAATTCTGTCGATGGGGAATTTACCGTTGTAGTACAACTCGAGCAGCTCTGGGATCAACTTTTATCGCATGAGCTATCGGAATGTGTTCGAGGTGAGCAAGGGACTTACTTTCTGTGGATTAGAGAATCCCTCAATCACTCCCACGATGCGCTTGCACGATAGCAACAAGTCCAGCGCGTTGACTTGGATTGTTGCTGTTGGCGGTGGGACACCCACTAGCGCCAGCGTTCCTTCATGAGAGAGCGCCTGGACAGACGCCTGTAGAAGTTTGGCCACCCCTGTCGTGTCGATGATGTAGTCAACTCCGTCAGGGAACTTTTCTCTGACCGCTGTGTTGAGGTCTAGCCCCGTGCTCGTGTTGATGGTATACGTGGCTCCCAGCGACCTGGCCAGTTGGAGCTTTTCATCAACAAGATCGACTGCGACGAGATGCTGTACCCCGACCGCTTTGGCAGCGAGCATGGCAGCGAGACCGACAGCACCCATACCCAGGACCACGACTTTGCTGTCGTTACGAGGCCGGAGGACGTTCAAGACTGTTCCTGCTCCGGTCAGGTAGCCACATGCGAGGGGAGCCAGGAAAGCCAGGTCTTGAGGCTCGGCTGATATCTTGACCACCGAGTTTTCGCGTACAACCGCCATCTTGCTGAGGGATGACTGTCCAAAGAATTGTCCAAACACGGGTGTACCATCGGGCAATGAGATGGGTGAAGTTGCTCCGGGACCTTGGCGTCCAGGGTTGATAAAGTTGGTTTCCGTCATTTGGGAACAGCTCCCGTATCGTTCTTCGAGGCACCCTCGGCACTGCCGGCATGTATGAAATGAGAGAATAACCGTGTCTCCCTCCTTAAGGGACCTATCAGACACGCCTGATCCGACACCTCGAACAGTCCCGAGTCCCTCGTGGCCGAGCACCACCGGGTATCCCCCAATTGGCATCCCGCCCTGCTGAACAACGAGATCCTAAAGCCACAAGTTAGTCGCCAAGTTCATTGTTGAGCCTAGTCAATGTACCGTATGGCATAGTCCGGTATATTTGATCTCTACCAGAACTTCGTTTGGTTGTAATTCGTCGAGCACAGCATCCCTGAGTTCAAAGGGCCCGCCTCGCTCAGCGACGACATAGGCTTTAGTAGCGATGTCTTTCGTATGGGACATCTTTGAAAGATCCTCAACAGTAGACAAGAGAGTAGCTTAGGCGAGTAGCAGAGAAGCCTACGTGTGGGATTCTAAGGCCTCTTATACACGAGGCTAGTCGGGCAGTTTGCGGAAACGTATCCGCCACTCAAGTTCTAGGACGTTGAACTGGGACTCTGAAGCCGATCTGCGTGAGATCAGGAGAAGTTATGGGTTATACTAGTTACGGGACCAAACACTCGCTTGTCCTGACATTCAAATAGACAACGATGCACACTTGCCCTAACCATCACGAACGCTGAAACATGGTCGCACTTGAGCACAAGTCCAGTAATTACACTGCCGTCAATTTGCTTCACGAGAGCCGACATTTGATTTGTCAAACTATAGGATACTATCTGGACCATATTTCCAACCTTCTGCAACCCCCGGATCTGCTTCCGCCCTCAACCCCTGAACTGGGGGAACAAAGCGAGAGCGTTGCCACGATTAATCTGGTTAATCAAGTCCGGATCCTCAAACTTGTACGAATCCAGGCCGCTCGTGTGGAAATCGATAATCCCGTCATTGGCATAAGGCGTATCGCTGCCATAGAGAAGGTGTCCCGGCTTGGCAAACTTCTCCAGAATCCGCAGGACATTCTCCGAGCCGGCCACGGCTAGATCGTAGTAGAAGTTTCGAGCATCGTCAATGAACTCATCGAGCTCTTCCTTGGACTTGGGTAGGATGCTCGCAGGTCTTCCAATTAGGTAGGGAAGCACGCCACCTCCGTGGGAGAGGATGATCTTGCAGTTTGGGTTGTTGCGGACAGTCTTGTTGTGAATCATGTCGAGGGCGGTTGTGGTGGACTCGAAGGGGTACCGGATCACAGGCTGAGGAAGGCCGCTGACTTGGCTCGTGTCGACAGGATGAGTAGGGTGAACAAATACGATGGCAGACCGGCGGTTGAGCTCGGCCCAGATGTCCTTAAAATCAGGGTGGCCGAGGTAGTGGTTATCAGTTCCGTAACGGGTGAACAAGGTGACGCCGTCCGCCTTGAGGGTGTCGAGGGCGTAGGCAATCTCGGCGAGAGCCAGCTCCTTATCAAGAAGGTTTGGCAGAGCAGCAAAGAAGCCGTACTTCTTAGGGTTCTCGTCTCGCAATTTGGCGGCGTAGAGGTTAGTCTTGCGGGCGAGCTCGGCTGATTCTGCCGGGTCCTTGAGAATGCAGGCACCCGGAGCAGTCAGTGACAAGATGGTGACATCTACACCGAACTTGCTGTTGACGGCGGCGTCTGACTCTGGGGTCCAATCAGGGATGAACCAGCCTGAAGGGTCTCCGCCAGAGGAGATGACAGCTACACAAAGGTGAGATTTGAGAGACCAATGTACTCGGTGGTAGAGAACTAACCTTGACGATAAAAGTCAGGGACAAAGTGGTGATGGACATCGATTCTGTTAGGAGCCATGGTGGGTATAGATCCTTGTAGTTGATAATAAATGGTGTATGTACTTTAATGGGAAGTGAAGATGTCTAGTTGCATAAGACAGGGTCATCATCAGAGCATATCCCGGCCATGTATTTGTAGACTCGTTCGCTCACATAAAGTCTAAGAAGCCGGAATACGTCCCCCGCTTCCCCAGATTTCTCCCCGTCTTCTCCCCGGCCTTGAAGGCCAGGACCTAGTGTTCCCGCCTCCGCTGCCCCGGATACTCATCCGCATGGTTGGACAGTGTGGGAACTCTCCTCTTTTGATCACGACTCCACCTGCAATCACTTCCCCAGACACCCTTGACAGCAACATCCGGGTCAAGATCCGCAACATATGCGAAGCCAATCAAGAGAGAGCCGAATGTCGACCTATTTTAATGCTATGCTGTACTACCAAGTATCGACTTGTCATCAACCCATCCATCCATACTCCTCAAGACATCCCTACACATAACACACGCAAAGATGGACACCAAGTCAGCCCAAAAACTCGACGGCGTGTATGATGTCGTCATTGTGGGTGCTGGAATATCCGGCATCAATGCCGCTCACCACATCCAAGAGAAGCTCCCGAACCTCACTTACACCATCCTCGAGGGCCGCGACGACCTCGGAGGTACCTGGGATCTATTCCGCTACCCGGGTATCAGATCTGATACGGACCTACACAGCTTTGGTTTTAGTTGGTTTCCATGGGTGGAAAAGCGTGCCATTGCTGATGGGGGTTCTATCGTGCGATATCTGCGTGACGCGGCCGAAAAGGAGGGCATCGATCGCCATATGCAGTTCAAGCGCAGAATCCTCTCTGCCAACTGGGACTCGGCGGACCAGTCATGGAGCCTGAAAGTCGAAATAAGTCCTGGAAAACTTCTTGACTACAAGGCGCGATTTCTGATCCTCGGCACCGGGTACTACGATTACAAAGAGCCACGGAAACCTGACATCCCGGGTCTCGACAGCTTCAGCGGACAAGTGATTCATCCACAGTTCTGGCCTGAGGATCTGGATTACGAAGACAAGGAGGTTGTCATTGTCGGTAGTGGTGCCACAGCCATCACTCTTCTGCCAAACTTGGCCAACAAGGCGAAGCAGGTGACGATGCTGCAACGAAGTCCCACCTATATCCTGTCCATCGACAACAGCACCGGCAATTCGTGGCTCCATCGCATGTTGCCGGAGCTATGGTCGTTCAAGCTCAGCCGCTGGATGTTTATCTGGACGACTGCAATGATCTTCTACCTCTGCCGCGCCTTTCCTAACGCTGCGAGGTCCAGGCTTCAGCGTGGGGTTGGAGAGCAGCTCCCAGCACATGTCCCCATGGACCCTCACTTCACACCTCTTTACCGACCATGGGATCAGAGACTTTGCTTCAGCCCCAATGGGGACTTCTTCAAGGCCATCCGGGAGGACAACGCAAACGTGGTGACGGACCGCATTAGCCAAGTCAAAGGGGATGCCATCGTTCTCTCTTCCGGCAAGCAGCTTAAGGCAGACATCATCGTCACTGCCACAGGCCTAAAGCTCCAAGTTGGCGGGAACATTCAGATCACGGTGGATGGGGAGATTGTCCAGCTCTCGGACAAGGTAGCATGGCGGACATCCATGCTGAGCGATGTTCCCAACCTGGCCATCATGATAGGCTACGTTAACGCGTCGTGGACTCTCGGTGCCGATGTCACAGCACGCCTCATCTGCCGTCTTATAAAGCACATGCAGAAGAATAGGAAGACGAGCGCTGTCCCACGATTTCCCAGCAATGTCCAGCCACGGCCGCTATGGGATCTCGACGCGACATATGTCAAACAGGCGGAGAAGAGCATGCCGAAGTGTGGAGATTCTGGCCCTTGGATGGGACGTACAAACTACTTTTATGACCTGTGGCGTGCGAAGCATGCGAGCATCACGGCTGGGCTTGAGTTTTCTGCTGGTAGCGCCAAGATGTGATAGGGGTTTAGGAGGAGTTGAAGCCAACAGACAGTCCAGGATAAGCAGTGATCGTACTTCAACATGTGTTGTAGAGTGGTGGTGTGAAGTGTTAAAATGAGGTCATTTATGGAGTCAAATATACCTATAACACGATAGAAAGTTCTTATGCAGTGACTATCTGAAGTGAGGACTCCTTCCCGTGATATTTGGGACGCAGACCACGCTCGTGAGGTTCGAAGGTTGAAGAGCGACCATATGCTTCGCTCGGTGTATTATGGCACTTTACTGAGGTTAGGAGTAATATATCCTAAATAAAGTGATTTAATCGAGATGGTATTGTAAAAGATAATTATATCCAAGTCAAACTACGACGATTTATATGATCCAGGCAGTTTCGATTCATAGGGGGCCGACTATTCATTATCATTGCTGCTTACTCCCCATGTACCCCGGAATTATTTCCCCTCTCGGCTGCAATGATCTTTCTCATCACCTCCAGATCGGAAGGTAGAAGATCCTCAAGCACACTGGTCGATCCATCGGCCACAATGGTCGCGTCTCCTGGCCGAGTCACTGCCAATGCTATTCCCCCACGATATGTCCCCTTTTCAATAAGGTCCTTCATCCTCTCTGCGATCTCATTCGGCTTTATCAAGATAATGCCGGCCTCGTCTCCATTTTGGCTCTCCATGATACCCTTGAGAAGTGGCGTCTCGACAAGTCTAGGGGCTACAGTTTAGACGAGCCCGCACTTTGCTGTTTCATAGAAGACTTACCCGGGGCAAATCCCGACAACTTTGACCTGAGCTTCAGTTTCAGCCTTAGCTAGACTCTTAATGAGCCCAATTGTTCCATGCTTGCTTGCAACGTAGAGAGCCGTTGCGAAATGGCCATTGACTCCGGCGATAGACGATGTGATGATGACAACTCCTTTCTTGTTCTTGCCGAGGCATGCCCGGATCGCGATGCGGCTAAGCTTGATAGGATGACCGAGGTTGATATCGAGCTCGGCATATCTCTTGGTCTCGCGGTCGCCCCAGAAACTTGACCATTCCTTGGAGAGTCAGCCAGGAACAAGACGAGAGGAGGCTATCACTTACAGGTTCTCCAACACCAGCGTTGGCGGCGTAAACGTCTGGAACATCCCCAAACTCTTTCTCAGAGAAGGGAATCAAAGCTTCAAGATTGTCCCATTCTTGGACATCACACTTGATGAAACGGACACCGGGGTTGTTGTGCACGAGGGGTTCGGCTGCAGGTGAAAGGGCAAGGTCCGCGATGATGACTCTGGCGCCGCTTGTCAAGGCTAACTCGGCGAAAGCTAGCCCGATGCCTATTCATGGTGTTAGCCAAGTCCTCAGCTCTCGGGTATTAGGAGTTATCTTTCAGTAAAGAACATACCTGAGGCACCGCCGGTGATAACCACAATCTTGCCGTCCAAGGGGAAGTCGCCTAGCATGGTGATGATAATAAATATCGATGTACGAGTATTGTATCTACGAACAACTACAAGAAAAAGAATAAGTATATACCCAGGAAATTCATTAGTCTTGTGTTGAGGTAAATGCAGGCGGTTGTGGTCCCGGATACCCGACGGATCTGCTCCCGCCTCCTCACCTCCGCCTATCTCTGTGGATGCCATGGGCCACCTACCGCTCCCGCCACCACACCTGCGACGTGGATTTATTGACGGCGAAGCTAGGCGGGGAGGAAGTCCTTGAATGCGGATTATAATCATATCCGAGTCGTCCCGTTAACATCCCAAGCATTGTTTGCTCTTTGCTCTAACCTTTAGAGATACAAAGAATTTTAAGAAACCAATCAAGTAATACACTTGGTTAACTTTGTATGTGTAATTAGCAGTCAAGTCCGAGCAGACGCACCCTTCATCATGAGTTCACCCAACGAGAGCAGAGCACCCCTGTGGATCGACAACGAGCCCGTCCACACAAACGTAGAGTTTCTGGTCACCAACAGTGCGACTGGAAAATCGATCTCAGCCTCGGCAGCTTTACCAGAAGATGTGGACCGTATCGTCGAGAGTTCGCAAAGGGCATTCGCCCAGTGGAGGGGCACTACAACATGGCAGCGCCGAGACCTATTGCTGAAGGCAGCCAAACTTCTCGAGGAAAGGAGATCCGAAATTGAATGCGTCCTCAAGGTAAGCAAGCAGTGGTAATCCAGCCTTAACGATGATAGATACTGATTAGGCAGGTGGAAATCCCAATCGATGACTTTGTCATCCACCAGATCAACATTCAGAGCTCCATCGACCTCCTCCAGGAACTGGCCTTTCATGTGCATGACTCAGAGGCTGGAACTCTCCTCCCTAGCAAGAACCCAGACACTTATGCTATGGTCGTCAGGGAGCCAGTGGGTGTGCAGCTGGGCATCGCACCTTGGAATGCATCCCTTTACCTCGGCATTAGAGCGGTGGCAACCCCAATCGCCTACGGAAACACCGCCATACTCAAGGCTTCCGAGGTGACGCCCCTAGTGCACAACTACATAGGGGTCCTTTTCAGGGATGCCGGCTTTCCTCCTGGTGTCCTCAACATCTTGCAACATAGGAGGGAAGATGCACCTTCGGTTCTCAACGCTCTGATCAGCGACAAGCGTGTGAGAAAGGTCAACTTTACAGGGAGCGCCGCCGTGGGGAAGATCATTGCTACCAAAGCGGCAGAGAACTGCAAGCCTGTACTGCTGGAACTTGGTGGAAAGTCGCCTCAGGTTGTGCTTGAGGATGCAGATCTATCCAAGGCGGCTGAGGCGGCGGCCGTGGGAGCGTTCGCTCATGTAAGTCTGGAATGGACTGTCGTCTAGGCTCTTGGAAGCTGACAGAGAAACCTATAGCATGGCTAAATTTGCATGTCAACCGAGAGGATCATTGTCCATGCTTCGGTCATAGAAGAATTCTCGGAGAAGCTTACCATGGCTGCCCAAAAGATACAAGTCCAACCTGGGGCTTCTGCCGAGCACGTGGCCAAGGTAAAAGTGCTTGTGGAAGACTCACTTGAGAGAGGTGCCAAGCTACTCTTTGGGGAGGGCGTAGAGGCGAAAAACTCCCACATAAACCCCAGGATACTCACAGATGTCACACAGGATATGCCCATCTGGCGCCAGGAAACATTTGCACCTGTGGTGGTTCTGGTGCCCTTTACTACACTCGACGAGGCTGTTGATCTGGCGAATGACTCCGACTACGGACTATCGTCTAGTATCTTTACTTCTAGCGTCGCTAGAGGCATCGAGATAGCCCGGCGTCTTGACACAGGAGCAGTTCACATCAACTCTATGACGGTCCATGACGAGGTACATCTGCCGCATGGTGGAACAAAGGAAAGTGGCTGGGGCCGCTTTGGGGTCCCATGGGGTAAGCATTCTTTGGGAATATTGCTTAGTCTTCTAGCTAACTGTGAATAGGACTCTCGGAGTTCACGCAGCTTAAGACCATTACAGTAACCGGTGAACATTAGAGTAGCTGCCATTAGAAATGAGATGCAATGCGGTTTTCCCAACACTGGGCTTTCGTGAAAGGACAAGAAAGAAGAAAACAGATTGTTCCGTATCAGCTAGTTCTTCCCCGAGTAGTTGAATACATGCATCGATGGACTGATTAGCCATGACTTTATGGTTCCCCGGGAAACGCGTAGTAACGCTCGGTGGGCATATTCATTCCCGGGACGAGCTGAAGGTGCAGAAACAGCAAGGCAAAGAGGAATAACCCATGTCTACTGCGTTTTGCACAGCTTTGAGAATACAGGTTATAGCAAGACATCTCAAGCAAACAACCTGACTAGCATGAAAATTAAATTGCAAAGTATAGACGAATCTAACATTCACACTCGTCCTGGAGCGCCTACATCGACCCTCGCCCAGCCAACCGCACAAGTCGTCTTCTTGGCGACCATTGCGGTGAAAATGCTCTCTCCATCTGGGACCTGGTTTACAACTAGATACAATGTCTTTCCATCGTCACCTCCTAGATAACACGCAGTAGCATGTCCGCTCACACGAACCCGAGCGTTGATGTTGCCCTGCTGGTCAAGGCGGATGAACTGGTCGTAGCCCAGCAGAGAGAGCCAAATGTTGCCCTCAGCGTCCAGACATCCGCCATCAATCTTGACCATCTTCCCGGCAGCTTCCTTCTCGGCAAATTCTGGGAGGGAAGAAGGGGACCAGAAAAGCTGCCTGTTGGACAGCTCACCTCCCGGTCCAACATCAAACTTCAACAGCCCTTGTCCAAAAGTCTCAGCCACAAACAGAGATTTCCCATCCTCGGTAATTACCAGAGCGTTCGGAAAGACCAGATTCTCCGTAGCGACCTTGGCAGTGCGGTCCGTATCTACCATGATGAGGCGGCCAGGGGAAGGGTCCTCTCCGTGGAGGACCCGAGCCCCTGTATCATCCAGGTACACCCTTCCTGCATGGTCGATGTACATATCTCCGCAATACCCAGTCATGATGTCGGATAGATCGCAGTAGAGCGTCGTCTTTCCATCCTTGAGCTGATAGAGCTTGGCGTCAAACATGGACGAGTAGATGAGGGACCCGTCAGGATGAAAGAACATGCCGTTGGGTTGCTGGTCGACCTTCGCCAAGACCTCCTTCTCTCCAGACTTTGGGTTTATGGTGTAGATGGTGCGGCCAATCATGTCGCTGACATACAAAAGGCCATTGTGGTATCGAGGGGCTTCGCCGAAGAGCATGCCATCAGCAAGGGGCTGATACACGAATTCTTTGACAGCGGCCATAGTGTACCGGGGGCTAGATGTAGCTTTGGTAGGGAAAAGGTGAGATTAAGTGAGTAAGAATGGTTGAATAAATGAGGGAAAATAGAGCAAGACGCGATGCTAGATGATGGACACTCTGAAGTCGTGCAGCGCACAGCCTAGCTTTATACTCTCCGTCTTTAGATTCGTTCTTCCCATCCAGACCGACAACCTAACCTCCCTTGGCTGCTCTGTGTTTCTCTGGGGAGATGTTTCCCCGCATCAAGATCGAAAGTGCTTCAACCATGATCCATCAACCCGGACGCCACGGGACTAACTTGCGGGGGTGGATTCCATTTCAGGGTTCCGCTTGGCGGATGCAGATCCGCATTGTCAATACTTTGTGGGGTAGCTAGCTCTGTCGTCTACAGTGTACCCTCCTCATCGGTCTTTCGTTGCTTTCCCTACCTTGCAGGATATCCATCCACCTGTTGGTGTACTTCATTTAGCCTCTTGCATTTGGTAAGAGCTGAGAACAAGCCGCAGCGCAACGTAAATACAGCCACATAGAAAGCCTCGACGACCCGGTGTTGAAGCCCCCGAGTGACACGGTCCTGCACCTAACACCGAACTTTTGCGTCCACAGCACCAAGAGATTGTTTAAAGCGATATAAACATGTTTATTTTATATCATTGGAAGGCACACATAGGCAAATGGGCTCACAGGACATATTCAATCTGCAGTTTGCGGAAAGTACTAGCATGTGTTAAGATCAAGACGATATTGCCTAGCTAGCCCAGTGTTTCTACTTAACTGGACGGCTATGTAAGATAGGATTGATCACTAGAAAAGAAAAATACATTGAGTAAAGACTGTGTATCGCCCCCAAGCTGTGGAGTGTGTTGGTGCAGCAGTCAATGGCTCCAGGGCCGATCATGCCAGCACAGACTACAATCGTGGCCACACTGCAGAGCGATGATCCCGGAACCTGCTAACAAACCCCCATAGCCAATGTTTGGGAATTAAGGACTCGGAACCTGACGTCGGGGACGAAGAGGATCGCGTTCGGAATCAATTGCTTCCGTCTGTGGAATGGCGGCAAAGATTCCGTTAGTATCGTGTTGCGGCTAAGGATCCGGAGTTATGGGGAGACAAGTTGATCTAACCGAAAATAACGGAGTTTACCTCCTCTAAAGGAGCTAACCACTAAACTTATATCCGCTTTGATATGTGCTTGTCACAGATAAGAGGGCCGCGACTTAACCATTCCCCAGTATACACAGAGACTTTCCAACACACCCCTCGCTTGGCAGTTAAATAACCATCACGGTTGCAACATGAAAGTCATTATTAACGGCGGAGGCCTTGGAGGTCTTGGAGCCGCAATCGCTCTGAAAAAAAAGGGCCACCAGGTCACGGTTCTTGAGGCAGCTCCAGAACTATCCGAGGTAAGAACATGCGATTCCTCGCCCCCTTTGTTGGGGACTCGAGCCCGAGGCTGATTTTCTTCCCATAGGTTGGTGCTGGTATTCAGATTCCTCCAAACTCCAGCCGGATATTGTGCAGCTACGGACTCAAGGACAAGTTCCTAGAGAAAGTTGTCTGGCCTCAGCACTTTGCCTTTAAAAGATACGCGACGGGTCGGCTTTTGGGAACTACGCCCTTGCACCCTCATCTCTCGGAAAAGTACGGATCTCCTTACTGGCTCATCCATAGAGCCGACTTCCAGGGGCTTCTTTTTGACGCCGCAAAGGAGCTGGATGTTGATATCCGCTTGGGCTGCTACGTCGAGTCGGTCAATGTTGACAATCCAAGCGTCAAGCTGGCAACCGGGGAGACTTTGACGGCCGACCTCGTGATAGGAGCCGATGGCATCCGCTCCAAGACACGAGAGGCGCTTCTCGGGAGGATCGTAGAGCCAAACCCAGCGGCCAATTGCTCCTATCGCGCAACTGTTCCCGTCGAGATCATGTCTGCTGACCCGGATATTTCTCATCTGATGACGGATATTAACGCCAACTGCTGGATCGGGCCCGACCATCACATAATGGCCTATCCTATCCGTCAGGGCGCCATGTATAATCTCGTCCTGTCTCACCCTAGTGGCCTCGCTACGCCTGGCAAGTGGAACGAGCCGGGCAACCTGGAGGAGATGCGCCAACACTACAAAGATTTTGATCCAGTCATTCGAAAAGTTCTGTCCAAGGTCCAGAGCTGTCTTAACTGGAAAATTGCCGACCTGCCCAACTTGCCCACCTGGGTCAGTGAAAATGGCAGAGTCGTACTGCTGGGAGACGCAGCCCATGCAATGGTGCCATTTCTGGCTCAAGGCGCAGCGCAGGCTATCGAGGATGGCGCATGCCTCGCCGAATGTCTAGCTCGTGCCAAAGACCCCTCAGACATCCCAGATCTCATGCATGCGTACGAGGCCATCCGCAAGCCGCGAGCCGAGAGGGTGCAGCAGGCGACCAGGGACTCCAGTCGTGTTTGGCACTTGCATGATGGACCTGAGCAGGAAGCCCGAGATGTCGCGTTTGCATCCATGGCGGCTACCGCTCGCGACGAGAAGATGGATGAGGCATTGAACAAGGCAAACCCCAATAGTTTGAGCGGTAGGGAGTTTCAGCCGTGGCTGTTTGGCCATGATGAGATAGCTTTGACGAACGCGAGGCTGGATGAAATGTTTAAGCTTGAAAAGTAATAAACTAAGTTAGGTTTTTCTCTCTATTTATTATTCTTTCTTTCAACAGTGATAGCCTAAGAGACATCCGGGTACGCTTAGTATTTTGCTGAACATACGGGGTTGCCACGCCTGTTTGGCAGCCTGTGGAGAACCACGAAGGCATTTCACAGAAGTATCGTTGTCATGAGATAAACTGTTGGCCAGCAAGTCAATAGAATCCCATTAGTAATAACTATAAAACCAACGCTGGGAAGCGAGATGGTGGAATTGTCAGGATACTCCTTTGTCATCAAGATGCGTTGTCTTTCAGTTTGGTGAAACTATGGCCTCTGAGGAGCCGTGACCAGGACTGTAACAAATAAGATGTCAAGAGTTTACGAGTAATGATGAACTGGCGACAGTTGCCAAAAATTGAACCTGGTTGGATAACCCAGCTTCTCATGCTCATGTCGGCTAGTGTGATGGCCCCTCCAGGGGTGGAAGATGGCCGCCACCAACCATAGGCCGCTCATGTGGCACCTACTCCCCCGCGGAGTGATTCGGATCTTGTGAGGGAGGGTGCGGGTTCTCATGGTACAAGAATGGCTCGCTCGTAAACAGGGGCAGTGTTTTCTGCCTTGAGCAGGGGGCTCGGTGAGAGGAGGTGCAAGCACATTGCCAGATCTTTGTTGGGCTTGAACGGCAGCCTGGAGGCTGTGAACATCGAAGAGTGGTAGGCATACACGAGGCATTCGCAAGGCGACACAGAAACACACGCCTAGAAAGCCTGATATAATGTAACCTCAGGTCAGGTGGACACTCATACTGCATTTGCCAAGTCTGCAAGTGTGTGCCAACTCAGCAGGCCACAGCCTCGTATGGCTAAACAACAACGTAACTGTTCGCATCGGGCTCCCATGAGGGGTACCCGCTCTCTTTCCAAGCAAAACTACCAGTTGGAATCAGGGGAGTTACCTACGGAGGCGACTGGACGGGCATGTATTAAGCAAAGTCACATCGAGAACTGAGTTATGTCTGAATGGCATGCACCCCCCAATGGATGTTTTCTCTTCACTCTTTCATCCCCCCTGCCCACGTTGGTCTGCGCCGCATAGCTGTGGCTGCTTATGATGTACACCATTCTGCAAGCCATTTCAAGGCTCTGCATTGGGCATAACTAGCCGGGCGACATGGCTACACCCAAGTATGCCCCAGTTATGCTAACCTATTTTTCTTGTTTAGCTGATTCGTTTAAACTCAACTAGGGGTGAGGCCAGCATGCATGAATTTAAAACGCGCAAGGCACAGTGAACAATCAGATGGTCATGCATAGCTTTGAACTCGGAAATGGAATTTGGGACTGAAATGTGGTATCAAGTTCTCTGGCTGTTTAACTCCACTCTTGCCGGGCAGGCAGACAGCAGGCTCTGTTGGACTCGAATCCATGTGCACATTGGGCGTCTACATTAACACGCATTTCCCACCAGGGACTCTGTCATATCTTTTTCTCCCCCGCTTAACTCCGACAGGAATCTTTTCCCTGTTTTTGCAGAGGCTCAGAACCTTTCCATAATTCGCCCCCTTACATCCCAAAAGGGGGCATGGATCCTCTCTCCATCTCAGCGAGCATCGCCGGTCTGGTGGCTCTGGCCGACCTCGTGTTTCGCCGTTCCACCAAGTACCTGAACGGCGCACGAAAGGAGGCCGAAGACATCTCTCACGAAGTCAAGAATCTTTCTCTGATATTACACAACCTGTCACATGTTGCCTTTGAGTTGGAAGAGACACAGTCTCCCGGTGGAACCCAACAGACGGCAAACCTCAAACCACACCACTTACACGACTGCCAACAGCTCCTCAGGCGACTGGAACAAGGTCTTGTTGAAAAGCAACTCAACCTCGGCTCAACTTCATGTATCGAGAGACTTCAAAGTCGCCTGACATGGCCATTCTCTTCATCCGACACAAAGGATATTCTTCGTGATGTGCGACGCCACAAGCAGACCATTGAATTTGCACTGAAAGCCGACTCGTTAAGCAATCTAAGGCTTCTCCTTTCCCGACAATCAGAGAGCAATTCCAAAATCAGCAACGTACAAGAGACTGTCAACAAGATCTATGATATTCAGACAAGCATTCGCGTCGACAAGAAGAGAAACAAAGTGCTTGAATTCTTCACCAAGGCCAACCCGAGTTCCGAGCTCGACACCAACAGAAATCTACGCCACAACCTCACAGGCCTCTGGCTCACCGAAGGACCCGAGTTTGAGGAATGGTACACCACACCCGGGTCGAAAATCTGGTGCAGCGGCATCCCAGGCGCTGGTAAATCGGTCCTTGCCGCTGCCATGATTGACGAGTGTCTACAGAGGAACGCGTCCAATCCATGCTCAGCCATGGCATACTTCTTCTGTGTTTACAGGGACGAGAAAACCCAGGACCCTGCCTCCATTCTCTCCTCGCTTTGTTCTCAACTTGCTCGGCAGGATGAGAAGGCGTTTTTGGTCTTGGAGGAATATTACCATGAACTGACATCTGAACGTCAACTTCAGTCCGGGCCCTCAACGAAGAAATTGATCAAGGTTCTCCGAAGGATGTGCTCCTTGATTAATCGGGTCTACATCATTGTTGATGGATTGGATGAATGCGGCAAGCAGGTCGAAGAAAGTGTGGAATCCCTAGCGGCCCTCCTCCCATACCCTAATGATGAGACGCTCAACTTAGCTCTATTGAGCAGAGACGAGGTCCCTATAAGGGAAATCCTGAGAACCGAGTTTCAGAATGTCGAAATCGAAGCACACACCAATGACGTCCAACTTTATGTGACAACAGAACTGGACCAACGCATCGCGTCGGGAAAGCTAAAGCTTGGAAACCTTAGCCTGAAGGACGTGATCATAACGAGACTAGTTGATGGGGCCAAAGGAATGTGAGTGCATGAATGAAGTTCAACCCTTTTGAAAGTGTTGGACGCTAATATGGGAGTTCAGGTTTCGGTGGGTGGCTTGCCAACTGGACACTCTCTGCAAACTTCCAAGGGATAGGGATCGACGAAAAGCGTTGGACAAGCTGCCGCCCACACTCTTTGATACATACGAGCGCATCCTAGCCGGAGTCAGCGACTTGCCTGAAGCCAACAAACAACTAGTGCAGAGGACCTTGCTTCTTATTAGTTCCCCTCATCATACGCACCTCAGCCTCCGACAAATATGCGAGGCCATCTCCCTCTCAGATGATGAAGAGGAGCTCCTGGATGACGATATTGTGGATGGGGAGGACGTTGTCCGATTGTGCAGCAGCCTCGTTCGAAAGAGAAAAATGCCAAGTCGGAGTGACGAAGTTGGCATTGAATTCTCACACTTTTCGGTGCAGGAATATCTACAAGGCCCCTGCCTCGAGCATCCCACGCTCAGTGTGTACGGTGTATCTCGGGAAAAAGCCTGCAGTCTCTTGGCATCCCTCTGTCTTGATTACCTCACCCTCAAGAACCACGATCAGTTGCCGATAGCAAGCGGCCATGCAAAAGACAAAGCGATCGATGTTATGAATGAAAGAGATTTGCGACATCCTTTCTACAGACATGCTGCGACGCTTTGGCCGTTCTATGTCAGCGAGGGCAGTAAAGGCTACTGTCTTGAACGCATCCATAGCCTCTTCCAGCTTCCAAAGACACCAGCCTTTTGCTTGTGGGCGACCACGCTTGCTGCTCACTCGATGTCGATGGATCTTGAACGTTGGCATAGGGATGCTAGCGCATGGTTTGAGAACCCGAGTTTTAGGGGCAAAATCATGCCCTATAACGCCTTTCATGTCCTCCGACCAGACTTTACACCTCTACACATGGCGGCTATCTTGGGGATGCCTGACCTTTGCGACCATCTACTCAAGCAAGGCGCAAACGTGAATGTCAGGGGCAAGTTCGGTGCCCCCTTGCACTGTGCAATCGCTGGCCTTGGAATTTTCAACTTCGCCAAAGTCCCCAACTGGAGGCGCTACGAGTGGGCCATCTTCTTCAACAGAGTGGGCCAACTTCTTGGACGACAGCAACCTTGCCAAATTCTACTCAATGCCGAGGCAAATCCGCACTTGTGCTTCATAGATAACCAAAAGAAGGCTTGTTCACCTCTATCCCTTGCCGCAACGTCGTTGTGCGATGAGTACGGTTTGGATATTGTCCTCGAGCTGATCAAAGCTGGCATTGCCATTGGAGAAGAGGACCTGGTCCATTTTCAGGGCCGATACACTAACATTCTGAAGTTACCGCACCTCCGTGGTGAAGGGAGCGAGAGACAGGCCGTCGTGAGCCTTCTCGGTGCTCTCAGCCCTCCAGACCAAGAGACGAAAGGCACCCCAGGATCGCGCCTGTACGTCGAGACATACACTTGGGCAACAAGAATTGGACTCAAGGACTTGGATCAACTATCAACAACCCAGCCAACAGTCGAGTTCAGCGACGATGAGACTATCAATCTCATCTCTGGATGGATCACGAGCAATAATAGCCTCGAGTTGGGTCGGTTCCTAGAAAGCAGCCGATCGGAACTGGTAAAATCTACCAAATTTGGACGTTTTGATATGCCCGCCCTCCACTTGGCCACATGTCACGGTTCACTAGATGTGCTAAAGTTACTTCTTGAGCATGGCCTTGATGCAAACATGACCAATCAAGTCGGAAGGACACCAGCGTATTGGTGTTATGACGTGGACCCACTCCGAGTGCTGTTGGAACATGGCGCCTCTACGCTTGTGCCCGACAAAACCCAGGAGACGATTTGGCATCAAGCTGCGAGAAGAGACAACGTAAAAATGTTGGAGTTTCTCGTTGAACTCGACGTTAGACAAGAGGCGTTGCAAATGGTCTCGTTGGAAAATGAAACACCAATCTGTTCAGCCTTGAATAACGGGCGAAAAGACGCCGTTCTCTTGCTCCTCAAACACTGCGACTCGAGAAGGTTCTGGAAAAGCGGCATCTCTATTTATCGAGCAGCAGCAGAAATGGGGTCGGCTGAGATCATACAACATTTACTACATGCCGACATCGAGGTGGACGGCATGGACGACATCACGGGGAGTCCACTCTACTATCTTTCTACAGACGCCTCTATTGAGTGTATTCAAATTCTCAAGGGCTTATTTCCTCTAAACCAACGAAGGAAAGAGGATCTCAGGACGCCACTCGAGTTGCTCTTGCTTCGAGCTTTGAGCAGTGGGGTGACATTAGACCGCGAGCGCATCGAAGTCATGCTCCCCGACGCGGCTGTCTCAAATTTCAAGGAAGCGAGCATCCTGTGGTCATTCTTAGGTCTCGAGGTGACCAAGAGTCTTCACACTTCTAGCACATGGATTTGGCTCAAAGATACCATTCTCACCTTCAGCGCACTAGGAATCATGGCCAAGTACGAAGAAGAGAGAGAGGAGTCGGCTTTGCTCCCGTTCATGCCAGCTATTGCCTTGACATCTGGCAACATGTGCCGAATGGTATTAGAAGTATCGGAACAGCCACTGCACTACCTTCACTGGTCCTGTATCGCGGACATGATGCAGCATATCATGGAGCAGTCAAGATATTGTGACCGCGCGTTGGGCGAGCCCGACGCCACACGACTTTTATCCCTTGCCATCCTACACGACGATGTGGAGATGGTGTCCTTCCTTATCGACAAGGGGGTTGATATGCATTCAAGGCTTGATGGACTCTCTCCGTTTGAACTCGCCTGCTTTCCCAACGTCCCGATCAGCGAGAGGAGCTTCGCGCTTCTTTTGAAACACGCCAACCCTCAGAAAATGGCCCAAGGGAACGAATTGTTCGAGGGGTGTGGACCTCTTCACTTTTGTGCAGGATGGAATGGAAAGGGGGTAAGAGTAGGCCGCCCTTGGAAATTGAAGCAACTCTTAGAGGCGGGCCTTGATCCAAATTCGCCCTTGCCTGACACATGTGGATCACCTCTCGCCTTTCACATCGACAGAGGCGTCATCAGCACGGCTGACATGCTTGTTGAAGTCGGAGCTGATCCATGGGCTCGAGGGGCGTATCAATTCGACGCGGCTTTGGAAGCGGTTCGTTGCGGCCATGATTCAATCCTCATCAAGATCGCCACAGCCAACCACCAATCCCATTGCTGGGATCGTACTTGGGCCCACGTCTTTGACAACAAGAGGTTTGCTGGCGGGAACGCGCTGCACCTGGCCGCATCACATGGCACCACAAAATGCTTGGGGTTTTATCTCGACCGAGGCTTTTTATCGGATCTAGAATGTCATGATGATGATCTTGAGACTCCCATGCACTATGCTGCTCGGTTTGGTCACGCCCCAACGATCGAGTTTCTCAAAGCCCGTGGAGGAAATATCGACGCCAGGAACCGCTTTGGTTTGACTCCATTGCACTTTGCTGCACGACATAGACACTTAGAGACAGCCAAAACCTTAGTCAACCTCGGCGCCAAGCAACAGGCTTGTAATGGAGGCGGCATTCCGCTGATGCATGCATATGCAAATGGAGATGCAACCATGATTGAAGCCCTCCAAAGTTCCTCTGAAAACCCCCAAGAATCAAGTTCTACTATCAAATCTCCAAGAACGTTAAGGCTATTGGCAGAGGCAATGCGCAATGCCATTCTGCGGTCAGATGTCACGGCTTGTGAGAGAATCCAGGCCATGGGGTGCCCAATAGACGTCGAGATCCATTCGGATCAGGCTGTTACTCCTTTGGCTGTGGCTATCTGCCACCAACAAGACCCGGCAATTGTTCAATGGCTGATTGATTCTGGTGCAACGGTCTCGACAGTCTTTCCTCAACCCTACCAGGGCCGGTACTCGTCTGCTCTTGAAGCAGCAGTCGCTCAGCCGATATTCAACAGTCTCTTGAACAAGTTTCTGAGCAAATTCTTGGAAGAAGGGGGCAGTTTTCTTGAAATGGATCGAAGTCCTCTCCATGTTGCCGTCCACTACAACAATTTTGAGGGACTTGAGATTCTGTTGGACTGGCTTCTCAACAAGTACGACAGCTCCGAGCCGAATTTGTAGGTTATCAAATAGTTACCAAGTTAAACCCAGCTGATAATTTCCCAGGAACGGGTCAATCCGTATCGTCGAAAGGAGCCCTTCACAGCGCGACACACTGTCCGCTTTCGTCAACCAACAAGATGCTCACTATCAAAACACCGCACTTCATCTTGCAGCCTCCAGAAACAACCTTGAGGCCTGTACCGTCCTAATCAGCAGTAGAGCCAACATTGAGCAGATAGACGGTAGAAACAGGACGCCACTTCACATTGCCGCTGCACACGGCTCCCTTCAAGTTGCCAAACATCTTCTCGACTGTGGTGCTCGTCCAAACCCTTTGGATGTGTGGGCTGAAACGCCTCTCATATTCGCGTATCGGCAACGTCAGTGGAAATTAGTTGATCTTCTCACACCGTACTACAAAGACATGATGAGAACGAACCACTTCGGACAAAATGGTTTGCATCTTATGACGATGAATGGACTTGGTCCAGCAAGGAAAGGGGTCTTACTAAAGATTTTCTCTCAGTGTCTAGAGCAAGGGGCAAGCTTGTACTTGCGAGATAACGAGGGAGTGACCCCTATTCACTGTATCATGGTCAGCGAGTCGGCGTGTCACCTGCGGTTCTTATTAAACAAGAACCATTGTTTCCTGCAACCACAGGAGATTGCTCAGTGGCCCCGTGATTGGTTTTTTGATGGCGTTCACAAATTGGCGGCAATATCCAAGAACTTGCGCCTCGTTCGACCGTTCTTGAGCAAGCACGAGCTTTGTCAAATCTCGGGCGTGGCAGAGAGAGGGAGTCACAGTCTATTGTGCCTAGCGGCATGCTGGGGCTCAGTCGAGGTGATCGAGAGCCTTCTTGCGCTTGGAGTCGACATGGTCGAGCATCGATGCAATGATCACGGCACGCCGTTAACCACCGCAGCTTCAAGAGGCCATGCCGAAGCAGTCAAGTGTCTTGTGCGCAATGGCGCAACGGTATCCTACGACCTCTGCCAACCAAGTGATTTCGAGGTCAGCGTGGGAAACCCGGACTTTGTCATCCGGGAGTGGTTGTTCGTGGGTCGATATCTAGAGCGGAGGAGGATCTCGAACGTCACGGCAGAAGCTTCTGGAAAGATTGAGAGTTGGGCTGGCGTGCGTACTGCGAGAGTGGTCCTGAAGTGGGAGTGGAAGAGACGTCGAGAAGAGAGTATCTGGGAATATGCGTGCAGACGACAGGGGATTCTCAAGGAGTTGAGGGGTAAAATTGTGAAGTGCGCTAGAGAGGACGACAGCGGTGATGATGCTAGTGGCGATTTCGGTGACGATGTCAGGGATGAGGAGTTCTCTGGCAGGTACTATTATCTGAGACAGGAACGTATAAGGGGGGCTAGACTTGTTTACTGATCTATCAGGATTCTTATGTCATACAATTCAACGCTGTATTTACTGCTTCAGTTATTGGGCCGCGAAGTGATAGAGTGGCCTCTTAGTCTTCTACTACCATCAAGGTCAAAACCCCCTATTCCTAAGGTCGAACTAATGCGATAGGCACGAGGCACTTACCAGATAAGGTATCCAGATAAAGAAGGTCAAGATGTACAAAACATCAACTCCAAGAGGCTTTGTTCTAAAAATCGTATTCCGGGACCTTGATTCTTGTGTAAGAAGCAAAGGATAAGGTTGGGTATGCCCACTCCTAACAATTAGATCTGTTCTATTACGTCTTGAGAATATCCATCTAAGAGAAGATCAATCCGATCGCATTTCGCTCAAGTCAAGCATAGCCCACTCAGCTGCAGTTTATGCATAAGCGATCATCTTGCCTGGGATGGTTCTAGCGTTTCGTTGTTCCAGGACGCGCGCTGATGTCACTTCGCTTTTTCACCAATGGTTATTACAGTACACAAGATAAAGCGGTGGGACACACCTTATTTGGTTAGTTCTTTATCTATGTGTTATTCAGTCATCCAAAAAAAAGACCCGGCATGACGACATTCAGCGCAACCTCATGTCCGAGTTACAATCTGCAGCTTGCCCTCGAGCCAAGTTGCGAGCTGCTGAGTGAAGTTCTTTGACTCAAAAATGATTTCATAGCGTCGATCCCTCTATTTCCGTTCTACCCTGCCATGCTGATCTTCCACTACATTTAAGATCAGTGTGATATATATCTCTGAGTTCTCCCATTATCTTGTACTGTCTGATTATCTTGATAAACCCACCTTCAAGCCTGCATTGTTCCTTCACCTTCAAGCATCAATCTCAAGAGCCCATAAAATATAACATCCACCTTGGACATGGCATACCAACAACTGCAAAGCTATGCTCCCCCGTCAGGTCCTTCTCAAGGGCATGCAATGTATGGGCCCCCTCAAGGTCAATCCATGTATCATCCGCCACAAAGCCACATGCAAGGTCAGGTGCAGGGCCACACGCACGGCACTGCCCAATTCAAAATCACGAAGCCTTCTTTTCATAGTCGTTATGAGTGCAAGCCTGATAACGCACCCGACGGTCCCTCAGCCTACAGTCTCGAAATCTCAAAAAACCCAAAAAAGCATCCAGACTTGGCCCTGACCGCGGGAGGAGCCTCGGTTGCAGCATGCTACCTTCCGGAAGCAAGCCGCTACTACAACAGCGACAGCAAGACATTTCGCCTCGGTCTCGGTGATCCTTCCAACGTGCAATGGACCGAGATGTCGTATCGAGGCAAGGACAAGCATGGCTGGACTTTCTCCTTGAACCTCCCGAATATGGGACAGCCGATTCCATTGACATGGTTGAAAGACAACAACGTGGCCGTAGATGGGATGTCGGCCTCACGGCTGAGTAACAACAACTTCAAACTCCAGGACCCTAACGGCCAGATTATGGCCGTCTTTACAAGCCACACCATGAGCCTGCGACCCAGCTCAGTGGGCACACTGCAGATTAACATGGACCTGGGCCCGATGTTTGAGTATGCTGTCATCACAACTTTACTCTCCATTTACGACTTTCAGAAACGCGAGGAGGAAAAGAGATCCAGTTCCAGTAGCGCTGGTGGTGCTGCCGCTGCCGCTAGTTGTTGAAATAAACATTCGGGGCAATACACAGCAACTCATACAAAGGTGAGGGAATTCATGTAGTTTAGTGACAGGTATTCAATCATGAGAAAGCTATGTATCGAGGACTCAATCAAAGTTAGTCACCAAATGTCGAACCTTTCGTCTCGGTGTTATTTGACTCCCATATACCGTGCCATTCCTACAACTCCCCTACCATGACAGTGGACTTTTGTATTCATCATCAATATGCCAACTTCTCATACGGGATAAGCCATGCTCTAGATGCCTCGAGATGATGTAATTCTGCCTTGCGTCCTTAACATCGGATTACCATATCGAGTCAATAGACTACATGAGGGCCTCTATTACGAATTAGCGAATCGGGTGCTCTAAAATCAAGGCTCGCAAGGATGTGTATGTGGCTCCACTGTCTTGAGTCAATGTGCTGAGCCGATGCGGTACAATTGCCTCTTTTAGAATCGTCATTGATGATGACAATAACAATGCGGTACAATTACCAGTTATAACCGTAGCGCAACCTGTTAGAAACGACTGATCCGACTCCGATAGCAGCCATTATCTCGATAAACATAGAGAGGAGGAAAAGTCGACCAATGAACAGGGAAATTGGAGTGGCGGCTCGTACCAGAACTGGGGTCAGACATGGTCAGTCCACTCAGACTCTGGTGTCACCAATGGATCCCGGAGGGTTTGTTCATTCTAACGACGAGACCCATTCAGCAAATCTTATGATTATCGTGGCTAGGTTGGACAAACTGCATGTACGAAGCACTATCCCCCAGTGCTGCATCTAGCCAGATAGTAAGATAAGGAAGCTCATATGCAATATAAGCTCTAAAATGTCTGACTTCAAAATTAGATTCCGAAGCCTTGTTTCTCTCTTTTCTTCTTGGCGAGAATCACTTTCCGAAGAGAAGCAACCGCCTCTGACGGACTTGACTCTTTCTTGACCTTTAAAATCCCTCAAGGTTCTTCTTCTGATACCGGAAACACTTGTCTTTAAAGGGTCATCGCATCAAGAAGGCAAACGTTGTTAGCCATGCTCAGAAACCTTGTTTATAAGCGCGGCGGCATTGCATCATGCACGCCTCTCAGAGCAAAGGTTTCAACTGAGGCTCGGTTGTCTTCAACGGCCTCCAGCGCCCAACCGCCAAAGACAAAATTCTACATGCCGCCAGAATGGACAAGGCACTCTCAAACCATCACCGTGTGGCCTGATTTCGCCTCGATCCCGGACGAAGCCATCCTGCGCGATGCACGTTCAGAAATCTCAGCTATCTCAAATGCCATTGCGCGCTTCGAACCCGTCACAATGTACACCAAGCCTCAAAACCTGGAGAAGGCCAGAGACACCGTATCTGAAAACGTCACTGTCCGCCCACTGGAAGCGAGCCAGCTCTGGGTTCGCGACACGGGACCAATCATCGTCAAGAACCTCTCTGATGATTCCCGGGCAGGCCTTAGTCTGAGCTTCAACTACTGGGGCGACAAGCTTGAGAGCCAAGGGGATGAAGAAGTTGCATCGGGTATCTTGAATGACATGGGTGTCGAGGTTTTTACTGCTGGTTTCCGTGCTGAAGGAGGAGGATTCGAGGTTGACGGTCAAGGAACGCTTCTTGCCACTGAAAGCGCCATTATCAACCCGAATCGGAATCCCGGACTGTCAAAGAGTGACATTGAGGCACAGTTCAAGATATATCTTGGCATCGACAAAACAATCTGGCTTCGTGGAATCAAGGGTTACGAGATGACCGACTACCATATCGACGCGTTGGCCAGATTCATCTCGCCCGGCAAAGTATTATTGGGTCGGATTCCAGAAACCGCCGACAAAGTCCTCGTTGAAGCATACCAAGAAGCAAGGGAAACACTCGAAAGTGCAACAGACGCGTCTGGCAATCAGATCGAAATCATCGAAGTTGCCGAACCTCATCCTAAAGAGCTGCGTGGCGAGCACTTTTTCGAAACTGTTGCTTCCTATGCCAACTATCTCTTGGTAAATGGCGGCATCATCATTCCTCGCTTCGGTGTTGGAAAGGCAGATGACGATGCGTTGGAGCTGTTCAAGAGATGCTTCCCGGACCGCGAGGTTGTCCAGGTTGATATCAACACGGTTCCAAAGCTAGGCGGGGGCATTCACTGCTCAACGCAGCAGGTTCCGTTGATCTAAGTTCGCAGTTAGGACTTTGTATCATAGTTAGATGGTATATCTCATCGCAGCTCAGCCTTAGATGTTTGACATAAATCCATCTCGAGATGTAGTACGTGTATGACTCCATCGCCCAACGTTCGCCCTTACTCCAACTCTCTGTTTCAGATCTCACTTTCATCCTGACCGATATCAAACTATAGTAATTACTTGATCCGTCTCAGATGACTCGATATCCTCCCATACACCCGTAGGTGGTCCTTCATCCTTCCTAGGCGCTCTCAAGTCGTCCAACCTCTGCTTGTCATCCCCATCGTCTATACAAATCCCAACTCTCCGAAAAACACGCGAATTACCATCTTGATCAACAGGTTCCAACAAGAGGCGAATTATAGTTGGTGGTCGCCCTCCCTCATCAAACCACATCGACCGGCCCGCCCATTCATACAAAGGCCCCTTTTCGTAAGCAACCAAGTCAAAAGCGTAGTAAGTTTCAGCTACCTCACCCTCAAGGTCAAATACTTCACCAAAAATATCGTGTTGTGTGTGAGGCAGTAGAACCCTCTTCTTGTGTAATGTACCTTTGAGGGTTATTGATCCAGAAACATGGCTCTGCGATTGGTTGGCTTTGACGTCGAACGACACGACGGCTGCCATTGGGACTGGCTCGTGGAACGGTTCACGGTCGAACACGCCAAAGTTGACTTGTACTCTGATAGAAGACCAAGACCAGGAGGGTCCTCTGCGCTGCTGGGTGTCCCTCTTCTTCACCTTCCAGCAGAGGCTCTCGAGCAGTCTGTCGCCCTTCCACATTCCACCCACAAACTCGCACCCAATTGACTTCTCGAGGGACTTTCCGAGCGCAAGGACCGCTGGTATACGGTCAGAAGCCTTGGAGAGGTTCCTAGAGGTAAACTCTTTGAGAAGGGCTTGCCAGACGGCATGGGGGCTCTCTGGCAATTCGTTCTCCTTTGCTGGGGAAGGGAGTCCTTTGACGGTGCATTTAGGATGAGCTCTACGGTTCACCTCAAAGCTTGCAAACTCGCCTGCAAACCTTGACATTATGGAAGTGCTTGGATCCGCGTCAACGCTCATGGAGCAGAGGCATTCCCAGTAAAGGTAGCTGGGTCCAAAGTAGAGAACCCGGGTGCTCAGGAGCTGCTCCTGAAGAGTCCACCCGCGGGAGCTTATAGGGCCATCCACTGTAACACTTCCCAGTACAGAGAACCCACCGGGAGTAGACTCTTTGGACAAGGTCCAGAATGGAAACAAAGCCTGCTGATGGACCACTCCTTGTTTCCACTCTGGTCGCTGTGTTTTCGGTAACCAATAGTCAAAAGGCACAGGTTGAGAGACTCTCAGCATGCGAGGTTGAAACATGTTGTCGTGGCAATCTTTTGCTACTAGGCTGGAGATTGTCAAGTCGGCATTGGAGTAGACGTCGCTCATCTTGGACGCCTCTCTATCCCAGTCTTGACCATCGTCCTGAATGATACACAGAGCGTCGATCCATAGATATTGGTACCCAAGAGATCTAGCCGTTTGGATAGCTTCCTGTATAAAAGTTGGAAGAGTATCCATTGGGATGCCTTGCCGATACTGCGAAATGTTTGCCTTTGTGGTAATGGTGTTGGTATTTCCCAGGTCGCCCCAGCAGTATGACAGTGCGCAGTATGGGCCCTCCATAGCTTTTCCGTCTATCAGATAAGGATCTTCCTCTGTCAAGTTCAATACTCGGATCGGAAGAGTCTTGTTTGAGTCCCCACGTTGATAGGACTGCTGGCATAGAGAATGCCCAGGCGCGTTCCTACACTGGTGAAGCCATTCTCGCGCAACCTTTATTGCTTGCGGTGAACCCGTAGTCGTATCTTTCCCAGGGTTCTCAAGATAGTCAAAGACGAACCTCTCGGAAAACGAATCACCGCCCAGACTTCCCCCGAGTCCCGCCTTTGGATCCCAAACAAGGAGATCAGCCTCCTGCAACCTGTCAAGGAGCGTGAAGTAAATGTGTGACCCATCAGATGCCTCTCCAGACAAGCCCAGCTTTTCCATTTCTTCTGATATCTCTTGCGACTTTTCTTTTTCAGCATTGTCGAGCACATCTGCAGCAAGGCCACAGAGCCGACAGCTCTTGGCACTTTCATTGAGAGCGTCGCGGCTCTCGTGAATCTGAAATGGAGGGCTAGGTATGACTTCTTTGGCATGTAAACGACAGCCTGACACGTGAGACTGGAAGGACAAGCACCGATCACACGGGGTTTCTCGCTTTGTCGGCCTTGTGATGCCAGCAGCATCGTATAGAGCGTGAGTCACACTGTCGACAAAGCTCATCCCATCCGCTTGTGGATTATCGTTCATCGATGAGACCACTTGACTGTACACCCCATACAACTCCCTTGGGGGTAGGAACTTTCTGCTTGTAGCAACAGCAAGCAGGTCTCTGGCTGCAGCAGGCGTGGCCTCTGTTCCATCTCTCGACTTGTTGGAGAGTAAAGGAGATGGCTTCAACTCCGGATCATGAAGTAATAGGATATCCAAAGCCATTTGGTCCTGTGCAAGAATAGCAAGGTCCACGATTGACCACTCGAAATGTGAAGCAGTAGACAAGCCAGCACCGCTCTCAACCAGCAGACGAAAAATGTTCATATTGCCCGAGGCCAATGCCATATGCCACGGAGCCTTGTCTCCTGCTTCATCCTTGCTGAGATCTGCACCATGCTCGACGAGAAACTGAACGGCTTTCTCATTCTGGCGCCCTATAGCCTCCTGGAGAGCCGTAGTTCCCTCAGAGTTGAGCAAATTGACATCAGCCCCGTGCTGAACGAGAAGCCGGGCAGACTCAAAGTCAAAGGAACGCAGAGAGCGGTGAAGAGGTGTGTTCCAGCACTTCCAATCCATACGATCGTTGGATGCCGACTCATCATCACGCACTTCGAAGATTTCCAACACATCTTCCTCCAGCCAGATTGTGTTGGGATCGAAGCCTTTAGACAAGGCATCTTTCAGGGCGAGAAGCTCTATCTCGTCTTGGACTTCGGGATAGTACTCTTCGGGCAGGTACTCGCCTGACTTTAGTTTTGGTGGATACTCAAAGGATTTGTTGCTGACGCCAAGGTTAGATTATCACCATGTTGTCAGATCGACCGTTGTTTCTTACCTCGTCGCCGCAGTCTGAGCCTCTTCCGAGGGACCCTTATCCTCCGCCATGTTGAATCCTGGCTGTAAAGGTAGAAGGAAGAAGGAATGCCGTGAGAATAAGCCCTAGTCTATCATTAGGGGCAGTGTTATTTATCTATGTTACTCGCTTACAATGCACATCTATCTAATATGGGGTGAACACGTCACCATGCATGAAATACCGCAAAAACTGCCAAGCCTATTACTCCTCCTGTAAACATCTCCCTGCTCCTTGAAGCACCGGAGTCATCATCCTCCTCTGTCTTGCTTGTCGACGCCTCCTTTTCTGCGTCTTTTCCGTCTCCTTCTTTGAATATTTGCTGTGTTGATGAAGGGGATGCCTCTTCGGTTGTTGTGGATGAAGAGTCCTCCGACTCTGTCTTGGAAGTTTCGGTCTCGGTTTCTGTGGTTTTAGGGGGCTTGGTTGATGTCGTCTTGACCATGGTTGTCTTTGTGGTCGAGGTCGTGGTGACTGAAGGGGCGTTCTTGATGAAAGGGTCGAGAATACACTGCTTCATCAACTTGTTGTCTTCGTATCCATCTCCAGATTTAATCGGTGTCAGAGTCAAAACGTAGTCGTATTTGAAACTGCCAGCTCCCCAGCCAACAAAACCAATGAAGACGTCAGAGTTCTTTGCGATGAACTCGTTTTGGGCGCAGAACTTTTCCATGCACTACACAAGTTAGCTAGTAACAGCCAAAGTTGAGTAAAGACGCTTACCGAAGGGTCCATGGAGGCTCCAGACTCGGAAATGATGGCCAGGCGCTTGTTCTTCCTCAACCAATCCGCCATGGCCCTGAAAGCCTCAACGTTATCAGTCGTGCACTCCTCGAAAGATCCAGAGTTGTTGATATCCAGATATTTGTGAAGATCAAGAATCAACCCATCCTTGCTCCCATCAGGATTCTCGATATCAGCCAAAGCATCCGCGCTTCCAGTTGTGATAAACGTCTCAACATTCGTAAAGTTCGTTCCAGGCAGGAGAATGATCTGTGACTTTGCCCCAGCCTTTCGAATACTCGTGACAGCCGCCTGGCAACTCTTTGCCCAGAGATTAACATCCAGATCGTGAGGTTCATTCATGAGACCGAACATGACCTTTTCCTCCTTGGCGTACTTCTGGGCGAGTTGACTCCAGAGGTCGGCAAAGTCTTCGTCTGAGGGACCGCCCTGGCCGATGATTCCACCGTCGTAGCGTGCAAAGTTGTGCACGTCAATCATGCAGTAGGCGCCAGTGTCGAGGCATATTTGCATGAGTTGATCGTATAGTCCGAATTTCTCTTCATCTAGCTTGCCGCCTACTTGTTCGTTGAGGAGAAACTGCCATGTTGTTGCTAAGGCTTGTTAATAACGATGCTAAATTGAAGTGTCTAGGTGACTTACGTATACGGAAAGTGTTGAGGCCACTGTCTTCAACGAAATGTTTCATCTGTCCTTCACCATCTCCGTGTGTATGAGAGGCGAGAGGGAACTGTGCTGTATCAAGGGGACAACTGCCCTACTGCACGTCAGTCGCAAGCTCATGCAGCTAGGAATAATACGTACATCGATATCACAGCCAAAGTCAATACCGGGAATAGCAACGCCCTTTCAAGTAGTTAGCGGGAGACTCGAACTCAAAACTGCTCTGCACGTACAATGTACTTGACTTTGGCCCACGCGCCAGAGAGCAGGGCCAGGCCTGCAAACACGTGAGATGATGCGCGCATTACTGTAGGATCCGGCCGAGCCGGTGCTGATTAGGGGGAATTAAACGAGATGAGCGAGTGGTTTGAGCTGTATGCGTAGAAGCACAGCAAAATATGTTATGTTCAAGAAAGCAATAGACAGTAAAGTTCTTAAGACGGAAAACGAATGATCAAAGAACGAACGAACGTCAGCGGAGGGGTCGGGGAATTATTGTCAATCTGACCGTCCGTGTCGGCCGCTGAGGAGGGGGGACCCCTATTCAAGCCATCCGCCGGTTCGCGTCTGACAGGACCCAGGAACAGGGGGCATTAGCTCCTCTTTGAAGATCTAGCTCGTGTTCCATTGGGCGCGTGGCTACGGGTTCGTATTCCCAAATAAGTACCTGTCCACTCGAGTGTCAGCGCCAAGAAGCCGTTCCCACCGAGCAACCGACCATAAGAAGTGACTTGCATGATGAGACATTGTCGAAAACGGTCACAGGGATCACGGATCCGTATGCTGGCCGTTCCTTGAGAGGAAGGACCTCGAAGTGATCCCCCTACAAAGTCCCTGGTAACCCCAGCGATGAGACTCGCCCAGTGGAGCCAGTGTCACCTTGGCTCAGGGCTCATGATTCGTGAATTCTAGAACCCGCCAGGGCTGACACCCCGTGGCTTGAACTCAGGGTTCCGGATTTGGCGTCATCTGGCTACACGAGGGGCACAGGGCACATGGCTGTATCCCTGCCAACGAACGGTCCTTTACATCATAGGTGGGTTGGTTATTAGGCCGAGGTTTGAGATTATACGACGAGGGTCTTGGTTTGTAAAGATTATACGAAAACACGACGTTTCTTTTTAATGTCTGGGTCAGCTGAGTCAATTGAGAGGCGAGATAGTTGGTCTTGGTCACCCGATCACCAACCTAACCTCGACCAGACACAGAGTCAACAAAGACACCATCAAGGCAATTATCATTAGTTTCTTCTCACGTCGAAGCAGGTTGATCGCCATTTCCCATCTCCTCCCCTAAATGATCTGGCACCCGCACATCAACTAGAGCAGTCGCATACCTCGATAAGATCTCGACAATCATCGACATGGTGCACGGCATCTCATCAATCTCATCAGAGGAACCAATCCCCTCCTCTATGTAAATTTCATCCGGGCCCTGTTTCAGGTACTCGACAGCAAGTTGAGATGGTGTCCTCCCGTGGGCATCCGTCAGGCTTCGATCAGCACCAAAGTCAAGCAGCACAGCCAAATTGCTTAGGCCCAGACTCCAAGGGGCTCGGTCAGGGTGTCCAGCAACTGCGACCAAGGCATGAAGCGGCGTGCAGCCCTGGTTATCTCGAGCGTTGACATCGAGATGCGACTCTTTCAGCACTAGACGCAAACGTTCGTGAGTCGCCGATAGCCAAAAGTTACAATGAAGAACCGTCTCTCCTTGTTGATTCTGTTTGTTCAAATCTAATCCAGCAGCGATGCATTCTTCGAGCATTATGAACGCGGGGGAATATGATCGATGGAACAGGCTGTCCCCATCTTCGTCTGTTGCGTTGATGTCGACCCCGAGGTTCGACGAAAGAGAGTCCAAAGCCTCGTTAATCCTGGACCTCTCTCGCGTATAAAAAACAGATTCAAGGATCTTGATACGCGGTGTCGTCTGGGCCCCAAGTTGCTTTACCAGAAAGCTAGCCAGGGTTAAATGCTGGCATCGAACAGCCACCAGTAACGGGGTGAATCCATCCTCATTTTTGGTCTCAATGTCATAGTGCCACTTTTCCACTAATTCTCGACAAATGTCCTGATGGCCTCCTCTAGCAGCCGTATGAAGAAGAGTCGCACGATGACGCTGGGAAATTGAGGACTTGGCATCTGCCTCAATAATCTCTCGACTCGTTCTTGACGCTGCCAGGAGAAGAAAGACGGAGTACGGTCCGAGAAACGCAGCACCATCGAGTGCCGTCTTTCCACGAACATTCTTGATGGAAACGTCTGCTCCGTATTTCAGTAGCAGATGAACCATTTTGTCCTGTCCTTGCTTGACCATGAGATGGAGCGGTGTTTCTTGGTCGTTGCCCCAGACTCGATTGACCTCCCTTGTTCGAAGCAGCCCCAGTAGTGTGTTCCTCTTCAAGAGAGCATACTCGAGTAGATGATAAAGTCCAGTAATGCAAGCCATGTGAAGTAGAGGGACATCTTTGGGAGGGTCCTGGCCGGGATACTCAAAGTGATACCACGCCCACCACCTGTCTCTAGCCTCTGAAGCTCTGCGAAAGAAGTCCTTGTGCTCGTCAAGAACAGTCACAAAGTCGGTACCCATCTCTCGCATGTGATAGTTCCAGTTGAATACCGCGTATGGCAAGAGAGGCAAGTCCTTGGCGACATCAAATAGTGGACTGAATGGGCGGTCCATCGTAAGGAGAGATACCAAGCGATTCGTGATATCGGCATGTGTCTTCTTCGAATCAACAGGGCCGTTCATAGCTGCGAGGCCAGATGAGTGATGTCTAAGAAAGTCTTTGGCGCTCTGATGCACAAAGCTAACGTATAGACAAGCGCCCGATTCTTCCGACTTGAGTTCTGTCATCTTAGTGCTCACCGGGATAAGGGGCGGGAGCCGGTTGACTCTATAGTCCACGCCATTAGGTGGCCTTCCAGTCGACACCTGAAGTAGATGCCCACAAGACTGGATATAGCCCAAGCAGACTTGCTCCTTGGTCAGATACGGAGTAGGCTTTATTTGCACCGCACCACACAGTTCGACAACTGTCAACGGACGTGATGCAAACAGAAGCCAAGTCAACATATTGCCCACTTCTGTCTTGCTCTCTGGATTGATCTTTGATATAATTCGTTCGTACACCTCTGGAAGATCGCGAGGGAGCTGCGTAAGAGCATGTTCAATCTCTTTCACAGTCTTGTGTTCTAGATCGCGTGCCATGAAGCTGACCCAGAGAAAGGTTCCTCCTGCGCGTTTCCGAAAGGCATATTCAATGTACTGGCAAAGAGGCAAGCCTTCGATCCCCTTTACTCTGGCCAGGTGGGATATTTGATCCGAGATGTATAGTTGGATGTCATGTTCGAGTAGACCAAGGGTGATATAGGGGAATGTAGAGAGTGTGGCGGGCAAGCATTCGGGCTGCTCTCGACTCGTCACGACAAGCTTCAACCTGTGAGGGCGAGTGGATTTCTCGTCTGGCTCGAATAAGTTTTCAATCTTGAATAAGAGTGATGATAACGACGCTTCATCGCATTCGTCCAGGGCATCGAGTACACAACAGACTTCATGGTCCTTCAGGGCCTCCAGCATGTCCTCAAATATCCGCCAAAGAGTCTCAAACGAATTGTCCCGGAACAAGTTGGTGCCTTGAATTTTCCATGTAGGCGTGATGCGAGATATGAGCTGGTTGTGCTTCTGAATGAGTTGGATGATAAGCCCACGAAGGATATTAACAGCCTTGTTTCGCGTCGTGACTTTATTATCACAAAAGAACCATATAATAGTATCATCAGGCTTCGATGATTGAAGAAGTTGTGTGAGAAAGATGGAAATGAACGTCTTTCCCTTTCCTGGAGGACCAGATATCCAGAGTAGACCAGATCGAGTTGTGCTCCAGGTCTGATACTCTTCCGTGATGGGGATCCATTCGCATGTACCTGGAGTTCGACGTCCTTTGGCTGTGACGATGCCATCTCTATCACTCAGCGGATCTGTAATGAACAGGTCCTGAAGACACTGGTCCTCGTCTGTACCGGGACGAAATGAGCGGCCAAGGTCTTGTATGAGGGACTCGACTCGTGCGAACTTGTCATGTCCTTGATTTCTTTGTCGATGTTAGCATCAGGGTTGTTCTTAAAAAGACTGTGATCCGGGCTCACATATTGATGACGGCTATCTGGTCCCCAAGCAGCGCCTTCAATCGCTCAATCTCCTTGAAAAGATCGTTGATCTCATCTTCCTTTAAAAATCCCCCAATGACCCTCCAAGATTTATGCCCAAAACCATCATCTTTCTCAAAATCGATCCCCTCAAATATCCCCAACAACTTCCCAGCAACTGCCTTGGCCTGTTCAATCGTCGGCTTCAGGCCCTCCACTTGGAGAGCGGGCGAAGCCTCCACCGCAGCGACAAGTTTCTCAAGGCTCTCAATTTGCTGTCGCCAAGCGTCAATTTCCGCAGGTGCGTCTTGAAACCTGTCGTGGACTCGTTTTGAGAGCTGAATTATCTTGACGCTTTGCTCGACGAATTGACCGCAAGCCGCTACGATGCCGATGGTTTCGGCTGCCATCTCGACAGGGGACTTGACTTGGCGGGTCTCGCTTGAGAGTCTTTCAAAAGTGGGAATCTCCACGGGAAATGATGATGTGAGATGACCATGAATTATGAGACAGACACTGCCGAGATCACCTGATTGAGATTGAAAAGATCCAATGAGGGGTCAATGATGGCTTGAAAACAGGTCAGCCGCAGCTGAGGTCTGCAGCAGCCAGCAGGCAGAGCACAGGCTGAGGCAGTTTGCCAGCCTCCAGCACTGCGTGAGAAAAGACACACGTAAGGCAGGGGGGGCATTAATTCCGCTATTGATGTCCATATCCCTACCAGCGCAGGGAATCAACATATTCGGCAATCAGCCCGATGTACGGTGCGTATGTGTGCTTGTGGCTGCACGTTCATCTTTGCCCTGATCCTCCAGCCCCCAACAATCGCCAAGGACTAACCAGGGTGGAGTGTGTCTCAATTTTTCATCAACAAAATTTCCACTCAAGGATCCATTTCATCCATCGATAAAGCTTGGTCTGCAGTGTCGAGTGTCAAAAAAGACTGCTCTTAGAAAAGAGACCAATGCTGGCGTCGATCCTCTCCCCCCACGTTACAATCCTCGGGAGCTAACCGTGAGATCTAAGGTTGACGAGGATAAGCTTGTTGTGGGCTTGCGTCATCCCACTCGCACAACAGGCCTCCCAAGGTTAAGTTGACGTTGGATCTCCGCCCAGAGACGGGGGTTGCCAAGACTGTGTACCCGTCCTGCGGCACGGATAACACGGGTCACACAGGCTACAGCGTCTGGTCTGCCTCACTGCTTGGTCCTTGTCCAGCCTCTTGTCTCAAGCAAGACGCCTCTAATTATAGTGGGTGAAGCCACGGGTTGGGTTCACCAGAGGGAAAAGCCCCCCATGTGAGGTTGCACCGCCAAGTGGACAGGGGATTCAGGCAATATCTCAGCCCTGTCTCCCCTCGGTTCTCTCAGCCCTGTTTCCCCTCTTCACTCTTTGCCTCTTTTTTTTTTCTTACTCCCTCCATGTCGATGTTCCACGTCGGGACGAAACCCTCAAGGGCACCATGTCTCACCGGAGAGACTACAACAGATTGTCTGGTGGCTCGGAGCTGAGCATCCTCCCGAGAAAGGATGACGGAGCTCCTTCATTTGAGCAGATCAACTTGATACACGATGCATCAGGACCCTCGGATCGATCGAACTTGAACCCGAACCCTTTTCCGAGCTTTCAATATCCCCCGCCGCCCGAGCATGAACATAGTCCCCGATTACGACGGATACGAACTCCCACGTCGCCTCTCACGTTATGGCATTTGTTCCTCGATATCCTCTTTGCCGTCCCGGCGCTGGCATTTTTAATTTTCGCATTCCTGGTTTTCGCCTACGAAGGGTGCCCCGTTGATCAAGAACCCGCCGTCGCGCTACGCTCCATCGCCAACTACAGCCCTACAATCTTCCCCATCGTCTTTGCCGCTGCAGCAGTCAACTTCCTCAAAGCTCTGGCAGCATGGAAGCTCGAGCGAGGTATCTCGGTGCTCAGCCTCGAGTTTCTGCTCAGCAGCAGGACCGTGTTCAGCACCATCGCGTCTCCCATGGCCCTCAGCGCTGTTAGTGCCTTGACACCGCTTCTTTTCGCGCTATGGGCCCTTTCTCCTCTCGGTGGCCAGGCTGCGCTTCGCGTCACCGGGTCGGCGCCATCATTCGAGCTAAATCCATGGAAAGGACGATACGTCGAGTTCAGAGGAGAACTCCCGTTCCAAGAAGGCCCTGGTAGTGTACCTCATTCACTCCCGGCTGTTATCGCGACCTTCGGCGCAGCTCTGGCGAGCTCCAACGATGTCAAGACTGCCGGCCAGGATTCATTTGGACATGTCAAAATTCCCATGATTGAGAGTGTAACCAATTTTCCCGACGACGATGGCTGGATTGATGTCACCGATGGGGGTGCTCTGTATTCGTCTTTATCAGGGCTCCCAATCGCATCCAACGAACCCTTTGGGCGTCATTCCAACTTTTCGTTCAACCTGACCACGTCGTACATGTATACCGACTGTAAGCTGAGCCATTTTCCAAGCATGAACATTTCCCTCTGGAAGCAGGCGCTGGACGTTTTGCCCAAAAATGGGCCGTCAACAGAGGCTGACAACAAGTACCACAACGGCTTGACAATGGTGATTGAGGTGCTCAAGAAGTACAATGACACAACCAGCACGCCCATGCAGCTCAATTTTACTTCATACACGTTCAACGCGACAACAAGCGCGATCTGCAACCTCACAACTTCATACGTGGAAGTTAGCGTCAAGTGTCACAAAAGCGACTGCGGCGCGTTTCGCGTCCGAGAAATGAAGAACGACTACGACGCAGCGAGCACCGTTCTCAACGGTCTAGCACCCAGTGGCGACATGGAGTTCTATGACGAACAGTACTGGTCTTACCTGGGTTACTTTATCAACTCGTCCAACATCCTCTGGGACTGGGAGCCAGACAAGGAACCATACTCGTCGCCAATCGAGCTGTACCTTACGCATCCCGACATACCATACGCGGTACTGCCCAATGACCGCAACTGGCGCGGCGAGGATATTTGGCCGGTCGGAAACAAGCTGTTTTCTGCGCGCTTCTCGCAGTTACTGAATAGCTTTTGGCTCGCGCAGATCGCGCCGTTTGCGCCCATGGGGAGGGTCAACCTGACAATCGCCGACAAGCTCCAGAAGGAGCTGAAGACGCTCAAGTGGGAAGACGTCGATGGGACGAGCACCCCAGACGAGCTCGTGCTGAAAGCGCAAAAACCATGGCTTGGAACATTAATCATCGCGTCTTTCGTCATGCTCTCTGTCGCACTAGCAGCAGCGCTATTGAACATCAGGCGCAAAGGCCCCGATATTCTCGACTACGCGACGAGCATGATAAGGGATAACCCATATGTAAATGTCGAAGGCATGGGCGAAAAGGGTAACTCGATGGAGGACGGCGCCGACAGAACGAGGCGACTCATGAGTATGAAGGTGTGTCTTGGCGATGTGTGTCCGCAAGAGAGGGAGGGATATATTGCAGTGTCGACTCCAGGACGAGCGAGGCGTTTGGGAAATCTGGGACAAGGGAGGGTATTTAGATAGGTTATGCTTAATGTCAAGTCACGTATTGATGATTGTTCAAGATGAGTTAAGAGAGCAGCTTTGCGAGTCAGCCACATTCAGAGTGACGCGCCCAGACTGAGTCGCGTTCATTGGTCGCGATCACAGGGAGGGTGGCCTCACACACACACCTTTGCGACAGGTCCTCCCTCGCGTCCGAGACCACCCGTATGGTCTCGCATGAGCTTATGTAATTTTTCCGTCAAGTTTCATTGTCTGGTATTGTGACTGTGAGGGCTTTTTGCAATTTGCCTCTTGCAATGCTCTGGATCCAGGTCACAGACGTCGGTGTTGGAAGCAATCTTCTGGTTCAAATTGTCATTCCACCTAACTTGCGTCGTTGAAGGCCTGATCACAAAGAAAACCCCCCCAGTCACTTGGAAATATATTCAAGATATTTACCGAGTCATTTTCATCCCTTAAGAACGAGGTATGCCCCCTTAAAGGTGCCATTTTGTGAAGCATCACCCAAGGTCTAGGGTTGCTGACCCCTCCATCCTGAGGGTCTGAGGCGGGGGCGGGGGCGTGGCAGAAAAATTGTCCACGTCCCCACACCGCCTTCCCAATCAAGGGGGTTCCACTGAGAGGGAGGGTACTTAAGCTAAAAAACAAGCAACCCTTTCGCCTTCGGGCAAATGGTCTATTTATAACGATAGTGAGTTTTCTCTGAACGCTCGTGGTTCGAATCCCGCTAACTCCCTTCCAGCAGAGAAGATGTAAGCACTCCCAGGTCTACCTGTGGTCGGATTTGATACTAACTATCATTGCAGTAGCATGGCCCCTGCACTAAGGATGGTGAGTCGACCTCAATGACCGCTGTGATCATTCGCATACTAACATATCATAGACACGCTCTTCAAAGAGAAGCTACCAATTTTTTTGCACTTTTTTGTGATTCCATTTTGGCAATTCTTTTTTCCCTGCCACCTGGATTTTTTTCTTTTTACCTAGGTAATCTTCCATCGCATCCTTCTCTTTCTCGCACCCACGTAATACCATCTGGATTTTGCGGCTGCTTGTCTTTGCTTACTACTGCTCGCCATTGTCGCATTTCACCAAGCTCATTGCCTAGCCTGTCTCAGCAATGGTAGTCTCTTCTTGTTGTGTTTTTCCTCTTTTTGCTTCTTCTTCTCTTTTCCCTTTCCCTTTCCTTTGCCATTTCTTGCGTCGCGACCCTAGCGCAGGTCGAGCCCTGTTGACAAAAGAGTCACTCATCGGGTCAACGCGCCGACGCGTTCAGGTGAGGCCTCGAATTTCTCCATCCCACGATCTCGGTACCTCAATGCGAGAGCTTGGCGGGCACTCATGAACGCCTAAAATAGAGCCATATCTGTATTTAAAATTCATAAAAAAATTACTAGCTTATTAAAATAACCCGCTGTTCATGTACTTCAACCCAGTATCGCACGCGACCGTGACAACTGTCTTGCCCGACCCGAGCTGTTTGGCCAGTTCAAGTGCTGCGACGACATTCAAGCCACTCGATGTCCCGACCAGAATTCCCTCTTCTTTCGCGAGGCGTCGACACATCTCGCACGCCTCAGCCTCTGGAATGCCCTTGGCCTCATCATAGAGATTTTTGTCCAACAATGGAGGCATGAACCCGATGCCGATTCCTTCAACGCTGTGGCTTCCACCGTGGCCCTTGGTAATCATGGGCGCGGACTCTGGCTCAAGAACAACGATGCGTGTCTGTGGATATTTCTCCTTCAATATCTTTGACACGCCCATGACCATACCGCCGCCTCCGACAGCACCACAGAAGGCGTCGATACCAGCGGGAAATTGCTGAACCAACTCCTGGCCGAGGGTCTGGTAGCCGACGAGGACATCAGTATTACTGAACTGATCCACCCAAAAGACTCCATCCTCTTTTGAGAACTCCTTGGCTTTTTCTCTCATCGAAGGAATTAAATCAGGCGTGATCTTGCCATTCGCACTCGCAATCAGGTCAAGATCAGATCCAAATGCGGCCATGGTCCGTAGCTTTTCCTTTGCAAACGCGTCTGAAGAAATGACGCGAAACTTGTATCCCTTGACGGCACAGACAAGGGCAAGGGATGAGCCAGTGCTGCCACCCGTGGCTTCGACAACAGTCATCCCGGGCTTCAAGGTGCCTTGTCGTTCTGCCTCTTCAATGACTGCCCTCGCCATTCGATCCTTGTACGAGCCCGTGGGGTTGAGAAATTCTAGCTTAAGAAACACGCGGGCGGATCCTTCTGGAGTGATACGTTTTAGCTCGACGCATGGTGTATTGCCTATGGCGTCGAGGACATTTGATACGCAAGGTGGAGTGATGGTGGTTGCCATAATGCTGATGATCGGATTGTAAATGAGATGGTAGGTGGATGGTGATTTGGTGATTGTAGCTAGGCTGGTGAAGCTTTTATAACGCACATTTTGCATCCCATTATGACTAATTTCTTGTTTCGAGAGGTCATCGCGTGGTGCTAAACTGACCGTGCTGAGGTACAGCTTGCTATGATCATAGCATCCTGTTGGACAGAGGGTGAGGCTTTTCGGGGGGACGGGCCTCCCGAGAGTCCGGGTGGGTCTCTTCCCGTGAACCATCTCCGCGGACCGGATGGGGGCCCGACATTTCTCGAGGCGTTACTCTTTACCATCATATCTGGCTTCTAGAAAAAAAAATATCCTTTTAACTCTTTAAGTTTCAGGTTTTAATCAATAGCGGGGCGTTCTCATTATAAAGTGCTCATGAAAGCATCTTGTGCTCACCCCAGAAAATGAACTTGTGTCGCCTCACAACCCCGGCTGAGCTTCCGAAGGTCTTCCCGATTTGAACTTGTATGTACTATAGCACGCAATTATTGCAAATGCAGCAAGTTGTCGACTTAGTCTCAGTGCTAGATGTATGTATACAGAAAGAAGGAATGAGTTGTCTATTGGATTCACTGCGGCTAAAAACAAGCATCAATCCTCCCCAAACTGTACGAACTCCCCTGAACAACATCACATGGCACTTCTGCTCCTTCATATCCCATCTCGGCGCGCTAGGAATAGCTGAAAAGAGAACCAGAACATTCGCAGTACCGAAACAACCCCTAAAAGCTGAAAAAGCTGCCTGTGAGGTAAGTTAGCGAATGATACCAACAGGATAATCTTGGACTTACTCATTGTAGAGAAAATCATCCATACGACAGTATGGTCGAGGATCTTTGGCGGGCAAAATCTGCAAAAGTTAGCTTGTACCAAACACGCACGCAGGAAAGAGAAAAACGTACAAGGGTCCAGGAAGCTGAAGAAACATTCCCCAGTACGCCCAGGATGCAGCATAGACAACCCCAAAGAAGACGGAGGCCAGGACGAAATCCCAGAGATGGCTGGGCAGTTGCCACGGGTTCTTTGAGCGACGCCAGATAGGTACCGCCAGGAGAATGGCAAGGACCAAAATGCCAGGAACCACCTGCATATACACCGTGACCGGGCTCATGTAAGCCTTGATAGGTTCGTTTGGATACCTGCTCCATGTGACTCCCACAAACACGGCCGACATGATGTGCAACATGACTTCGACGATTGCCATGCTGAAGTATGCCCCCGTGATGTGGTATTCTCCTTCGCTGGTCAACAATCGGAAGATGGCGTAGAACCACATCTTGATGCGTGGGCGTGAAGAATACACGAGGAAGACATGGCCTAGTGCTAGGTTTTCGTAATACTCCGTTTTGATGACGATGGATGCGTTGGCGAGATTGCCCAAGGCTTCAAAGGTGAAGCCGATCAACCAAGTAAACCAGAGCCTCTTGGTTTCCCGGATCCCTCTACTAGTGTTCCTTTCGCGATTGGAAGTGCGACACATAAGAATAATGAAGACGAAAAACCCAGAAAATAAGGTAGAGAAGACGTCCGTTGCGGCAAACCAGCCGACTGTCTGTTCTACGGTAGGGCATACAGCAGAGGTCAAGTTGGTGGGTGAAATGTTCCATTCAATTGGAATCGGCGGGAGCGTAGTGTTGGAGCTTGAAGAGTTGTAGCTGCCCGTGTTCCGACTGAGCCATTCCTCGTACCCTCCAGGGTTTGTACCCACGGGAGCGGCTTCACCTTGCCCAGATTCTTCCGAACGCTTGCGGTTCTTGGATTCGGATTTGGGGGCCTTGACCTTTGGCGGGCTGGCTTTGACTGTGACTCCCATGGTAAAGGTAGAAAAGGTGAAAAGTTGAATGTGTATTGCTGTTGAAGGAAAGTGGTGATGCTGCGATGGGGTGAAGTGTTGGAAGAGAGTCTTGCCTCGACCTTATTATAGGAGATGCTTGATACCGGAGCCACGGCCTACACAAAGGGCTACAAATTTAGGCCATACCATAGAATATTCGTTCGAGACTTCGCTTCTCCTGAAAATAGCGACTGATTATTTCACCATGCACAAAGAGCTCATGCTCAGATGCTCGAGTCGTCGAGTTGTTCAGCCAGCCAGATCGCACTAATTAGCAAGTGTTGACTGATTATAGCTTACGAACAAAGAACTTCCGGAGTAAAACGGTTCGGTGAGGAAAACTTGAACCTTTGTCTTTCAGCTGATCTATTGTGTTCGCACGTGGTGTTTGAGGGCCTCAATCCATTCTGTTTAGTAGGAGAAAAAAAGAATTCTTTATTGGATGATCCTGCTTTGTGATACAAGCTGGTAATGATACAACGGGCATGTGAAGCCAGAAGAGCCGTTTGGGGTGCCTGGTTAAAAAAGGTTGACCATACTATTGACACTACAAACAGGAATAAACAAGGATGAAAACAAAGTTGTGTGGTGCATTACGCATCTGCTAGCCGAGTGTTTGTGTTTGTCTAATAGACATGAATCTCAGTCCCTGTATTGAAATGAAAGGTAGCCAGTCTTCGATTGCATCGACAGCAGTAGTGCTCGACATTCTTGAACGCCTTGGACATGTACACGACAGGACCTCCGACAATAGTGCACATCAACATTAAAGCAGCCATTGCACTTGACAAAATTCAGTAAATATTCAAGGAGAAGAAATTGGATATACTTACTGTGTACCGCTGCAGACCTTGCGTTCAACTCGGGTAATGGAGAGTTCTCGACAAGCTGGACAAAGGACGGCTCTAGGCCATTGTTTGAGCTTTCTCAAAGGGACAATGTTGGAGGGTGAGATGCCTTCGAATGCTGTTGACCCATTGTCTTGAGATTGGCTTGGGACAAAGAGATCGATCTTGTTGTCCTGGTAGGATGGATCATCGTGAAACATGGTGTGGAATCTCGACTGGGTGGTGGTGGTGGTGGTGGTGGTCGCCATGGTGAACTTGTGCTGGGTTGATGAACTCCCATATTGGAGAATCGACTGGGGCTTGATTCTTAAATACCGAAAACTGAAGAGGGAAATTCGGTGCCGTATTTCGCGATCGTCCGGGGAATATGGGTGCCTGGAGCTGCGACGCTGGGCGTTGCTCGTATTTCGCATTTAAAGCGATCAACCAATGAGACACCATGACACTTCAGCCACTGATGCGGGAGTCGCCCAGATTGCAACGGCAATAGACTCTTGGCAGAAACGGCTGTGGGGAAGCCATCCGACGAGTTATCTGATCGCTCTTGGTTGGGCGAGGTTGAAGACTTGCTCGTAAAGCGGCTGCTCAACGTTGACTCGGCCCAGAGCTTGATCCCGCTCCCTCGACATCAACAGACCCTGTTACAACAGGATCTGTTGTATGTTTTCCCGAGGTCGTAGGCATACGGGATGGACCTTGAGGAACGAGTGGGCGTATAAACTCGGCAAACGCTTCCGAGAGATCATCGTGCCAAGGACCAACTGTCTGATCCGTGAGGTCATTGGCATATGCTGTCGAGTGAGAATACCACATGACCATCTTGTACTTGTCCCGACCAGTTCTCTGCTTGATCGTTCCACTACGCTTTCAGTTAGTAATGTCTGATGTTTAGAGCTATGGATACTCACCTAAAGATGGTGTCCTCCGAGAGATAACCCCAAAACTCCGGGGTGGACGGCAGAACCCTTCGCGAGGATACAGTCCTAGCTTCCCAATTCCTTTGTGATCGGCCCGTGTCACTTGTCGCTGCACAAGTAGACTTCAACTTCCAGTCCCAGCCGCGCCCTGGGTACGAGTCAAGCTCCATGTGGAAGTTGTAATCCAACACGACAACATCACGCCACTGGATCCCACCAACACGAAGCTGAAATGGTAGATCGTGGAGGTAGATGCGCATCGTCACGGACCAGTCGGAGCATCGGATGTGCTCTGGGTATGCATATGCGTAGAGTTCAACCTCCCATCCCCAGTTGTGCGTCCAGTTCTGCTCAGCGTTGAGAGTGTATTCAATGTCGCCTGGTCTCAACAGAATGCCGCCCAATGCAAGTGTAGAAGGCACTGCAATTTCCACACACAGACGACGCAGCCACTGAACGACATTCTCTGGGGTGAAACTTGCTGGCGTGCTTGAAGTCTCTCGGAAGACTTGCCAAGAGATGACATCGTTCTGCCTTTGGTTGTTACCCAGCCACCATGGGGTTCTACCAGTGGTGGTGCCAGGCATGGCGCGTGCCCATTCTCTTATCGGGAGGTACGAGGATTGAAGATGAGGATTACTCATGAGGAATTCCTCGTTTGATTGCTCAGGGCAGTGTCGGTTGTGTGCGATGATGCGAGGGCGTTCCTGGCCGACGGTGGCTTCCTCGTAGGAAGGTAGGTTAGAGTTAGATGACTCCATGACTGTGAATTAACTGAAATTACGGAAAGAGGAGGTAAGGGGAGATGAGTAGAGGCAAGAAGAAGTAGAGAGGGATGATCTGAGATGAATTTAGTCTGTGAGAGGAAGTACGAGACGTATAAGTCAAGAAGTTTAGTAGAAGAGAGAAAAGGGTATCTGAGTAGAAAAGAGGCCAATAAAAGTGACAGGAGTCGGAAACGGTTACAAGCCAAAGGACGTTGCCAGAGAAGGAGACGTGGGGGGTCGTCTTTTAAAGGCCAAGTTGTCATGTCGAACAAAGTTGATGCACGTCGAATGCTAAACTAGAGAGATGACCGAGTTGTCTGCAGCCACATGACTGACAAGATTATCTACTCTTGAATCTCGGCGGAACTGGCAAGTTGAGAGTTTGGTGTGGCTTGAACGGTGAATCTCGTGGACAGGCAAATTTGCATCAATTCCCACTTGTAGTATTTTGCCCCAGTTCCAGAGGTAGTTTATGACACGGAATAAGGAAAGTTCAGGAGTGGTAAGCTGTTTGGATTCAATGTAGTAATGCGTTGATGACTGTGTTTATTGCGCTGATGCCCTCTATTAGAGGCGTCATGTCACATGAAATCTCTGATGAACTGACTTAAACACTCGCTGCGACTAAATGGAGACCAAGTCTACGTTTGGTAATCACTACTATCTTTACGGGTGTCTTGGACCTTGATATTTCCACGTGATGGCGCGATTCTTATTGTTGAATATCTATCGTGTTGTTAGGTCGAGGTGATGTTGACTTGATGGGACCAACTTATAGAACCTTTCCATGGGGAAACGACCACGATGTGACATACACCACATTCAAATGTCAGTGACTGATACTCAAAAAAGTTCATAATTGCATTAATCAACTCCTCCTACCTAGTAAATGCGTATTATCATTAGGCCATGTCCAACATAATGGATCAAACCCTCCTGCGTTCTAACAACTGAGGTTAATCATCACATGAAGCCTCTCACAGGCCCAAACGGATAGAAACCGCCTGGATGGTGATACAATCTACCCCGAAACTCATCCGTAATGTCTTCATAATCAGGTTCTTCGGGTTCTCTCGCCCAGAAGTCGGCCGCGCCGTCTTGGGCCCTCTCTGCTGGCCATTGCGGCTCGTCGTTGAATCCCATGGCCGCATTGTACCGCTCGAGTTCGCGTCTTTGAGCAGCGATGTCGACGCCAATAGCCCAGTCAAGAACATCCATGTTGAATGGTGATGGGTCTTGAACTCTTTCCTGGCGCTGATACCTTTCTTCTTGACGATACCTTTCTTCTTGACGATACCTTTCTTCTTGACGATACCTTTCTTCTTGACGATACCTTTCTTCTTGACGATACCTTTCTTCTTCATGATACCTTTCTTCTTGACGATACCTTTCTTCTTCATGATACCTTTCTTCACGATGCCTTTCTTCACGATGCCTTTCTTCGCGGTGCCTTTCTTCGCGATGTCTCTCATGGTGAGGTCTCTCATGACGAGGCTTATCATGACGATGTTTCTCATGACGATGTTTTTCATGACGGGGTCTCTCCTGACGGGGTCTCTCTTCACGAGGTCTTTCCTGGCGTGGGGAGTCCGCATTCGGCGTGGTGCGTCCTTGCCCGTGGTAGAGTTTCTGCAGCATATCTCCAGCTGAAGCCCTGTTAGAAGCGTCAACTTGAACCATGGACTGAAGGTTCCTAAGCCGTGTAGGAATAGGCCACACTAGACTTGAAATGCCCTGAAAGAGCCGCTCAGCCCCTCGATTGTAGTCCAACTCCTTACACTTTGCACGAAAACCTTGGTCATCCAGCACCCACAAGATAGTAAGGTAGAGCGACCATACATCCAGCTTTGGAGTTTGTGTCTTGCCGTAGATAACCTCGGGAGCCATAAAGACAGGAGTTCCATAGAACCCTCGACTGCTGCGGGCCTCGGCTGCCAGGCCAAAGTCCCCTAGCTGGAAGTGAACCCTTCCTTGAACTGTCGAGTAAAGGATGTTGTCTGGCTTCAGATCTCGGTGCACGATGTTTTGCATGGCCAAGTAATCAAGGGCCTGGAGCATCTGGTACAAAGCAGTCTTGTAAATATCCCGGAGCGAGGAAGAATTGCTTTGGTCGGCTAATCCAGCCAAGGTACCGTCCTTCAGGCTCATAAAGATCCTAATCTCGGACTTACTCCAGCCCTCGGAAGTGATAAACTCGACAATGTGGCTATGCCTGGATTGATTAAGAATATCGACCTCGTTCCTCAACTTGCTAAGGAGGTCCGCTTCTCCCGGCATGCCACGAACGTTGACAACCTTCATGGCCATCATGGCGCCCGTATCATCGTCTTGGGTCCGGTATACCTTTCCAAATGCCCCGGCCCCGATCTTCTGACCGATGATTTGGTAGTTGATCCTGCGTTGCTTTGTTCGGGGCCGAATGATTCCCCGGGCTCTGTCCGCTTGAGGCATGATCAACCACGTGCAGGATGGTGATTTAGCATAGATTGGGTACCTTCTGAGGATGAAGTCTCGAGAGTGAAAAATGAGTGCGACTTGGTAGGTATATGTTGCGCTATGATCAAAGTTGTTGGCAAGTGTGGCCTTTTAAGCCAAACCAAGTGGAAGTCATCTCTACCAACTAGAGGCGATCACCGAGATCTTCTCAAAGCATTCAGGCAGTCTGAAATAGTAAAGGAGAGTGCAGATTAGTTCAATCACAGAATCTTTGTGAACACATTAACCGATACCTACACATTTCGGAAAATAGTTCTTGTGAACGTTGGTACAGGCAGTATTTATCTCGCACAATATTGGGTTCACGTTCACATACGAGTGTATTGGGGGAATTAAACTCGTGGCAATGATTTCATATTCCGCTAGAACAGTTGTGAATGAGGAGGAGTGAACAAACAATGAAAGAATCTGTCATGAAAAGTGATCTATGCCTTTCAGCGTGAGGTGCACATTCTAGCAATGAACTTTTGCATCCTCTAAGTAACTGCATATCTGTTTGAGATGAACAAAACGCAAATAATAAAACATTCACATTGTTATTAAAGGACATTGTCTTCTACAGCCCGAGATTGACTATCCATCAGAACGCCACCTTTGGGGACAATGAACAAAGATGAAGCAAAATCAGAACAGAGTGAGTGAGACATGATTCCCACTATCCTTCTACTAAAGAATCATCTGCCAGCAATTTTCCTATAAGAATCCCTGGCACGCCGTGATAGAGTTGGGTTACTCAATAGTCAACAGTGATATAATCACCACCAACCACAGAACCCAGATTCACAGTTCTCACTAAAACTAACCATGTCTGGTTCTACAAGCGAAGAATCCCACGACTCGGTGCAGCGGGAGCAACGGCGGGGACAGCGGGAGAAAAAGCGGGAGAAAATGCGCCAGGAAATCATTAAGAAGCTGGAGGCAGATCGCCTTCGCTCTCGTCCAGAGGAGCAATTCCATGACGAGGTAAAGGAAGAAGAAGCCTGGCTCGACGACATCATCGGCAAGAGGGATGGAAACATTTCTCTCGCCCGCAAGAGAGTCGTGAAGCGCTGGATCGATCAGGGTATCTGGAGGGACGAGTTTCAATTCAGCGGACCCTCTCAGTGGAAGCACGAGGACCCTGGTTCAGTAGAGCCCAAGTGCGAAATTGAGGGCGACGGCAATGCGTTTTCTCTCTCACGAGACAAGACAGAGTCCGCAGAGACGGAACAACTCAAGGGCGACGAGGTGGAGGCCCAACAGAAGCGTGAACGAGAAGCCTCGCGCCCATTCCACCGCTTCATCTCGTCAATTTTGTTGGAGCGTAGCAAGTTTCTCGAAACAATGGCGACCCCTCCCAATTTCAAACTCACACCAAAGGACCCCTCAGAAGACTCAGAAGAAGGACTCAAGGAATATTACCGAATCTTGGGACCGGCGATCAAAGAGATGCAATCCCAGTATAATCCGCATCTCACCTCCAATGTGACCTATATTCTCAAGTACAAGTGGAATAGGAGGGGGATCTGGGATCACTCGTGGGGACAGGGCATGCCAGATATGTCATGGAAGCATGAGAGACCTGTTGAGGAGTGTACCCACGAGGCGGATATGCTGATAGAAACTGAACCGGAATCTCCAAAGGGGGCTGATTCTACGCCGAGCACGTTTGGGTCGGTTTCATATGACGATACTGATCCTGGTTTGCATGTTTAATTGTGAGGCTTTGGATGGTTTCGACTGTCTAGTCTTGTGCATAACTGGTAGACTGTGTTTTGGCATAGATCGGCTGTACACCTCGAGATTTTTCCGCAAGAGTGTTTCTTGAGATATGCCCCGTAGAGTGACTGATCATGTCCTGATGTGTCTTTCCTTTGACTATAGTCATTTGGTGAAAGAGGCGAGTTCTTCATTCCATAGAACAATCTAGCCATAGATGAGGAACGGAATAAAATACATAAAACCCACAATGTGCATAATTACCGACACAAAAATGGGCCTGGTGTTGATCTCCATTTGGTGCCTTCCCTGTGTGACTCATCTCCGACGTCGGCCTTTACCTAAACATCGTGATACCTTCACCCACGCACATCAAACCAACCCACAACGAAAAAACCTCAAAAAACAGCATCTCTTCGTACTCAAGACCAAAATAAAAAACACAAATTGTAAAAAATGCAAAAAAATAGCAACTCTAGCAGTTGACGGCTTCGATCCGTCGACCTCCGGGTTATGAGCCCGGCTTTTTTAGGTTAGCTTAATGTTGTTTGGTGTTGTGGATGTTTTGTAATGAACTTACCGCGCTGCCACTGCGCCAAACTGCTTATTTGGTTGGAAACAGTGATTCGCAAACCAGATTATATGGGCTCGGTGGTCCACTTTGAGATTTGACTCATTGTGTGCGTGTGTGCCTGACAGGCAGGAACTTTTTTTGCGTAAAAAAGTCAAAATGACGTGTGGCGCTAATGCAGACGCCCTGTGCGACATGGTCAAGGGGCCCGAACGTTTGGAGGTAGGCTCGGAGATATTGTTTAGTTTGCCACGGATGCATCGCCAAGAATCTTCATTTATATTATGGCTTTCTCTGTCTCATGATGGATGACCCAGACTGGTCGAGACATGGCTACGGCACTATCCGCAACAATTTAACGAAAAGCAACATTCTTCACCGGAGATAAAATTCCCTTTGCTTCAGTAAACGGTCCCCGCTGACATCCAGACTACGCCAGTCTGTGTGGCACACCACCACGGCTCGATCCGGAGCCAGCTAGGAACGCCCATCTCCAACTCTGCTGTCCAATCTGATCATTCCCCGGTGGCCATGTCTCTGATCTGGACGACGCCGTGGCTTGAACCCCAAAGTCTATACTGTTCCTGCATTGTCGAAAGGGGAAAAGACGAGCAGATCACTGCTTAATACATTCCAACTGAGCACCCATCTAGACCTAGTCATTCCTCGCTTACATCAATGTCTGCTCACTTTTGAGTTGCACATATTCGAGCCCTGTGCTTTGACTTTTTGCACATGTCCGATCTGTCGATATAGATACCGTGTCGCTTGCCCCGGGTTTTGGACCCTCCCTCATCCATAACCGTCACAATGCATTACACACACGACCCAAAGATTATCGCCCAGAATAGGGGACCGGTGATGATAGCGGTGGTTGTGGTGTTACTATGTCTCAGCACAACAATGGTAGGACTGCGGATCTTGTGTCGCTCTCTTATCAAGGGGTTTGGACTTGATGACCTCGCTGCCGTGCTGACACTGGTAAGTTCTCTCATACACTCACTGCGACTGGTTCTGCATGCTAACACATTTAGATTTGTATTATTGGATCTGGAGGTGCAATGATCGCAAGTATGTTGCCTTGATCTTCCACTCGCTGCGATTGCTGACTTGGATAGTGACCAACTACGGACTTGGGAGACATGACTGGACTTTAACACCCGCGACATTGATCCTATACGCAAGAGTAAGGCCTCTACACCGAGTTCGTAAGACGGATCAGACTAACCTCATCAGTGCTTCTGGGTCTCTGTCTTGTTCTACATGATGGCTCTTTTCTGGGTCAAGATGACCTTTTTGCTCCACTACTACCGCCTCATGTCGGTATCCAACATGAGAAACATTTACCTTGGCGCCATCATCATCGTGGCACTGTGGGGTATCTCCCAAGGCATCATGGCCTTTACGCAGTGCATCCCTCTCAAGGCCGTCTGGGACCCCACAGTAGAGGGTTGGTGTCGTCCTCATCAGACAACTCTCTGGTATATCAACGGCATTATCAACATCGTCAGCGATTTTGCAATCCTGATCTTGCCTCTTCCCGTCATTTGGAAACTTCAGTTGCCGCTGTCTCAAAAGTTTCTCCTCTCGGGTATTTTTGGACTTGGTATCTTGTAAGTTGTGCCCTTGGTCAGTGAAAGCCTTTAACTAACTGATGAAAGCACCATTGCCGTCTCTATTCTGAGAATGCAGTGGCTTAAGCCCTCACCTGACATGACATGGTGGAACGTCGTGGCTGCATCTTGGTCTCTTGCCGAGTTGACATCTGCCATCACCTGCGCATGTCTCCCAACCTTTAAGCCACTGGTTGTGAGGATCAAGCCCTTCTTCTCTAACGGAAGCAAGGGTGACAGCACAGTTCAGCTTCAAGACAGTTCTGAAAGAGATACCGAGTCTAATCTTACTGTGGTTGGGAGTCAAGATAGGTTTACACATGACCCTAAGAAGCCGAGTAGGGTATACATGTATGGGACAGAGACGCGTATCACTGCGGCACAAGATTCAAGGCGGTCGTTTTAGCGTTTTAATTGAAGTTTTCTATGTTCATTTGAGGTGTACCACAATTATTGATGATCATTTGACCAAGGTGAACAACAAACACTTCGGCCTGCAAGTTCTGAGCGTGACCTTGACCTGGACATGCAACTGGCCCCCCCTAGGATCAAGGCAAAATCTGGCACCTAGAGTGGTTTTCTATAGTATTGGACCATCCAACTGTAAAAACAAGCATATTGATATAAATATTGACCATGAGAAATCTAAATCGTGGTTCTTGATGTTCTGTTAAATGCCCTAGGGTAGGCAGTGAGTAGAACGCATTCGCGTCAACTCCACCACTCGACAACCTTGATGGTCTGCATGAGCTCTGTAAATATCCCACTGCATCTTACAATAGTTGATAAGGTTACTAATAATCTCTGTCTTATTGTGTAGCCTTTGTTTGGAGTTGTAGTTGGGGCGTTATGTACACTGGTTGTTAGTGAGAGTGACTCTCAATCTATCATAGTCTCACGGGTAGCCCCAATCATTCGTCTATGAGTGACAAGGAACTAAGAGGCATCAGGAGGGAATCTCTTCTGCAGAGACGCGCGATATCTCTTCTTAAAAAGTCATGAAATTGTTAGTGGCCCAACTCCACAGATACCAACCCTCGGAGATACTCCGAACGTCATCGGCCAAGCACTCCGAGGCGGCTCATACTGTGCACTAGTCAATCATCGGGTCGAATGACTCCATTTGGAGTAGCCTACCCCGCTTTTCTTATCAAGGATTTGCATGTCCGAATGACCTCTCCAGGCGCTGTTCATCTGGTACCGTGTTGTTCTCAACCTTAGCATCACGGCAGGATACACGTTGAGTATGGGTTGAGCGACTGGTCAACGTGTTGCGGACTCTGTAAACTGCTGTAGTCAACCGCCGAAGTTCCTTATTTACTCCATCTCGTCCAATTGGCCACTCCGAGACCGGCACATCCTAATCCGGCCGGACCGGGGCGATTTGTCAAATACCCGGGTTCAACCCCAAGAAGCTATTCGCAACATGACGCCCAGTTCATCCAAGGGTTCAAACAAGGCAAAAAAGAGGCCAAAAGTCAGAGGTAAGTGAGATGCCGTAGTCCTCTGGGATATTGCCGGTGATAACACGGTCATAGGATGCTATCAGTGTTCTCGTCGACGCATAGACTGTGACCGCCAAGAGCCGACATGTGGCAAGTGTGCATCTAAAGGAATCACCTGCAGCGGTTTAGGACTTCGATATCGCTTCAATGATGGGATTGCCGCTCGCGGGAGGTTTGTCGGCAAAACAGTACCTGTCGTTGAGCCATCATCGAAAGATAAGAACAGGTTGACGTTAGTATTCCTTGATCCTGATCCGATGCGATTGCTGATATTGTATTTTGGCTGCCAGTAGTAAAGAGAAAGAGAAAGAGAAGAAACTTGTTGATGAAGAGCCAGTAGCAGAGGAAGGACAAGAGGAGAGCAACACTGCCACTGAAGTCGCCGTTCAGAGGGAGACTCCATTCCAACTCGACTTGGGCCTCGATCACATCGATGGCAAGACCCGATTTTCTCTCCAATATTGTAAGTCGCTCGAGATTCATATAGGCTGTAGACTACTAACTCGTCGGCTAGTCTCAAATCACATCGCCAATCTCATTGCCGTCATCAACTTGGGCTTCAACGGTTACCGAGATCTCGTCCTCCCACAAGCCGAGATTGATCCTCTAGTACGGAAAGCAATAGTCGTCATCGTCGAGCAGCACCTCTCCTTACAGAATGGCACAACCGTATCTTTGGATCCCACGGCCTATAGCAGCCTTGTCCGGGATCTCATTACTAGATCCCAACGATGTGCGCCTCAAGATGATGAGTCGGCGCTTACAGTGTTGCTTCTGCTTCACATTCGCGAGATGATCAGCGGAAGCCCCAACTTCAAGCTTGTCTACGGGTCTTTGAGAGTCGTGGTTAATGCTCTCGGGCAGGGTCTGGATGCGATGGCCTCGGAGCTTAGGAAATTCGTCGAGATGCAGATTTTGAGGTAGGTTTCCATCTCCGCAGATAAAGAAAGACTGGTTGCTCACACATCTCTAGAGTCTGCCTTTTTGGCGAGTCCCTTTTTAACGAGACCAACGGCGCACAATTCATCCAAGCACAACAACAAGCTTGTCTCGGATTTATACCCTGGTGTCTCCAGTTCCATCCTGAGCTCGAAGGGCTTATCCTGCAGCTGGCAGACCTAACGACCTGGGCCTGCGACATCTACGTCCAGCGGGCAATATTTAACCCTCCAGCTGAAGAAACGGTACCCATGATTGAAAGATTCAAGCGTGCTATTGAGGAGGTGGATGCTTATATCGATATTGTCGGCCTACATCTACTTGCTTGGCCGTACTTCATCGTTGCAGCTGAGAGCTCAACAACAGCTCACCGAGACTTTTTCCTCAAGAAACTTGAATCGCTATATAACATGACTGGTTGTTGGAACATCCTTCGGGCTATTGACCAGGTCAAGGAAATTTGGGCATCCCAATCTTCGATCCGGTGGACGAGCCTGCTGGGCGGACCGACGCAGGCTCTGATCATGTAGATTTGACTGGTACACAGGACAGTAAGGGTCAGTTTGCATCGAATGTGGTCGTTTCTTGATGTCATTTTTTATAGATTAATGCGAAATACTATGCACCTAGCACAGAAGTGACCACCTTTTCCACCTTGTCGACCAGTAGCTCGATCTCTTCCTTTGTGATGGTGAATGGAGGTGAGATGACCACCATGTCTCCTTGAACACCATCGACGTTTCCAGTAGCTGGGATCAATGAAACTCCATACTTTGGATCCAGGCCAGTCTTGTGCACCTTCATGGCAATCCCCTCCTTAAGTGGGAATGATTCCTTTGTCTTCTTGTCACAGACAAACTCCAACTGTTCGAAGATGTTAGCTTTTACTCATGGATGGAATGGTTCTTACTTACGCCCCAGTAAAGGCCACGCCCTCGTACATCTCCAACGTTCTTATGACCGCCAATCCTCTCTTTTAAACTCTTACCCAGCAGCTCTCCCATTTTCTGGCAATTTTGGAGCAGATTATCCTCTTTCACGACAGACTGAACAGCGTACGCAGCAGCGCATGCCACTGGATGGCCTTGGTACGTCTGGCTGTGCATGAAGCTGCCCGATCCCTTCTCCAAAGCGTCCGCAACCTTGTTGCCGACGAGCAAAGCACCAACGGGCATGTAGCCCGCTCCGAGGCCCTTGGCAATGGTTTGGAGATCAGGAACCACGCCCTCCTGTTCCCAGGCGTGGAGTGTGCCGACACGACCCATACCGGACATGACTTCGTCTAAGATTAGAAGAGCACCATATCGGTCGCAGACTTCTTTCATGGCCTTAAAGTAGCCTGGTACTGCTGGCATACATCCCAGTGACTGATCCCATTAGCAAGGGACATCAAGTGGAGAGCGATAACTTACCGTTCCAGATACCGTCTCGGCGATAAAGGCACAAACCGTATCCGGTCCAACACGCTTGAACTCGTCATCCAACTCTTTCGCAAGCCGAGCGACGTATTGCTGGTCCGTCTCTCCTTCCTTCATCTCCCGGTAGGGATAGCATGGGGATACATGGGAGAAGCTGGTGGATAGTATGGGCTCATAGATGCCACGACGAGACTTGTGACCACCAGCGGCCAAGGAACCTAGAGTGTTTCCGTGATACGATTGTCTACGTGCGATAAATTTCGTTCTTGAGGGCTGTGGTGTGGGTAGCTCTGTGAAATATTGGCGCGCAATTTTGAGGGCCGCCTCGACAGCCTCAGTGCCTTTATGCTATCAGCTTTGCTACATCAGTGGCGGAGATTGAAGGGATACTGTACTCACCTGAGCTGACGATAAAGACCTTGGACATGGCGCCATTAGTCGAGTCTGTCAGGAACCGAGAGATATCCTCAGCTGCTTCTGTGGTGAAAAAAGGGTTGTAGCAGTACGCTACTTTGTCCAACTGAGCAGCGATGGCTTTCTTGACGCGAGGATCATTGTGGCCGATGGATACGACAGACGCGCCTGAAGATCCGTCTAGGATGCGATGGCCCTCTTGGGTTTCGAGCCAAACACCCTGGCTCTTGACAATTCTTGGTGGAGGGCTGTTTATCTTGGCGTGGAGGGTGGAGACAGAAGCTCGTAGGATCTGGGGATAATTGGTCTTGGTGTTTTGGAGGACACATGTTGTGATGGTGTTGGTGGCGCGCTGCCGACTGATGGACCACATTTTGCCCCTGTTTTAATGAAGATGTTGAATGAAGAGAGTTGAACTCATAAACTCAAGAGCGGAAGCGATGATGCTTAATATCGTCCCCGCGAAGCCATCGGGCGGCTATCTGGCTCCCGGTCCTCGCTGTCAAACATGAGAACACCTATCAGGTGCAACTCTCGATATGGAAGTCCAACGGAGACGACACGCCCAATGACAAGATAACCGACGCCACGCAGATATGATAACACCCGTTCAGGTTGGTTTCACAGCAGAGTCGTCTCCATCGGCCTACTTCTTTTGGTCTAGTCGCGGCAAGCCAAGAACCGAGACTCGTGGCTATCACCGGTCCAAGTGCCGAGAATGAGGAGAATGTCAGTCAATTGTATCTGCAAGATATGATATTCTGTTTCTTTTGTAGGATATAGTCGTTTTCAAGCCCTTTCTAATTTGCTCCCTTTGGGCCTAAACAGTCCCTGCATCTAAACCTATGCGCCCGCCCTTGATACAATACCCAAACTGTGCACGCAGTGACATCTGCACCTATCCCGAGATCCCTATCCCGATACCCGACGCTCTGACGAATGACATCTAGTTCTTGTCGTACGAAATGTCAACATCCAGCGTCTTTTTGACATGGACTCCATGATGACTATCAGAACCACCTGGCCCATATCCCGAACTCCCTCTATGCTGACTCTCTAAAGGACCTCGATGTTCCTTAAGAATACTCCGATCGCTCTGGTTATCGGAAGTATGGTCCGGATGAGCCTCGGTCTCAACGATAGCACTCCATTGGCCGGCCTTGTGCTTCGGGATGAACATTATGTTATTCGAGATGTTCTTGAGAGGGTACGAGTTTTCGCTCGACTTGACCGTCGTCGGGAAGATGGCTCGTAGCATAGGTCGAAGGCAGGGAAGGCAAGCAGCTGTGATGATGAGGGCATTCTCGGCGCCGGCCCATAGTAGGAGTTCGCCGACGTCGTATGTTGGGTCGATACTTGTTGCGTTGGCCTTGAGCTTGGTGCATTTGATGATGGCGATGGACCCAGCGCTGCGACTATTAGCAAAGGGCTATATGAAGCGTAATGGGGTACATACAAAACACCGAGGCTCATGGCAATGGCGACACCGAACTTTTCCTTCTTCTTCATGTTGAGGTTCCAGAGCATGGCCCAGGGCATCAAAGCGAGGACAAAGTCGGTCGCAGCAGAGTATGCTTGGTAAAGTTAGTGCTGTCATAGATGCCATTGCGAAATGTCTTACCTCCGATAAAGTACATAACACCAAGGTAGGTATCAGGATGCCAACACTCGCTCACAATAGCCGGATTCCACGTCGTCCTCGGGTCCTTACACCGCACAAACACAATAATCGAGATGAGAATGTGTAGAATGACCATGGAAACAACGACAAACCAAAGGAACAGATGGATAGCGCGTTGTGTTGCCAGACGCATCAAGCTTATGGAGAAAGATGTCTTGCCCATGGCACAGGACATGACAACGAACGGTTGCGAGATTTGGCCGAGGAGAGCGATGGAAACGGCATTCTGAGGGATGTTTGTGAGGACCCATTGGAGATGGTGGCCGAGACCTTTTTGAACGGCGGCTTCGATGATAGCGCCATAGCAAATGAGGAGGATCTGTTGGTTCAAAGGTTAGCTTTTAGGGAGCCTCAGGTTGTGTTGACAGAGCTTCGTACCAGAGCAAAGACAATGACCCAGTCATCGAGACCGAAAACCTTCCGTAGGAACAACCTTGTGTAGGCCCTAAGACCGACAAGAATGATGGGAACAATGACCGAGAGCCATGTGACGGAGCGAATGATGGGCCCACGAGTATCAGCGAGGCCCTCCAGCGAGGTTGTTGGTTCGGCTGATGCTGCTACCATTGTATCGGTAAATGCAGTGTCTCAAGTCGATCTTTCAAGCTGTCTCCCCCACCTCCTGATGATCTTGTTCGGTTGTGTTTATCGCGTGCCCTTATATCCTCAAAGCCAAGAAATCTTCACCAAAAAAAATGCAAAAATAAGGAGAGACAAACACAGCTGAAAGCTGCAGTGATTCGAGCATCGAGGAGAATAGTCTTGTTCCCCCAGCCACATTACTGTCGAAACGAACAAAGTGGCACTAAATCCATGCCGCAGAGAAACAATAGGTTCATCGAGAAAGAGGCGAAACCGGACGAGGTTCCGCCCGAGATCAAGAAGAAAGAAAGAAAAAAAAAACCTGTAGGAAAAAGAAAGGAAGGATGTGACCCAGGGGGTTCCAGGATATGCAGCCTCATGGATATGGTAATAGATATCCGTACTCGAGACCATACTGTGTTCCATACTGTCAGAGAAGATGACCAGTCAAACAATTTTCTTCATGTTCAAGCATGAGGCGAATGTTGTGGAGGAGACTGTAACGAGGAAACAAGACTTGCAGGGATCCCGGGGGGTTAGGGCCGGGCTAGAGATGCAAGCACACCCAAAGGTGAGAGAACAAGGACCGGGGGACAGGGCCCGGTTGTGCCGTCGACGGGTAACCGAGCTGAAGAATGGAGATGGATTTGGTGTAGCAGTGAAGTTGAGGATGTAGATTGGCGAGGTGTGGATGGTAGCATTGTTTGAGACAACAATTGAAGACCAATTGACTCTTTGAGAGGGGTTTCCTGCAGATAGATTGTCTCAATCGCAAAGAAATTGTGCGAACCACGGTCCTGGAGCTGTGCCGCCTGTGCAGAACCAACACCATATTGCTTTTCGCTGCCAAGCTTCTCACAGCGTCTCCAGGAGCACAGCCCTGGATATCCGTAATTAATTACCAATTACCTGTAACATGGCTCTTGGTGACATTCAGCTGCATGGAGTCTCATGCTGGGTCTTGAAGATCTCCTAAGAGTTGAATCACATCAGATCATGCCCACACGCAGTGCTTCCCTCTTTGAGAGAAACCGTTGACAGTGGGGGATAGCTTCGTCTAGCTCCCGCTCCCTAGCCTGCGGAGATTTCATTCGACAAGGGCCTTGTTCCCCCATTTATTGTCTCTCCCGCCGAGCCTCACCCGCGGGAAGATCGACAATTCTTTGTCCCCTTTTCTCTTATTGTCCTGCAGGAACGATGGAAGCGAGGTTTCATTCAATCAAGCCTCTTTTTTGCAAGAACTCCTGGTCCTTCCTCCTCAGTCAGGTCTCGGTAATGGTCGAGGTTCTTGTGATGGATCACATATTGGCCTGGGTCAGCTTGGCCCGCACTTCCGGCTCCCCGAAAGTAAATCTCTCGATCTTAGCGGATCGCGATCTTGGATGAGAAACGGGCTCCAACTTTGCCGTTAATGTTGCATTCTTCCCGTATGAACAAAGAAATTGCTATCTTTAGTTCCTTCTAGAGACATTCAGGTCTCTATTAACATCCGATTCCCCACGTACATCCCGTCTCCCTCCTCCCCTGACCCCAATGTGGAACCAACAACCCCCCCTAGCGCCCTCCTCTGCGTTGATTTCTCCCTCTTTGCAGATGGCAACAACTCTGCAGACAAACTTTGCTTTGCATCAATGAACCATGCCGCCATGGATCCCCTGCCCCCGCGTCTCCGCGGCTGGGGCGGGCGGAGAATCAATACTAATTCAGAGTCCCTTGTTGGCTGCGGTTCTGTCACATATCAGACGTGGAGGCGACCATGCAAGAGTTGCCTGTTTTGAAACCTCCCCCTCTCCACTTGAATCTTCTCTTTCCTCTTCTTCAATGCGCAATATTATCTTTTGTCTTTCCTTCCTTTTGACTTGCATTTTCTCACGGTATCCCTGGTTAGTGTTTATTCTGGGGAGTGTTCCGTGTAGATCATGGCTCTCTTGACCATTTCGTTTACTTACGTCCTCTACGGAGGCGTGGCTCTCATTCTTGCTCGCGTGTTTTACGAGCTCTTCATTTCACCCCTCAAGCACATTCCAGGCCCCTTCCTGGCCAAGTTTACAGACTTTTACCGTGCTGGTCTCACCACCCAGGGCCATGTCGACAGTACTACTCGTGGATGGCACAAGAAATGGGGCCCTGCCGTGCGTGTAGGCCCCAATGCTATCAGTATCAGTGATCCAGACTTGATCCGGGTCATTTATACGACCAAGAACCCCTGGCGCAAGGTAAGCAGGTGTCCACTGCATTCATAGGGACCCATGTCATTAGTATAGCTAGAATGGAGCACAAGTTGACGGCAATAGAGCAACATGTACCGCCCCAATGACGTCGTCATCAACGGCCAGCGCATCCAAAACATTTTCAACACGGCAGACAAGAACTTCCATGCCAAGTACACCAAGCCAATCGGAGGCTTCTGGACCCTCACTAAGATCCTTGACCTCGAGCCCGTCATGGATGAGACACTTAGTGAGCTCGTTGGCCATCTTGACAGACGTTTCGCCAGCACGGGTGACGTTTGCAAGATGGATGATTGGGTCGCTTACTATGCCTGGGATGCTGCCGCCAATATCAGCTTTGGACGTCATTACAGCTTCATGGAAGAAGGTGGCGATGTTGGTGGTATTATCGCTGAGAGCACGGCAGGTCTCAAGTACTTTGCGCCTGTCAGCCAGATCCCATGGCTCGATGAGTGGTTGGACAAGAACCCCGTCTGGCGCATTGGCCCTCGTCCCCTTGTCAATGGCTTCATTTACACTGTCAAGATCCTCACCGAGTACCAGCAGCAGGTGGCTTCTGGTGCAGCTAAGCGTAAGCCTGTGGACTTGTTCATCGATAAGTACAATGGCCTCAAGGATACGCATGACTTTGTCGACGACAATCAGGTTATCAACTGGCTGATGCTCAACGTTCTTGCTGGCGGTGACTCAACGGCTGGTGCGATGCGCTCGGTGGCTTATCACGTCGTCAAGGACCCTCGTGTGTACAAGAAGCTCATTGCCGAGATGCAAGCTGCTAACTTGTCTCTCCCTGTCCCTCAATGGAAAGAGATCAGTCAGTTGACATACTTTGACGCCGTCATGAGAGAGTCTATGCGTATTGCCCCTGCTGTTGGTCTGATGCTTGAGCGAGAGGTTCCTGAGGGTGGTTTTGAGCTCCCCGATGGCCGTTTCATCCCTGCCAACACAAAGGTCGGCATCAACCCGTGTGTTGTCACTCGAGACGCTGGTGTCTTTGGGGAAGATGTTGACACATTCCGACCTGAGAGATGGCTTCGAAGAGACTATGAGACAGAAGGTGAATATGCTCATCGTTTCCGTCGTATGCATGAGTGTACCGACCTGATGTTTGGTCATGGTACGCGTGTGTGTATGGGGAAGCATATGGCCAAGATTGAGATGTACAAATTGTTTGCTACACTCTATGCCAACTACGATGTAAGTACCCCCGATGCTTCTTCCGGATATCACTGACACGATTTTAGGTCAAACTCACAAGCCCTGACCATGAGTGGAAATATCACAACTCTTGGTTCATGTACCATAGCGATATTCCTTGTATCCTCACTCCACGCTAGCGGGTATAATGATAGTCTCCACTCGAAGGTGTTGGTGGTTTGGTATGATGCTTATATGTATTCATCTATAGTACATGCCTTTATTTACATCATTTGTACTGCTCATGGCTCTTCATTTCTCTCCTGAGCCGCTTATGACAACACTCTGAAGATGGGATACTCGTCACCCGTCTCCACAGGGATAATGTTGAAGCTGGCATACGAGTCAATGTTCTCAGGCTCCAAAGCGTTGATTGCTAGTCCAGCATTCTTCTGCCTCGTGCTCACAAGGAAGCTTCCAGCTGGCAACTTCAGCTCACGCTTTTTGGCCTCAGCGGTAACCGTGGCGAGCACAACCCCCTCGTAGTAGCTGGTGCTGAGCTTGGAAGAAGTGATGTTGAGAGCCTCAACAGTGCCACTCCACTCGCTCTTCAACGTCTCAACCTCAAGTCCGGAGACACGCAGACGCTCAGCAAGATCAGCCCAAGCAACAGGGATGAGATACGCCTCAGGTCGAGAGCGGGTGAGGTTGGCAGTGGTGGGCGTAGTAGAAGCAAACTTTATGGGAACCTCGACAACTGAGCCGTTGGTGTGGTCAATCATTGTAAAGAGTCGGTCCTGGACCTTGGAAGAATCGGTAATCACGACGAGGTCCTTGGAGTTGATGAACTTCTTGATACCGCCCTCGACTGTCTTTCGGACCTTGTCTGCGTTGTTGGCAGCAGTCTCAACGATGGCGCCGACCATGGTAAGACCAGCAGCGGTTCGTCGCTGGAACTGCTGCTCTGCGATGCCAATGCCTCGCATCTCGATGAGGAATGTGATGGACTGGGTAAGACCCATGGCGTTGCGGCCAATCTTGGCATCAGAACCGGCCTCATCGAACCTGTCATTTGAGTCAGACAATGATGAATAGAATAGTCATCATAAACTTACTTAGGGACAAAGTCGGGGTTAGAGCTTGTAGCACCAGTGACATACGGCTCCCACCTCAAACCAGCCTTATCCATAGCCTTGCCGATATTCTTGGCAAACAACTTTTCAGACAACTCTCGAATATCCTTGTTGATGTTGAGGTTCTTGGCCGCAGAAAAGAGTCCGTCGGCGGCGTGCATGTATCGCCCAAACTTGCCGTAAGCGCCGTACTCGTGCATATCAACGACGACATGAGGGGCAAACTCGCTGAAGAGCTTCTTGATGCTGCGCGTCTGCTGGCGAGCGAGCTTGATGTGATCGCGGTTGGGATCATAATTTGTAGGCAGCTCACGCTGGAAGTAGAAAACACCGTCAGGGTTGTATCTAGGCAAGACGACGATCTCAAGATCCTTGAGCATCTTGGATGCCCACTTGGGTTCGGCGTCAAACTTGCCCAAGAGAGCGAGGAGGGACTCATCGCCTGCAGGCTCGTTGCCATGAACGGCGCCTTGGATCCAAACACGGACCTTGTTGGCCTTGGGACCTCCAGAGGTTGAGAGCTTGACGTATGGGAATGGTCGGAGCTCCTCGGAGGTGAAGTTGGCTGTGTTATAAGTCATGTAATCATTCTTGGAAGCAATCTCTTCCACAAACGCCTCTGCCTACCGTTAGTCAAGTTCGTTCAGTTAGGGTGCGGTAGACTCACCAAGGTCATCTTGAGAGGTTGCGCCTTGAGTGCCCTTTGAGAACCCAGCTTGAATCTTGTCAGGGTTAAGAAAAGCCGGGGAGTACAAGTCTATGTCGACATCCTCGAAATTGGCCGCGACGAGGTCTGTGTTCTTTTGTGTAGGAACGTGGTTGTAGCCATATTGAGTCGCACTGGCGACTGATACGACCGAGAGGCCGATAAGAGTAACTGCCTTTCCGAACATCTCGACTTTTCTAACAAAGACGACCAATTCAAAGTGTCAGGACCTGAAGACCTTCAACGATGACGACCATCCCCTCTTATATCGGCCCGAACCCATACAAAGCCGGCGGTGTTACTTTTGACCTCCGTCTCTCAACCATCGGCCAACCGTCGGCAAATGCCCCGGCATTCTCTGATGATAGGACCTTCTTGAAAGAATAAAAAAGCGTGACTAGTGGTCGTACTGGAAATGCCCAGGTCAACGAGTGTTTCTTGGCACTCGGCGCCATTGCTGTAAAAGGAAGCTGATTGAGTCGTTGGTGGGTCCCTATGTAACCTGGTGTAAGGTTATCAAGGTTAAGCGGGGGCGGGGGAATAACGATCAACTAGGTTTTTGACGATAGGGATATTATTTGTTCTGCTTAAGGGTGGGAAAATACCATATCTGGATAGGCGATGCCCCTGGATCAGCGTCACCTAGACCAGGGAATCTCAATGCAACCATTGGGAGATGAAACGAGACTTGATAACCCTCGAGGCGTTTTCGTTGCCTAAAAACGGCAATCGAGCAGGGCAAGGATAGGACCCCTCTTTCGATAGGGATCGACAAGACAAGACTCAGAACAACAGGGGCCTCGAGTCGATCGTGAGGAGTTTATCTCGGCATGACATACGACCTGTGGAGACAATGACCTTCACCCCGCAGTCGGTATCTTGGATGATGACGAGATGGAAATTGTTCTCTTCAAAACGCGCAAAGAAAGAATATCGTACAAGAAACTGCCGCATCCTAGTCACTCGCTTCCTCCAGGGGCCAGTCGGCGAATCCATCAGTCGAACCAACTCCCATTGCTGGTCCTTTGGCGCTCCATTCTTCCCATGATTGACAAAAATGTTTGATGTCTCCATCGACAACTTTCTTCTCACCAGTCCTCATGTTATCAAGGGCAGCCTCATGTCTCAACCCTCTAATCAGTTCCTCGGTGGAAATCTCCATGACATTGCAAAGATAGTGCAACCAAGATAACCTTCGAAGGTAGCCATCTCTCCAAGGATTTCCCGTGGCCTCGTCAGAACTCTCGCTTTTGCGAAATCGCCTTTCGAGCCATAGGACGTGCGAAGAAACGGAACTGACAACGATGCGAATCTGATTTGATGAAGAGTAAGGATTCCGTTGGAATTGAGCGGCAAACTGATCATTCTCGTGGTCCACGTAATGACGACGCTGGGCAGAAATTAATATTATTCAGGACAGGAGAGGCTAGGAACTTACCAGCAACCATCTGTTTCCAATGCCTATTTTTAGCCATCGTCGGTGGCCCGTTTGGTCCATGGGAGGTTTCGTGTCCAGAATGGCGTTTCTCAGCAGGGAGTTGAAATCCTTTTTTGACTCTTGCTCCAATTTTTCGTCCAGAATCCTGGTAAACTCGGACTCCTCTTCCAAGATGTCGTCGATATCGTCTTCGGGCATCAGGTCTGGATATGGGACGTCACTAAAGAAATCCATTTCTCTCCACCCACAACAGGTATGCGTCATGTCGAGCTTTTCGTGCTCAGATTGCCGGATAGTGGCTAGGAGAATCTGCTTGGCTGTTTCTTTTCCGCAGATTTCAAAGATAAGAATGAACCATTCTGTTAACAAAGCAGCTAAATCTTCTGCCCATGTATCTGAACCCACTACTATTGGGAGACAGCCTGAGACTGAACAAGAGCATCTACAGTTGTCGGGTATCAGAACGTCTGCTCCACGAGTTATGAGGGTATGCAGGTAGTCCAGTTGCTCCCCGATGCGCGATGTTGACCGGTATTCAAAGTACTGTGCCACGGTATGGCAGACCGTGTAGCCTCTCTTGTCTTGTAGGTTAATATCAGCGCCAGCATCTAACAGACGCGTAATGAGACGGTCTAGATTAGAATAGTGTGGATTGCAGATCACGCTCATCAGTGCGTGCTGACCTTTCTGGTCCACCTGATTAATCATAGTGAAACCACAGTCAAGCAAAGCATCCACTTCTTTGGCCGAGTGAGCATAATGAAGCAGAGTCCTACCCTCGGTGACTTGGCTGGAGTCGGCTCTTAGTAGAAGCTTAGGACAAAAATTAAGAGATTTGCACATAGAAAGCGATTGTAGTAGGCAATCAGCTCTTTCAGCCGTCCGGGGTATGCGGTCGTTCACAGCGAGATGCGAAACGATCAGCTTCGCAAGCATATCTGCCGTGTCCTGCATGGCCTCGTCATCGAGAAAGCGAAAGAGATTATTGACGAAATCCCAATTGGTTCGACTGATTGCGATGTAGGCGAATGTGCAGTTGTATACGCTATGCCGAAGAAGGGCATCAGCGCCAGCACGAATAAGTATTCTTGCGGCGTCAATCTCGTTGCAAACCGCAGCATACATTAGGGGCGTAAATCCATATCCATCGACTGCATTTCTATCATGGCCAGCGTCGAGGATCGCTTGTAGGTGCTGCGGTCGGGAAATAGCTAGATGAAGAGGTGTCTGACCCAGGAAGTTCCTCTCATTCTTTTTTGATCGCGTTGCCCAATGTTGTACGTCCTCAGATTTCCCAAAAAGCACAGCTTCGTGAAGAGGTGTCATTCCACCGAAACCTGTTTCCTTTAAGCATTACTTTCAATTTGCTAGGCCAGATCTAAACCCTTACCTTGGTTGTTCTTGCATAGGAGGGTGAGAAACTGCAAAAGTAATGGGTCCTGTCCCCACATCATGCCCAACCTTGGGTGTGACAATTCACTCGAAATTGGCGAGTCAATTGTTGTAGGATCGAATCCAGACTCTAGTGCAGTCTCTAGAAGGGCTATATGTGCGTTTGCCTCAGACTTTTTCGCACAGTTGATAAGGAAGCTGGTTGAACTGTTAGCTTGCGAGAGAGTAGTCGAGGCCATTTTGTTCACGGTGCTCCCACTTACCGCTTACTGTCCCTCCCTCTAGTCACTTCTAATTCAGACATTAGTACTTGGAGAAGGCTCAGCTGGTCATCCGAGCGTCGCCTATTGTCCGTCGTGGAGCCCCTCCCCACGGATCCCCAGGTGTCCTTCAGCAGTGTCTTGTGGGTTGGTTAGAGCAGGAAGGGGAAACCAAGTTCAACTTTGTTCTTACGTCAATGTATGAAGATCCAGACGGATCAACATGAAGGTTAAGGCTCGGGTCTACCCGTGCAAGTTTCCGAAACGCCATGCAGGCCTCATCAACCTTGATTAGTTCGTTCTCCAACCTCCAAATAATCTCGAATCCCGGAGACGTGTACTTGACAACACGCTCCACCTGAAGTGCTGGTTGAATCGTATAACTTCCAACTCCTGCCAAAAGACGAAGGCCCATGGTCACTGACCAAGGGATTCCCAGTTGCGAGAGTGCCACTCTGAGGCGAAATCCGTAAGCTGAAGCGTTGCACGATGGTTGGTCGCACTTGTTGCCGGGCGGAAGCAGACCGATGTAGTCCAAAGCCCAGAATCGTCTTGATATCCGTGAAACTAGATGGCATGAACATGAGCACGCTCTGACGGCACAATCCCGTCTCGCGACTCGCCGATGAGGTGTGTACTTGACAAGCGAGGAAGACGATAGTGCTTCAGAGTCCATCACTAGGTCAGACGAACTGGAGGCTTCAGGGTTCGATGGTGCACCCAAATTTGGTGTCTGGATCATGGTATAGATAAGATTCCTGTGGGCCTTGGTTAGAAAAGAAACGATACCCACGCATAGGTTCACGAACAACTGCGTCGTCTGCAAGCATAAGACTAGGTCTTGCTTTGCCTTCTCGACGGTCCCTCGCAAAGCGTTGACGTCCTCCTTCCAATGGCGTAGATCCCATACTTCTTTCAATTTGGGCTTCTTGCCGCTTAAGACGGATTCCAGTGGAAACTTATCCAGCAACTCTTCGATCCCTTTGGCGACAGCGATGATGCTTTCTTGACAATAGTCTGCGGCAGGTCCGTGAAGTATGGCGTGGGAATTTTCGATAACCATCTGTAGGAAGCTTAGCTCCTTGATTAGGGCATCGAGTCCTTCTGGAATTTCGGCCGAGTCTCTGCGGATGCGTCGCAACCGTCTGATGCCGCCGACGACGCCGGTGATCAAGGGCGTCAGGCCTGCGACTCCGGTGACGAGGCCCACCACCTCGGCCATTTTGTTGCTGTGGAGAGCTACACTAGGCACGAAGTTTCTGAGGGTAGAGCTTTTCAATGTGATAGAGAGATAATGTTGATTGAATAAGATGAAGGTGGGAGAAAATGTGTCGATGGGCGGGGGTTCCCTGGAACAGCCAGCCTCACTTTTGGGCTCTGCCTTGGAGTTTGCCCGTGGCTTCATTTCGCTGTCATGTGTCAGCCTGCATCAGCTTTCGGCTAACGGCTTGACTCTATTTGTTGTGGATTGATGGGCTTGCATGAGGCGTAGGCAGGCTGTGCAGGTCGCCTTTTGGCGGCCACTGAACAACGCCCATTTTCAAATCAGGCTCGGCAACAGAGTGCATTCGATTCTTTCCAAGGCGGTTTTACCAGCAGGGGCTAATTGCCAGTCGAAAATTACGTACCAACTATCAGGTATTGGACTTGGGAAGGGTTTGGGGCCTGGCACTTGAGCGTCTCATGCCGTCCGCTGATGTTATTGCCTGCATAAGGAGCGACCCTGGGGGCGCCTTTAACTAGGTAGCTGCGTCTTTTGTAAATTGTACCTTGTTCTTGCGGCTCATGACCTCTTTAAAGATCATTGTCAACAACAACATGATGCCTTGGGGCTTAACGAAGGATTCCTAACTATTTGACTATATATCGAAGTAGCACTGGATTCTGGCTGGGCGGAATATTCTCTCCCCCTGTAAGATCCTGAATGACTGGGTCCTCCTTCAGCGTGTCTGGGTGCACCTCGAAAGCAGGGTGAGGGTCTCCTGTGCCATATCTCGTTGAGTCAACAGCCCCGACCAGGTCAAACTCTTCGACGGCAGCAGCAGACTGTTGAGGATGTTGATTCGACAAATGCATGTCAATCTGCGCATCAATGGCAGCTGAGTCAGGACCTTGCACGTCTCCCGGGGATGTCTTTGGGGCAAAGATCCGTGGAAGGATGGCCTTGAAGCGTTGGCTACCAGACCGACGGTGTTGGGCCGCTTCTTGTTCGTGATCTTCCACAGGGCGACGCAACCATTTGATACATATGAAGCGTTTCAAGGCGAGACCCAACTTGTGCACCAGAGAATCAGGGATCAACCGTATAGCAACGCCAACAGGAAGAGTTAATAACCCAAACAAGATAGACCATCCCCATTCAGCGCCACTAAGCCGAACCGTCTGAAAGGCCTCGCCGCCAAAGAAGACGATGATGATTTGACCCGCGAGCGTGATTACCTGAACAAAGACGAACCAGGGGTTCTTGAGGATCCCCTCGAACAAATTGAGCATGTTGTCAGACCGCCGAGAACTGTATCTTTGTTAGAAAGCCCATGTATGTGGAATGAATCGGAGACGAACTTGAATTGGTTGAAGAATTGCATGAGAACGTAGGTATTAAAGACCATGGTCTGTAGATGCTTCTTCTCGGTCTCATCATGGTAGCCAAAGAGATGTCCACCGGCATAGTAGAGAGTAAAGACGACTGCCAGTTGATAACTGCTTTGCCCCACGATCATCTTCCAAATCGTCGTGGTCAAAACTGAAGCCGTCCTCGACTCCGGCTTTCGTAAAAACAGGTCATCAGTAGGAAAATCGGTGCTCAAGGCGAGTGCGGCAAACGTGTCCATGATGAGGTTGATCCACAGAAGCTGCACAACTGTAAAGACGGAGGAGTCAGTGATGAGGGCTGACATAATGGTCAAGGTACCGGCCGTGATGTTGATGGTGAATTGGTACTTGAAAGAGTCAGCATGAGGTAGAAAATCGTGTGGTAGAGGTCAGGAACCTGAAGGAACTTTTTGGCAGCATCGTTCACGGCTCGGCCCCAGCCGATAGCTTTCACGATGGAAGTAAAGTTATCATCCATCAAGATAATGTCTGAAGCCTCTTTGGCTACTTCAGTCCCAGAAACACCCATAGAGAAACCGATATCAGCAGCTTTCAACGCTAATGCATCATTGGTTCCATCACCCGTGACAGCAACAACCTCACCCATACCCTTCAGGTGAGAAACGAGGAGAAGCTTGTCGTCGGGGCTAGATCGAGCGAGCACTTGAAGTCGCGGAACCACGAGGTTGAGTTGCTCCAAAGTTAAGCGTCGAAATGTTGGCCCGTCCATAGCGATCCCTCCAGCGGTATAAATGCCACATTCTGAGGCGATTGCTTTGGCTGTGAAGAAGTTGTCACCAGTAACCATGCGAACAAAGACACCTGCGGACTGGCATTGTCGTACCGAGTCGACAATCTCGGGGCGTAAGGGGTCACGTAACCCGAATACTCCCAAGAGAACCAAGTCGGAAAGATTGGCAATGTCAGCATCAATGTCTTGATCATCTGCAGGGCGGTCGTCTAGGTCACGGTACGCAATAGCAATCACGCGGAGGGACCTCTTGGCGTAGCTCTGCATTTTGACCTTTAAGTTGTCTAGGTCAGCAGCCATTAGCGTCTTGGTGGCCATGCTGGTCCTAGGGTCTTGCAAAGTTTCGCTGCACTTGTCGACAATCACCTCGGCAGCTCCCTTGACCAAAAGCCGATGCCGTCCAGCTGATGTCTGTACAACAGTGGCCATCCATTTCCGGGTGGCATTGAACGGAATCATCCGAAGAATGTTTCCGTTTGCTCGTTCCTCACTAAGATCCTGCATTCCGAGATGGTCGGAAGCGAAGTTAAGCAGGGCAGTCTCTGTGCCTGACCCTATAAAGTGGCCCGCTCCCCCGGCTTCGATGGCGGTCGAGTTCAAGGTGGAGCTTGCCTTGAGGGTGTCCCGGGTCTCCTGACAGAGTGATGGGATCAAAGCGCGTGCCGTAGGAGTTGCTTGTGTGGATTGCTGGTAGGCTTCAGCCAGAAGGGAACCTGAGCCGTCGGCAAAGGCCTCCGAGACACCAATCATGCCTGTCACCACAGTCATCCTGTTCTGTGTAAGCGTACCAGTCTTGTCTGAACAGACTGTGGTAGCATTACCCATCGTTTCGCAGGAACGGAGAAGTCGAACGAGATTGTTATCTTTCAGCATTCGCGTGGTGGCAAAGGCCAGTGACAGCGTAACGGTAAGAGGCAGGCCTTCAGGCACGACAATGACAACGACGGTAATGGAGAGGATAAGAATCTCCAGGAATTCATGACCCTTGGCTTCTGGGCCACCCTCTATGTCCTTGAGCTGAACCAAGAAACGGATGAAGAGAATAGTAAAGAAGACAAGGCCAGCGGCGAGACCAAAGTTGATGATGTACTGTGCTAGTACACCAAGCTTCTTCTGCAGTGGTGTTTCTTGAACGTCATCCTGGAGAGACGTCATGATCTTTCCGTAGGTCGAGTTAACACCGACCGAAAGAACGAGACATGTTCCTACTCCAGTCTCGACTCTTGTACCGTTGAGGATGAATGAATCACCGGACCCTTTGCCGCATGCCGGGGTCTTGACGATAAGTTCAGACTCTCCCGTCAATGGCGACTCATCACACTGGATGTCGAACCCTTCGATCAGTATTCCATCGGCCGGCGCAACGTCTCCCGCCTCGATGTGCACGACGTCGCCGACAAGGACGTCAAAAATAGAGATGGATCGATGCTGTCCAGAGCGAGTCACCGTGATCACGCGCTCCTCCTTCTTCTCGTTCAACTTTCGAAACTTGTAATTCTTCTGGTAATCGTTGATGGCGGTGGCGAAGACGATAACGACGACAGCGATGAGAATGGAGACTCCTTCAACCCACTCGAGACGAGCTCCTCCCTCCTTATTGGTGACTGATTGGTATATTCCCAGGGCGAGGGAGACGGTCGCTGAAGCCGTGAGCAGGAACATGAGCTTGTCGTCGAAAGCGAGCCAGACGAGTTGCATAAAGGTCTTTGGTTTGTTCTTCGGAACGCGGTTCTCGCCGTAAATCTTTCGACGATCGGTATACCCTCCAGGAGTCGAGGTCGCTGGACCATCTTGTCGCGATTCTATTGGGGCGAAGACACTCCGGGTGGCGTCTTGAAGCGACACGACATCGAGCACGTCCTCATCGGCTGAAAGACCTGCCTTCACATTCGTTCTCACGCCAGCCGAAAGCCCAGCAAGACCACCAAAGGCGCGTAGAGCGTTGTTGGTTCGAGACTCGAATAGTTGATGGAGTTGCGCAGCGGAGAAGGCAAACTTGTTACCGGGAACTTGTTCACCTTCTATAAGTCGAAAAGGAGGCTCGGTTTCGGATTTGTTGACTCGAGGCGGGTTGTCGCGATGCTCACCGACGGGTGGTGCTCCAGTTATCTCGTCTTCCATCTTCTATCCCGAAGGATCTGACTCTGGTAAAGCCGACGGAACCTTGCTGTGCAGAAGTAAAGAAGGCGATCAAGAAACGCAGGTGACTGTCGATCCGAGACCTTTATACGCTCCTGGCCTTATGCATCCCTTCTGACCAAGTTTGTGGTTCGGCTTTGTTCTCAATACCATCGGCTTTCGCTTCTCGGTTTTGACGCAACGCAATTTCAGCACAGCCTCAATAACACCCCGCCGAAGTCGGAAGACGGCAGCACTGCCAAGCTCCATCTCCTTGGCAAACACCCTTTTTTTTTTCTCATTTGGTCTTGTTCTCTGTCCAATTATAGCGGATTGGGATGGTGTTATATAGACATGTCTAAGCCACCCCCCTTGTCCCGCTGCAAACGCTGGCCTTTTAAGGGGCTTGTAGGGTGAACGTCTGGATCTGGCGGGAGCATAAGAAAGCTGCGACATCAAGCAGAATTAAGAAGAGAGTGTCATGAGCTAATACAAGATCTTGGGGAAATATAGATAGTAATGATAGATAACGGAAAAAGTTCTATGCGGCACTCATGATCCTCCCGAAAGGTGTCATCAGCGATGATGCAGCAAACAGGGCCCAGCATCAACACATCACGCCATCCATTTCACTTCGAAAATATCAAGATACGACAAAAAGCATAAGCGGGCCTATTGAAACAGAGCTATCGCTTTCTAGGTCCTTGGCTTTAAAGACCATCTCGCTAACATGACTACAAGCCTAGATGACCTAGGTAGGTTCACATATCATGCCCAATACTTTGAGCATCCGTGCCTATAGATGTATACACGGCGGTGAAGTTCCTAAGTGCCAAAACACATTTTTACTTACATAGCCTTGGTTATTTCCTCGGTTCGTGTGATTTTAGTTGGGCGGCTAATGGAAATTGTTCCGACCCGTCTGCTTTTCCGTCTCGTCCATCTCCTCTAGGACTAGTTTTTCCTATATGATGATCGCCGTTTTGTTTGTTCAACTACCCCAACATTGGTCTCGGGAGCGGCATTGTCTCCCGGAGTCCCGGTATAGCCGACCATCTACGGCGATGCGGGTATTCACACCCGTCTTTATCACCCACTTAAAAACTTGGCCATGTTATCTAGAAAAAGACCATGGGCAACATATTCGTTCACCATGTCTCCCAGCCTTCAAGCTAGTTGCGCCGCCTCTTCCTTCCCGACTCCAACTTTGTTTGGGGCTGAGATCTATTCTCTCGACGCAACATGGACAAAGAACTACAGCTATGAGATTGACCAAGGCAGATATGCCTCATCCCACGCCTTTGACGTCCAAGGGCTAAACTTTTGCAATGTTAGCATCTGGTACACCCATCCTGGATATGACGACCATGTCAACGTCCAGGTCTTGTTGCCTGAAAAATGGAACGGCCGTTTCCAAGGCACTGGAGGAGGCGGCTTTGTTGTTGGACTGAGTGAACCAGCCATGGTTGGAGGTATGGCTCAAGGTTATGCAGTCGCATCGAGCGACGGGGGACACAAGACGACTGTTACCGAAGATTGGGTTCTCAAGAGTCCTGGAAACATCAACTGGCCTAACGTACTCAACTTTGGATCAGTCTCCTTGTACGACTTTACCATTATCGGCAAACAGATTACTGAAGCATACTACGGCAAGCCTCCAGAGTATTGTTACTTCACCGGCTGCTCAACTGGAGGCCGACAAGCTCTGGCATTGGCTCAACGCTGGCCAGAGCTGTACGATGGAATTCTGTCGGGCGCTCCCGGTATCAACTACGCTGAGCTGGTTACTTGGATCTCGTACCCACAGTTGACTATGAACTGGTTTGGAGAGTATCCTCAGTTCTGCGAAACCGCGGCGATAACTCGGGCAGCTATCGAAGCTTGCGATCACCTGGATGGTGCTGTTGATGGCATCATATCCAATCCAGATGACTGTGGGTTTGACCCTCGGACAATTGTCAACACTACTATATTCTGCGAGGAGAGCGGGAAAGATACACAGATCAGTGCTGCGGCTGCAAATGTTGCACTAGCTGCATGGACCGGAGCACGATCCATCAATGGGACATTCCTCTGGCATGGCCTAGCCAAAGACGTCCCTCTGTCAGGTCTCGCCAACACTACCTGCGACTACACAGGCTCTGGAGAATGCACTGGTGTTCCATACGCCATTGCCAAAGAATGGATCCAGTACTTCATCTATAAAGACCCATCCTTCGACTTCAACAATGTCACCCACGAAGAATACGGCAAGATCTTTCATATGGCACTCCAGCAGTATGCCTCGCCCTTAGGAACCAGTGATCCGGATGTCCGTGGGGTTAAAGAGAACGGAGGTAAAATCCTCATGTGGCATGGAGTTGCCGACCAGCTCGTGCCAATTAACGGCAGCCGGCAGTACTACGAAATCGCCACGGCTATCGATCCCAACATCACAGACTACTTCCGTTACTTCGAAGCTCCTGGTGTCAACCATTGTCGAGGTGGTGTTGGACCGTATCCTGGAGACATCCTCGCGAGACTCGTCGATTGGGTTGAGAAGGATTTGGTGCCTGAGACGATGGCTGCGAAGAGTCTGCCAAATGAGAAAGGTGTCTCGATTGAAAGGGGTCTTTGCCCTTACCCAAAGGTTCAGAAGTACAAAGGTGGTGATCTAACAAAGGACTCAAGTTACGAATGCATCTAGGCCGATTGGGATCTGGATATAAAAGGGCACGATCTTGACGCTTGACGGATAGTGTCTATAAACAAGCTGGCATTATGAGACGAAACTCAAACGACACATAAGCAAGCACGGATGGCCGCTCGCTAGCCTAACGTTGGCTCAGCTATTCATTAGCCTGCATAAACTCTGATCACCCCATCTAACTCCTACAAACGCAATAGCAACCTAAACTGGGGGAATCATACTTTGATTGGGAGAGTTTAGATATTTCGCAGTGGCATAACTTCCCGTTTCTTGCTTTACTTGATGTACAACGGCAGTTGAAGAGGTTGAAGGCTGGAATGAGATAAGAACTATTGATCCCTAATGCTGATATAATGCTTGTTGGTTGATCCTTTGCATGCAGGTCTGTCTCTACATTGTGATGCCGTTACGTAATATAACTCATGGCCTGATATTTGCTTCTTCGTCCTCCCCCGCACTTCCAAAAATTGAATACTAACTTTGACCAGTTTCCCGCACGAAAACGTCCTGACCCAACCGCGCTCAGCCATGGAGCATCTCTGCAAGCTCTGTTCGGGCCTCGACTTGGCCTCTATTTCCCAAACAAATATCAACAGCGTGTATCGACTCTCTGAGTCGATCAATCGGGGTCATGACATGTTCTTATACACCCCTTGGGATGTTTCCCTCGGTCACTCAACTGCGCTTCTCACCCCATATTATAAATCAATCGAGTTGTTACGCAAGAGCGCGGAAGCATGCCGTTTATGCCGTTTGATCCAACTCAGCGTGGATACTACGTTGGGAAATATGGGAGCCTTTGCCTTAACGAAAAAGATATCCAAATCCGAGCTATTCCTAGCGGGCCAAGAAAACACGGAGGGCCTCCAAGTCCTTGGTTATAATAAGGACTTAGGGCCCCGTCGACTTCTCTACTCTCTACTAGGAGGTGTGAACTTTTGGGTTCACAGTGGTGAGGACCGGACCATAATCTAGTTTAATGCCCCCATTGCTAATTACCTACGCATGTAGATAGCCCACTCAGTGGCATAATAACAAGACGTCAAGTCCCAGAATCGCCCCAATCAAACGTCAGCCTTGAAAAGATGAAGAGGTGGATGGTTCAGTCTAGAGAGAACCACAAGCATGTGAACAAACCGACACAGCTTCCCACAAGAGTCCTCAGAGTCAACAAAGACTCTCAAGAAGTTATTCTCTGCGATACAGAAGACCAGTACGCAGAGTATGCCGCTCTGAGTCATTGCTGGGGCTCTTCCAGGCCTTTCATGTTGACTTCCGATAAGCTTCACAGTCTTCGTTCAGGGATTCCGACGAGTGCCCTTCCTAAATCCTTTCAGGATGCGCTTTGGTTGACTAGCCAGTTGCAAATCCCTTATCTCTGGATCGACAGTCTATGCATCTTACAAGACAGCCCTGATGACTGGATTCATGAGTCAGCTAGGATGTCTGAAGTCTACGGAAACGCATCTCTGACTATCGCTGCGTGCCGGGCCAAGGACAGTTCCCAAGGTTTCCTAGGCCCCCGGACGGCGTTCGAAAAGATTACTCTGCCCTTTCACGTCAACAGGATATCTAGCGAGGTATTTGCCTGTGCTTCTCCACTGAAGTATGTTGGAGAGTCCAGCCGGATCATCGACTTGGAGGACGAACCATTATCAGGACGTGCTTGGACACTACAAGAGCGCTATCTCTCGCCTCGGATCCTGCATTTCACGCACTCGCAAACCTACTTCGAATACGGGACATGTTTCTTGGCGGAAGACGGCTGTACTGTGCGCCCGCCGCCGTCCAACCCCGATACTATCATCAGCCAATACTCGATTCTAAAGGCAACACCACAGTGTTGGAGAGCCTGGAGGAAAATCGTCACACGATACTCAAGACGAAATCTTACCTTCGAAGGTGATAAACTACCGGCATTGGGGGGTCTAGCCGCCCGTTTCGCAGCCGAATGCATAGGAGAAAATGGCAGCTCGGACCCAAGCGACTGTTATCTGGCGGGCCTATGGAGAGATGATCTGATCCGTGGTCTATGCTGGGACTCTGAGTTTCCCGATCTGGGCCCTGCCGGCATCTCTCAGGCACCGACTTGGTCTTGGGCTTCTACGCGATCGTCCATATACTACGGCACTGACTGGTTCGATGAGATGGAAGACCTTGCTGTGGTTCGAGATGCAAGAGTGGAACTGGAGACCCCTGGAAACATGTTTGGAAGGGTCACCGGTGGCAGGATATTGATGGGCGTGACAAGGTTGAGGGTACACAGGAGGCCGGACAGCCCGCATTTGTGGTGTTGGGAAGACGATAAAACCTTTCGCATCGGGACATCTTGGGATGGTCGAAAGTATCTTGCACCAGAGCCCGGTAGACCAGCGATCTCTGCTGATGGTGAGACTGAGATCTTTGCAGTCCCTCTCGGTTGGATCAAGAACAACCTCACGTCACCTGACAGCCCAGACGGCCTGATAGGTCCTTTCTTCATAATTCTAGTATTAGACGAAGATAGCTTGGGCCTAGGCCAAGTGCCAACGTTTCGAAGAGTTGCGTCAGGGTGCGCGATAGCGTTTCATGACCCGGGAGAGGGCTTGGATAAGGTAGGGCTAACGAGATTGATATTGGACAGGTTTATGGTTTCTAAGGACCAAGGGGAGCTTGAAGATATTATAATTGTATAGAGGGTTTTCTGGGACAGTACACCAGGTATTTGAGTTGACTTTTGGTACTGTACAAACCTCTCTTCTGCATCATCATTACAATCAACAACACCAACCTTTTCAGGGCTTCTTCTTGGTTTCTTACTTGCGTTTGGGCTTAACTAGATCGCCGCCAAAAAGACCTGTATTGGCCGTGCGGTTGGGGTCTTCGCTAATGGTCTGTGAAGCAGCAATAAAAGCCTAAATGGCTCTGCAAATAGCAGAAGGCATCTTCTACTTTTGCCGTATGGCATAGTGGTCTATTGTTCCACATGGTCTCTTCCTCAAACGCCCAGCCGTTTAATCGCCGGCGAACACGGTCGAACGGGAGACGGTGATAATGGTTAATACGCGGCAATAACAAAGCCTAATACCGTAACAAAATCTCAAATCATGATATCAAATACAACCAACGTTCATCGGCGACTCAATAAGTCACTCCCGCCTTTCTGCCCCTCGAAGACGTGATCAACCGCCACGATTACCAAGCATAGTTCCATGCATGAGTGGAAAGTCTTGGCGGAATATGTTTCCAAAATGGGCATAGTATTCCTGTCGCCCGATGACCCTTGTGGAGAGATCAATCCAGGCTATTTATACCACGATATTCTATCAACTGTTTGAAAGTGATTGATAAGTCTATTCTACTCAATATCATTCATATTGAATCCCGTCAACCCTACATTACCAAGCGCAAAATGTCTGCCGTCTCATTCCGCTCCCTCATTGGCGTCCAGCCCTCTACCGCGTCCACCAGCGACAGCGTTCTCGTCATCATCGACGCCCAGAACGAATACGCCCAGGGCAAGCTTCGCGTCTCCAACATTGACACTTCCCGCGTTGCCCTCGCCTCTCTGCTTGAGAAGTACCGTGCCGCCAAGGCCCCTGTTGTCCACGTCGTCCACGCTACCCCTGCTGGAGCTCCCGTCTTCACTCCTGGAACTGAGCTCGCTGAGGAGCTGCCCGAGTTGAAGCCCGTTGACGGAGAGTCTGTCGTTACGAAGAACTACCCTGGATCCTTCACCGAAACAGATCTTCAGGACCTGTTGAAGGCGACTGGACGAAGCAAGATTGTCTTGACTGGATATATGGTGAGAAGAACTCATATTGAGCGATACCTACCTACTTGATGGATGCTAACAGGATCAAGGCTCATGTTTGTGTGTCGACAACTGCTCGTCAGGGTGCTGAGCGGGGTTGGGACGTCCTCATTGCCGAGGATGCCGTTGGCGACAGGGATATTCCAGGAGTCAAGGCGGAGGATCTGACAAAGACTGCCCTCCTCGAGATCGCCGACGCCTTCGGAACGATTATTCAAAGCAAGGATGTTGTGTAAACGTTGAGAGCATTAGAAAGCAAAGAGAATCAGCTTGAAGGTTGAACCATGAGCATTAACATGATTGGACAATCTCTGGTCAAATCCCCATTACACTAATGTCTTGGCGGGTTTAATTACCGCAACCGGCGTAGCGTGATAAACCCCGGATCCCCCGTCGCCACTTGACAACCTCGTTTGATGCCGGCTGAACGGATTGAAATCAGCTCTAGACCTAGTCATTTCCCATTTCAATGCTCCTTGGCAGTGAAGACTCAACTTAGAGGTACTCCTAATCATGAAGATCAGAAAAACAACCACGTGTCATACGTGTAGAGCGAGGAAACTAGCTGTAAGTTACCCAACATCGGATCTCACGGACACGGTCTGACGCTCATTATAGTGTGATGGCAAACGACCCAGTTGTTCGCAATGCCTGTTTTCCTCCAAAAAATGCGCAGGATATGACCATGATCTCATATTTCGACCGCCAGTTGTGTCGAACTCGTTCCCGGCAAGGGCAACCAAAGCTAAGCGCCAGCGTCGTCGCACCAACAGCATTGAGCGCCAGAAACCACAGCCAGTTGCCACGAAACAAGCATTAGTACCTAGCCAAGGGTTTCCTCTCACGCGCTCCTTAAGTTGGCCGCTTCTCGACATAATCTCACTCGTCGTTCAAAACTTTAGTCCCGTTGGACAAACACCTCAATTCGTCCCTGAGCAAGCCTCCATATTCTCTCATCGGATTTGTGGGGGTTGGGTTGAGATGCTTCCTGAACTGGCCAGAGCATCAAAGGCCGATCAGTGCTTATCACCCGCGATCAAAACTCTGGCAGTATCTATCCTTGCTAGAGGAAGTCAGGGAAGGGCACCTATGTCTGATGCTTTGGCAGCGCATACTACGGCTCTCGAGTCTCTTAACAGTGGAATCGATGGTTGGGCTATGTCGGCTCCAAATATCGTGTCTGCTAGCATCATGTGCTTGTTCCTGTCCGAGGTACTATCTGCTCTTGAATTGTCGAATTGGAATTAAGCTAAGGAGTCTAGATGATTATGCCCACTGGCCCAACTAGCGCCATTGTTCATGCCAAGGGCATAGAAGATCTCATGAAGCTTCAAAAGCCCTGCTTCTACACCTCAGGAGTGTCTCATCATCTATTTGTAGGATTCAGACCAGTCCTTGTAAGCAAGCCTCTCAGCGTCGAGTGCGCATCATTTGACAGCCGCAGGTCATCCAGGCATTCTTTGCCCGCCGTAAACACTTTCTCTCCGACCCTGCTTGGACTTCAATTCCATTTGAATTCTACACACCTTCGCCTCTACAGTCATTATTCACTGAAGTCCTTCCTCTGGCGGCCACTCTTGGGAGAATCGATGATCTACGAGATGCCCCAAAAGACCAAGCCACTGTAAATGCTCAAGAAATAGTTGAGGAACTATTGGATATCCTTCAATACCTTGTCCACAGGGGCAAGGCCCTCAAGGAAGAGACGACAGCCCACCGGTGGCTCCCCATCTTCCCAATTCAAGAAGACTTGCCAATCCAGTTCCCTGACATCATCGCTGGCAACTTTTTCACTCACCTATGGGCGTTCCAGATGATATGTGCTCACAACATTCTCAGTTTGATATCGAAATATCCATGCCTCTCAACGGCCACCGAGATGAAGGGGATCGATGACCTGTTGCACGTCAAGATGATTAATCAGTTGGCTTTGTGGTCATTCCGGAGCATTGAGTTTCTTCTCAAAGAAGAGTTTAAACTGTTTGGTGCAGCTTCTATAATTCTCCCATTGAAGACAGCTTGCGATGTGTTTAAGGCATTTGGATCAAACGACCCGGATATGGGGATATGGTTCTCTCGTGTCTCACAGTTTATCAAGGAGACGGGGTATTACTTTCTGATGCATGTCTTTGACGACGATGAATAATAAATATCAATACACCGATTTGAAGACCCATATTAGTCGTTAACGTTAACCCTGTAACTTGGTCGTTGGCGGGCATCATGCGTGACATACCAAGCCAAGGAAAAGCCGTACCTGGATCCGGTACTACGTTTACCATCCCGTCGGATAGATGTGCTCATGGTTCCGATTACTATTGAAGCTAGGCCCATTCAGGCAACTATATTCGCCAAGACTGGCAAAAGTAATCTCTACGCGTATTCCAACCGTGAGGTGGACGCTTTGTCTGTCCACATTGTCGCAGTCATCAAGCCACCGTCCAGTAAGCAGTTATACGATCTTGCGGAGCCGCCGGGCGGATTAATAATGGTTGTATTTGTAAATGGGTTGAATATTGGCCAAGTTGGGTTGGAGTGTGCCGGGTATATATTCCTGGGTTCGACACTCCATACTGACCATATACTTCATCACCCTTTGGCTCATCAATCCAGCCCTGCCGTTGAAAGTTGATACTTTTTGAACATTAAGAGAAAAGACCCCATCTTTGACTATGGCTTCTCCAAAGATCAATGCCGATGTCAATATCACCCATATCGGGACCGCCACCGCTATCCTCCAAATCAATGGCGTCAACCTCCTCACCGACCCTTTCTTCTCTCCAGCTGGAACCCAGTGGGACCGCGGCGTGGTGATTCTCGAGAACAGCGAAACTCCCGCCATGGCACTACATGATCTACCCGCCATTGATGCCGTTCTACTCAGTCACGAAGATCACCCAGATAACTTGGATGAGCTAGGTCGACAACTGCTCGACGGCAGAAGAGTCATCACCACCATGGATGGAGCGAAGAACCTATCACCACGTCCTGATGTTAGGGGAATCTCTCCATGGGAAACTCTCCCACTCAATGTTGGCGGTGAGCAGTTCAGCGTCACTGGAGTTCCCTGCCAACACGTCCCGGGCAACGAATGCACCGGCTTTATCATCACCTCCCCTGACTTTGGAGAAACAGATGGTCTCCCAAACGCAGTCTACTTTTCCGGAGACACCGTCTACTTTGAGGAACTCGCAGAGATGCGAAACAAGTTCCACATCAGCATCGCCATCTTGAACGTTGGCGCTGCCATGGTTCCGATGCCACCTGACGGCACGATGAAACAGATTACCATGTGTGGAAAGCAAGCCAGCCATTTGTTCCAGGAGATTGGTGCTGACGTACTTATTCCCATGCATTACGAGTCCTGGGGTCATTTCACAGAGAATGGAGAGAAGCTTTCTGAAGTGTTTGAGAAGGAGGGGATTTCGGAACATGTTGCATGGCTTCAGCCGGGTGTTCAGAAGGTTATTTCTACAAAGGATCTCTAAATACTCACCGTTCGAGGTGATTTGTTGTTGCAGATATGTTCATTGGGATATACATAAGCGGGGGACTTTCCATTTGATTCTAGCGAAAGACGAGGAAACGGATTTCCCAAGCCTGGAATAGTTCGACGCTTAGTATTTGCATTCTACGTGCATACGTGCGTGGTTCAGGAATTGCGATGTGAGATTTCGGAACAAGGAGAAACATGGGGGGCCACAACAGGATGTAATTTGCGCGTAATGGCTATGATCATCAAACGAGAGTGGTGAATTAACAGCGTAAGGATTAGTTGCCCATCAAGTCAAGGCAGTCATCAGACCTTGGCACGATCCATTTACTGGGTCAATAAGCCAGGCAATCTACAACCACCGCCTCCTCCTCGTCGGGAGCCTGAATAACCTGCTGGCCCATCTTACCGAACCCCAACCTCTCGTAGTGTGGGGTGCTCTGGGGATTCGCGTTGAAAGTAATGACGACCCCGTCTCGATCGGCCATGTCCATCCCCCATCTGCACAGCTGCGTCGCAAATCCCATGCGGCGGTACGCAGGACAAGTCCCCAATATCTGCAATTTGAGCCGACCTGGACCGTACTGGCGGAAATACCTTTGGTTGCTCTCCTGTTCGGCCGCTAGGAAGGTTGTTACGTGCTTGTGATCGGCATCCCCTCGCCCGTAACCAAACTGACGGGCGTCATTCAGTGCTGGGCCAGAGTTAGCTCATCAAGGCTACAAGTTTCCGGGAAATGCTCACTTACGAGAGTTAGGCCTGTATCCACGCCCATGAATTCGCTTGTTAACGTAGGAAACATCCCACACCGAAACGGCAACGATATCCCACTCCCCAGCCTCAACTTCAATCTCGAGAACCATAACGATCCAGTCGTCATAAGCCGTAGAAAGGAAGCGGCGGACAAGGTCTCTGGTGTAGTTCCAGTGGTCTTCATAGTGAGTGGCGCTATGAGGGAATTGATATTGCCAGCATTGGTTATCCTCCATGGCCATGATGAGGACATTTGTAACCAGGTCCACATCTCTGGCCTCGGCAAGTCGAACCCGAGACGGGTACATGTTCGCGGTAGTAAGAGGAGTAAGCGTGTGGGAATGGCGTGTGAAAGTGTAGTGCTTAGAGGCACGGGAATGTTCATGCTCCAAACGAGAGGGAAGGAAGCGCGTTGCTCCCTTTATAAGGGCAAAGCTGTCCTCATGTAGCTATGAATCATGGATAGCGCTATGCAAGACATCTGTTGGTCATGTCTGTGGGCAAGGGGTATACTCACGCGATGACGTCTTGTGATCAAGGCAACCGTTCAATCATATTCCTGACTCCGCTTCGTTTGTTCAGAGAATTATCCGATTATCATTCTTGTTACAGACCCCCTGTGGCGGAACTCGCCGGATTCACTGTCAGATCTCCATCCCAAGGTACCTTGTCCTTCATCTGTCAAGACTCTATAGCTCCCCAACCGGGTAGGAAGAGCTGGCGACACCAACTAAGAGTCGTCTCGTACCCGTTCCTCTAGCGCAAACCAACAAGGTCACTCTCTGGAGTAATGATTAGCGGAAGAGAAGATGAAACAAAAGGTGTTGACTCGCGGAAACCCTTCCTAAGTCACCGACAAGCCTCTTGGCCCCTTCTATTAACCGTACTTGGTCTGGACTCTGGTTCGCCAGCCCAGCCGTGCTCGGAGTGTGGCTCTCAACGGTGAGGCACACATTTTCGAATGTCTTAGCCTGTTCCTCGCCTTGGTCATGGTTGGCACATCTTGGCAACGTGACGATAATCAAGCTCCTCTCAGCAGCTGATGAGAGTATAAGAAACCTTGATCTTGGCTGAAGTGTTAAAGGGGCAGGCAACTACTTACGATAGTTACCATTTTAATGCCCAGGACAGAATGAACATGGACCGATGGTCAACGAATGGCTAGCAGAACCACAAACTTTCAAAATACCATGTGATTGATATCTAAGAGAAACGATATGGCACAAGAATTTGCCGGCCATACCTAGTTGCTTTATGTTCTAAATTCAATTTATGTTGACATCGGCAAGAATTGCCCCCTTCTCCACCAACTTCTCTTGTAGAAACACAGGAGCGCCGACGTGTACCCTGATTATAAGATCATAACCCTCTTGATACCAGCTAAACTGATTACCATAAATTTCAGTCATGACTTCCCGCAGAACGTCATAGTCTCGTATCAGCCTCATTGGGATCTTGTGAGTAAATAATAGGATTGGGGTAGACGCGGCAGGTGTCACCTGGGAGTTCATCGTGGTGTAGGCGTGGTGTTGTAGCGGCTTTAGAATTCTGTGTGAGATGGTTGATGATGTATGAAGAGAGAAAGCAGAGTTATTGAACACTTGTGACATTGGAGTTATTTATACTACCAACTGGGCAATGAATCGGGCGCTTAAGGTGAAAGTGTGCGCGATACGAAGTCTATCACGATACACTGAATATCTTAGATAAATATCGATTAACAGCCTATTGCCTTACTTAAATCACTGACGTGGTTATTCGTGAATTATTCTGGGACGGTCTCAACAGCAGCTTGAAATGGCCCTCAAAGGCAGTTGAAGAATGGCTGTGAGCGACTGCTTCACCCAAAGCCCAGGCTTCTTGTTCAGCGGCATCATCATGGGACAAGTCCCGACTTTCTCTCTAATCATTCTGAATAAGTCAACATCTGCCAAATCACGCCATGATGTCACGTCTTGCGCCGTGTTGCAGGATCGTGCCTAGATGCTATCGTGTGTTAAATTTGTACTCTGGGTGTTTCTTCTACATTGTGCCAAATGCCCTCCTCTGGAGACTTGATTCACAACAATAACCCCCAAGTCCCTCTCAGACTTCATCCAATTTTGCCATGTTAAATTTGTGCTGAACTCCCCTCTTCTTCATGACCAAAAGGCCAGACCCGTCCACATCCTTTGTCTTCCACTTCCAACCCCCATCTACGCAGGTTGCCGCCGTCTTCCAAGTCCACCCAATATCCAACAGGTCTTTCTCCAATTTGATGGCGCTCGACACCATGATACACCTGAGATTGGGAAACGTCTCCTTAGCAGCGAGCAAGCTGTAGAGATTCTGAACTAGAGCTGCTTTATTGCAAAACCCGCAACGGAGTATCAGGGTTTCTAGTGAACGGGGCAGCATTTCGACAAGATTCATGAGCGGCGGGAAGGGTCCGTTCGGTCTTCTCCATCGGTACATGCCTTCCTCAAAAGCAGGTAGGCTTAGCCGAAAGTGCTTCAAATTGGATAGAGATCGAATGTCGCCTATTTTTCGGGCCACGTATTCTTCGCCAGTCAACCATTCTCCTTTCTTTCCTGTAGCGGTAAAGTGGAAGGAGAGACCGATCCTCTTAAGACCTTGCCCATGCTCTCGTAGGATTTCACCCACGTCGTAAGAGACGGGGAAGAAACTAGGAGAGCTTGGATGACCGATGTCAAGCTTCAAGGTTCGTAACTCCTTGCATGCTATCAGGATACTCCTTACAGTCTCGGGTCGCATGGTTGATGATTTAGATTCGAGATGTTCAAGCGAACAGGCAATCGTAGGTAATACGAAGGCCTCGCCGTTGTCCGGTTGGGTCCAGTGGACGCTGGATGTTCGCAGGATTTTCAGCGATGGAAGCCTGAATAACGACTCGATAGCAGTAATGTAAATGGGTTTCTCTTTCTTGTAAAGTGCCTGGCTGAAGTTGACTTCATGTAGCGAGGAAAAGGGCCGGGTGCCTATTAAGGTCTTATCGGTGGAGTCGACCGCGTGCTTTAGCAGGGCAGACGTGAGGTCAGTCTCGTCCATCATGAGCAAGCTCAGCTTCTTCAGGTTTGGCATCAGAGAAAGCCAAAAAGCGGTCAAGGCATCCCGTGCTTCCATCGTATAGTGATTCAACACGGTACACAACACTGACTCAATCTCATCTGCTAGCTCAGGTGGCAACTTGAGATGTGGACGAGCCTGCTCAAACCATTCACCATGTCTGCTATCCCACCTGAGCGTGTCGAGGGTGTACCGCAGATCGAAATCCTCGACAAATTCGCCAAGTTGAGGATTGTTACTCATCGAACCAAGCACCTTGTCGACTCCCCGGTGATAAGGAAAAGTGAGTAAGAATCGGTACAGCAAAGGCTGGGCGACTGCCTTGAGCTGCTTCGAGGCCTTGCAGATATTGCTCAGATCTCTGTATCGTCCAAGAGTCCATCGTATGAAACCGAAAGGACCACGGCGGGGGTCGGGATGCAGCCTGACGAGAAATTCGGAAAATATGAGCAGCAAGACTTCGTTTGGGAGAGGGCAATGTTTGCGTGGTGATGCGATTTGGGTGTCCATTATGATGGCTGAGGTGAAAATGGAGGAAAACAATGATCAAAGGAAAGGGATGTGAGTGGACTTTATATGGCGGGCTCTCTAGAGTCCCATGGCAGGCAACAGTGCGCTGTGATTGGTTGATTTGATGACGTTGGTAAGATTGAATAAGGCCTGGTGATTGGTCAGTTGATGCCCATGATGTTTTACCTGGGCCACCTTGAGCTTACTGCTCGCTATTTCGTTTCCTTTCTCTGCTACTTGAAATGTCTGATTTGCCTCAGAAGGTATAACACCGGGTACGCCAAGAAGAATTATGCATCTTCGGTGATATTTATGCCTCGTTGAACCATTACAGCTCCTCCCACGTACAGCACGCATCCCAGTGTACCGAAAGCCACACTGGTCATCATACCACATCAACGATGAAATCTTAGTTCTTGTGTAAAAGGTAAGATGCCTGATTCGGCCAACGATAAAAGTAAAAGAGTTCACATAATGCATGGAAGTTGATGACTGGAAAAGACTGTGTCAAGTCTGGGTACGAACGTAACTCTCCCAAGATAGACTCAGCTCTTTGGTTCAGGAAGGGAATAGATGTTAACTTGAAGCTCACAGTACCTGACAATGGCAGCACATCCATTTGCTCCTCGACTTCTTCATCCATGATGGCAAGGTCACCCTTGTCAGTGGGAACGGAAACTCGACCACCGTCAATAGATCAGCTCATTCGCTCGGCAACAGCAGCAGTTGAAGCGGACATAATAAGCCCCGTGAGTGAGCTTCCTACGGCTGGAGCAGGCAGGCCAACATCAGTAACGCCCTGCCATCCGTGTACACACCTCGAAGCCGAAGCCTCACTCCAAAGGGGAGCCCCCCCTTGGTACCTTCTCTCTCAATACTGCCCTCGGCCTTGCGGGCACGCCCAGAGCACATGCTGCTATGGCACTACTTCATCAACACATCTAGCCAATTCTTTCGATGTTGGGATAGTGACGACTCAACGGGCAAGTCAGTTCACTCGGACTGCCGGAAACATCTGCTACTATCTCATCACGAGTCCTGTTAGAGGTGTATGAAGAAGACGGTAGCCCTTGGCCAGGTTTCGAGAGGTGGATCACTCATCCTACATACGCTTTTTCTCGTCGGCTCATTAACCCATTGACGACAATAGCAAGGCTAACACAAGCTAAGAGGGCTAACCAGACTTGGTCATACGAGATGGAGGCATCTGCTGTCGCCCTGGAAGAAGCTCTACTTGTCGCCCATGACCTTGACCTCAACATGGCCAACGGCAACCCTGGCGACCCCGAGGCTCTCCTCCACGTCAACGAAGTGATGCACTTGGCAGCTTCCATCATGTTCTACACACGGATCAGAGACTTACCGTCGACAGTGCCGCTCATTAGGCGCCAAGTGGCTAAAGTTCAGAGCGAGTCTTGCTGTGTTGACACCAACTCACTTTCAAGCCGTGCTCTCGTCTTCCCACTCTTCATTGCCGGATGCGAAGCTGTAGACAGCAGCGTTCGAGAGCTGATCAAGCAAAGACTGATCAGCTGCCAAAATTATGATGCCATCAGAGCTCAGACACTGGTCGGTCAGCTGGAGCAGATATGGGAGCTTCGGGACAGGGAGCCAGGGCTTCTGTGGGTTCAGTGGACAGCCAAGAGTGAGTCAGACCCTGAATTAGCTGCTGACAGGTTTGCTAACATGGACATCTGTAGTTACTGGTGTTTTTGAACCCTGTTATTGTATTCTGAGCCATACGAGCGAGCCATCACGGCATCGTTGCCTGCTACATGTCCTAGCTAAAGCTGGTCCACCTCCCCATTCAACAATCTTCATCGCGATTTAGGTTCATTATCACATAAACCTCCTCTATACCGCCTCGTCTGCTAGAAGGTATCATACGGTACTTAGGCATAGCATGCCAAGAATCGAGTACTCGGTTCACTTCACACATGCTGAGAGAGAGACCCCACGAGGAACTTGGAGGGCAACATCCCACGGCACAAACTCCAACTTGCAGCACATCCCAATCGGTCGGGAGGTCAGGACGACATCTTCAGGTCCCATGCTGGAGCGCATGTCATGCGCGGGCCGCGTTCGATACTGTGAGTAGACTGCGTTCAAGCAAGCCCTCATCTCGGCGATGGCAAGGCTGCACGCTTTCAGCATGGCTCATACGAACAAGGGGTTACAACTCACTGTTTACCGATGCATGTGCGGGCACCAAGGCCAAAAGCAAAGAAGAGGCGCTGTCGGTCAGTGTTCCCCGCAGAGTCCAACCACCTCTCGGGTATGAATTCATCGGCATCAGGGAAGATGGTGGTGTCGATCCGATGCATGCTGTATGCCGTGCAACCGACGATGGTATCGGATAGTAGAAAGTAGCCATCGATATGTCTACCCCCTTTGAGCACGTAACGCGGCAGCGGGAGGGTTCCTGGAGCCCAGAGGCGTAGGGCCTCCTGGACGACGGCGCCAAGGTATGGGAGGGTCTCGAGACCCTTGTTCGAGTCGGCGTCGACGAGTTCGTTGTGCAGTAGGGTCACCTTGTCCCAGTTCTTTGGCTGTGATAGCTCCCACATCAGCCAGCAAACGGTATCCCCGGTAGTCTCAATTTCTGCGCCGATGTGGTCCAGGCACTCTGCCTCGGCTAGGTTCATGTCCACGTCGTCCAAGCTCAGAAGCCGGGTTGCAAGAGTAAAGTCGGAGAGGCCATCCTTGGCCATGCATTCAAGGACAAAGTCTCGGATCATGGTCACGGCTTGAATTGCCTCTCTACGCAGTGGGATGAAGGCAATTACATGTTGGACTACCATGGCATGAACTCTGCTTCTTTAATGTATGGCTAACTTCGATATTACAAGAAATAAACAGAGCCCTGATATTTCAAGATATTTCCGAGAAGGGCGATTCATTCGCCGATTCCCCCTATTGTTGAAGCCGAGGCCGGTTGATCTCACCAATTGTTCACACCATTGGTCTTAGGCTACCGGAGAACTGTAATGCGGCGGGCACGTCTTCATACATTCGACTCAATTCCCATCTCTTCATTCCCAGTGTGAAAGAGCGTTGTTCTTGTCGGGCGCCCCGGGCCTTGTTGAACTCGAGGGCCCCTCAAAGATCTTTCTTGGAAAGTTTCTCAAATTTGCAGTGTCCTCGCGGTTTCCCATTTTCACGGCACCTTAGGCATGAACTCCCATGAGCTATCATCAGATAATGCAGCGGGAACTTTAGCTCATTCGGTATCCTGGCGTCCAGGTGGGCCTGCGCCCTCAGTATGGTCGCTTCGGCTGGTCTCCAGCCCCAAAGCCCTGACAACCGATATATGTGAGTATCGATAGCAAACACGTCCCTTTTGAGACAGATGCTAATGAGGGAGTGTGCACACTTTAGCCCGATTCCCCAGAACTGGGTCACTTCGGTAATCACCTCGTCGTCAGTCTTGGTAAATAGGTGCTGCAGGTCCCATTTTCCGTACTTGTTCTTGACATCGTTCAGCAGGGTCATCAGGATCTTGGCCTTGCGATTTTGCATGCCACCAGGTCGGAGGGCATCTACAAGCTTGTCGTTGCCTCCCTCGACGATGGATGAATACGCGAATGGCGAGCCGTATACGTCCTTCATGCTTTGCATTGCTTTCTTCACGTTGGACCAGCTTGTGGCTTGGCTCAGAGCTGCGACCACCAGTGCGTCCATGGCGTAGGGGTAGTCTTCGGCTGGCGCGTCTGGGGCTGTAAATACTTTACGGACGGCATCGCCATGGAGCCCTTTAAGAATGTCGTGTGCCTTCTTGCACTCGCTTGGTGTGGGGCGAAGGAAATCCGGGAACGGTGAGGGTTTTGCCGTGTTGGATGATTGTTCTTTAACTTGGACAGTAGTCTGGTGATTGCTTGGTGATGTATGGTTATGGACAGACTTAGATATAGCCCTCGGTTTTGATGTTGGTGATGTGCTTTTGCCATGACGTCTTTCAGGTTTGTTTTTAAGATTTGGTGTTTTGTGAATTCGGCTTGATGTCACCGTTTTGAGAGTCGCAGCGCCTCGGCGGACAAGAGTATTTGGAATAACTCTCATGGCGACTAATAGGGCAAAGGGAATTGAATTGCACGGGGCAGAAGGAGAGGCAAGGAGGAAAGATCGCACTCGAGATGAGTTTTTATCGATAAGAACGCACGAATAATCAAGCGCGACGTTCATGATTGGGTAGGTAGTTACAGATCGCCCCACCCCGAGCGTGTATCGGACTATCCAACGTTCGAGCCATTATCACCATTTCACATGTTCTCACAGGCTTAGTTATTCCTAGTAAAGTTGCTCAAGTCGATTTTATAGGTAAATCTAACTATTTGCCGATCTGGCACCTACTGCAATATTCACGCGGAAGAGTCCCGGGTAGGCCAAGCCCCTCAAGGCCGGAGACTGGCCGGCCCAAGGAGACCCACATTTTGATCGGGGCCACGGAGTCAGACGCGGACCTGGCCGGCCCAGCATTTTTGAGTCAAAGCAACTCACTATCGTCTCGGCTAAGCTAGAACGACTTCCTTCCAGACGGGACCCAGCGGGAATGATTCTTTGATCATGGATTGCCGTATGTATCCCCTCCCCCGCCGCTCTGAAAGACCTTCACTACAAGAAACCAGCATGGCATTGTAGCGTGGTTCAGATGGATCAGACCACCCTATGTATTTCGGTGAGAGAAGGATGACTTCGAATAGATCTTGAGAGGAGAAGAAGTCCGTCTCTTCGAAGCCATCTAGGGACATTTCCCCAACATCAACTCCGGACTCCCCCTCGAGCCGACATATCCCTGTAAATACGTTGACATTCTGGAGTTTGAGGTACACGGCCAATGTCCAAAACTGCAAGACTGGATATTCAGGCATTGAGGCTGGGAGCTGGGGCATATCGGTCGGTGTCGTGCGTGTTGTTGGAAAGTCTAACGCAACTGGCGATTGAAACTTAGTTCTAGGTCGGTATCCAATGCGTGATTCGTCTTCAACTGGGATCGACTCAGGATCCCATATGAGACTCGTGATGCCAGACTTGCTTCGCTTGTACCAGACGATCCAAGTCTCGGTGAGCCATGCATTCACCTTGAAAGGCATGTTTATCCCGATTCTTCCTCGCCATCCGCACCAGGAATAGCTGGGGAAACCCTTGCGTCGACGGAGAATACAGCCATGACATCTAAAGATGACGAAGCAGTCTAGTGCACCTGTCGGTAGCCCTTGGAAGAAGCCCAAATTGGTTTTGTCCGAGACGCGACGGATAATACCCGCCATGGCGCGCAGGACATCATTTTGATCTGTCAGGACGCGGGCGGTATAGTACATGAGCATGCTTGAGTAGTCATCTAGGGGATCGTCGAGGTGCACCGCCATAGTAAGCAGCGATGAGTTGTCGTACCACGGTTTAATCACCCGGGACCGGTCGATGCAGGATTCTGAGAACTCGGCGCTTCTGCAACGAAAGAATACCTTGTTGTCGACAAAGTAGAGAGCCCGGCGAGACAGTACGTGTTCTTGAAACCTTTGAAGCATGTTAGTGAGCTCAACGTTTAGGGCTTGGGATGTGTACATACGTCCAGCCCCTTGAATTGTATACCGAGTTCTTGAGCAGCTGGTCCATGCCTGTGTAAAGACCTAGCCGTATCCCTGGTTTGACCTCGACGGCAGGCCTTACTGAGGGCCGGCTACCGATCTGAACGCCAGGTAGCCCAGCGTTGGCATCAGATCCGCAGCCAGCGACCACCGTCAACCAAGAGCGCTCGTAAATCTGATCCATCACATTGATGCCCCGATCAAGATCTTCCTCATCATTCTGGAGTAGGCATAGGGTATCGACCCATAGATACTGCACCCCAAGTCTGATACAAAGTGTGATGGCATCACATATCGTCTTGGGCAGGTTCGTAAAGACTTCCCCAATAGTCCCAGGGACCAGAAGCGGAGCCAGGTTTGACTTTGTCAGCCTAAAGTTGGACACGGCTCCCCAAACGTAACTGAGTGCAATGTAGGGGCGGTACTCTTGGACCTCGACCAAACAGCTTTGTCTGACGTCGATGAGGCGGAGGACACGAAGTCCTGGGAATGCTGTGGAAAATGTCTCCTCGCTTAGAGCGCAGTCATTGCCGTGTGTGGCTGTGCATGTCGATATCCATTGTGAGACTCGGGGGAAATCTAGCTCAGATTCCACAGAGGGGAGGAGGTAGTTGAAGCTTTCATCTAAATCGCTGCTGCTGTCATCGGCTGGGGCAGCAAAGCAAATGTGCTGCTCCGGCCACTCGTCTATAGCAAAGGCGGCTCGATGTTCGAGTGCTTCATGATAGCTCCAGGTCAAAATGGCGTCCTCAGGAAGTGATTTACGAGATGGATTGGTTCGATAGTCTTCGGTACAGGCGTCCCGGACGAGGCGACAGAGGGGGCAAGGGCTAGCAAAGACTCGGGACCAGGGTCCGAGGTTGAACTTTTCAACGTGTGTCGCTGTGAGGACATTCTTGTCAAGAGGGACTTGGGCGCAGTAGTCGCACAGCTCGTTTGTTTCAGCCATGGTTAGTTGGGTGCTAGTGGCGGTGGGCAGAAATAATGGGTTCTAAAAGACGCATAGAAATATCTATGAGGTGTCATAAGGAATCAGGTGAGACATGTGCGAGGTTGCACCAGCCAATGAACGACGGGGATAAGGAGGAGTCAGATAGACATGGAGAACCTAACTACGGTTCCTCACGTACTTGGTTTGGAAATAGAAAAGGCGGATTTCCTTTATTTCTAATCCGAACAACCATCACTTCCAAGATGACCAAGACAAGCACTCCCAACAACACTCGACTCTATCCTCCAAGCCACATCCATCACTTCTCCCACACATGTCCATTCATCTTCCGCCGTTTTGCAGGTGGCTCATCATCATCAAGCTGAGCCACGGAAACGCGCTTACGAATACCTAGCACCGTCCGGAGATGATACATGCCGATCTGCTCCCCTTTATGCTGCGACAACACAAAGGCTGTCTTGACCGTGTTTTTGATCTCTCGCCCGTTGAGATCAGCTTTGGCCAACTCGTCGTAGCCCTCATCGTTAATGTCAGTAGCCTCTGTCGTGTGTCTTTCAATGAACTTGACCCAGAGAGCTCGGCGGGAGCTCTCGTCGAGGTCGTGGTAGGGGAGCGTGAGGTCAATCCTGGACTTGAACGCCGAGTCAATGTTGCTGATTCGGTTTGTTGTTAGGAACATTAGCCCGCGATAGAACTCTAGGCGTCGTAGAAAGACTAAATTGTTATTTTTGTTAGGATAGGGTATATATCAGAATATCATGACTTACTTGAGACGAGTTCGTTGCGAGCCAAAGTGTTGGAGTCACGTTTTTCAAGAAAGACATCGGCTTCGTCGAGGAGAAGTGGAGCACACCAAAGGCGACAAAGCTCAAAGGTTCTGGCCAAGACCTTATCGACCTTGCTTGGATCTGTCCCGAGTTCAGAAGCACTCAACATGTAGAGGGGGGTTTTGGATTTATCAGCCACTATGTCCCAGTCAATATTACGATCACTAGTCTTTCAAAATAGGAGATCACTTACCTGCCTCAGCCGTGAGCGTTTTCCCGACACCTGGGGGCCCGGACAGTAAGATGATTATGCCCTCGCCTATCCCCATTGTCAGTCCAACCAGATCGTTGCTGCGTAGTTTATGGAACCAGCACTGGCTACATACCTTTATGCTTGACGAAATCATCGAAAGAGATGCCTGCACTGCGCTGACGGTCCGCAAATGCCATGACAAGGTCCTTGTCACCCGCCGGCAACATGAGATTGTCATATGGAGCCTCATTCCAGTCCGCCTCTCCGATGTCGTCAACGTCGAACTCGCCTAGGTGCTGTTAGTTTCCTGCCATCTGGGCCGAAAATCTTGGTGAAGTTCACATACACCACTCTTTAGTACTAAGGTCAAATCCCTTGACGCGGGGCACGGCAAGGATGCACTCCAGATCAGTGAGAGGGCGTATCTCTTCCATCCTCTCCTTCTTGGACGCCTCTCCATGTTCAGATCCATTGTCAGATGAAGCTTCATCATCTGACTCTTCCGGAGCCTCTTCGAGACAAACTGATTGCATCCAGACCTCTGATCGACCCAACCGAGGCTGTGGAGGCAAGTCTTCTTGGCAATTGATGTACGCATGAGCGTCAATGATGATGCGTCCAGATACCTTTGGCATGCGTTAATGTGGTCCCTTCTCTGTGAAGGATGCAAGAAGACATACCTGCTTTGGAATCTCTTTCCACTCCTCGTAGCGATTCTCCCGAAAGATGTACTTCTTTCCAGTGCAAGTAGCGACCTGGAAACCGCGAAGCTGCTCAAACTTTCGTCCTCGGGCTAGCATAGCTTCCCGAATGGCCTGATGCTTCTGCTCGAACTCCAAAGGATAAACACCCAGCTTGATGACTGACATCGACCCGTTGTACTCGAAGACTTTCTTTGTAGTGGTCTTCGTACCGGTATAGGAACCGTTCCAGTCAATCTGACTGAGGCTAAGCCTCCAGTGCTGCTTCGGTATGATATTAGACGGTGGCACAAGTTCAACGTCCCGGAGTCTGGAGATACAAGTTTTGCCTCCCTCTTGAGAAAGCATGAGACACCCTGGGGCCAGAATGAGCCACAGCAAGTCGAAACTAATCACTCCCGTATCTCTAGCCTTCTTCAGGGCATCGAGGTGTTGCTTGAGAAGAGGTTCGAGCTCCCGACGGAGAAGCTCAAGCTCTCCTTTTGTGGTTGGATCCTCAGACTCGAGATCTGTTGCCATGTCCTCCCAACGGTGAACATAGGGCGTGAAGGGTGGATGAACGGCGTAAGGGCTATCATCGGGATACCACTCAGGGTAGTCCGAGAATATCTGGTCAAGGACCTTTCTGAGTCGTGGGCTTCGGGCCTCGATCGAGTAGGTGGCCCAAGCGACGGCGGTTTCGTCCTGCGAAATTCGAGAATGTCTATGGATCACGGCAAAAGGGTTGCCGAGACCGAGAACACGCTGCTCTTCGGCTGTGGGATTCTCAAACTCGGACCATTGAGCATGAGCGGTGCTGGGATTGGAAGAGTGATTGTAAAGGGATTTTGTCTCGCAAAGAGAGCCGATACCGTCAAGTTCACCTTGAGCAGTCATCTTGGTGGATAGAAGGCCTATGATAGCTCTTTGCTGCTGTTGGTAATGCTTTTTAGGTTGACGGTAGCTTTGGGGGATGTCATCGAGTTTATATGTGCAAGCGAAGACGCTATTGACTATTACATCATTTATGATACTCTTTTCCTAGAGTAAAGAATTTTCTTGCCAAGACGTCCATGGAGGCCTGACGCTTGTAAGCCTTAAAGAATGACATGGAAGCCATGCGAGTGCGCCTGTGTGTGTGATTTGCGGTATCTTGGGATGCAAGATAACGCCCGACGACAATGGAGAAAAACGCCATAAGAAAAATTCTTCAAGCCACCGAATGGCCTCACAGGCAGTAGCCGAGAAAGATGACTTAGAATGGCGGTGTAGATGTGTGTGGGTGATTTTTCCGTAAGAATCTCTCTGCACGTTGATGCTGTGAAACCACACCTTACATCGCGTTCTTCCTCAAGGTCTGAATAGCTGATGGCGAAGTTTGCAAGGAGTCAGGCCACGATGATAAGTGGCGATAGTTGGGCTTTGTTTTTTCTGCCTCTCAGGGCCCAAGGCATTTTAGGGACAACAAGTGGTTTTGACTGTGTGTAAGGATTCTAACAAGAAGTCCGTAACTATTATACCGCACTCTCTACTGCTTGCTATCTTGCGCTTTTCGTCCTAACTGCAACACCCTCAACGCACCTTAATTTGCATTTCTCAATGGCCCTTTGATTCTAGATGGATTCTTCAAAATTTCAACTGATTTCGGAGCAGTTTACGAGCTGGCCTGAAGACCATCCCAACCGCCGATTAATGGTAGTCGGGGGTTGATCCCCATCCCCGGAATCCCCTTCCATATCATCAGTGCTCTGGTGAACGATGGACGACGCCAGGGTGGCAAGTGAGGCTGCTTCATTCAGAGATCACTCAGACTACGTCGGGTCACTTAGAGATGGCGGCTTCGAGGCCATCGAATGGGATAAAGTTCAATTTTTTAGGATCTTTTAAAGGTAGATCCCATTTGTGTCAACTTATCTGGATCAATAACTCTCTTTTAACCTGCCTGCCAAGACGTTACAGCTAATAGCATTTTACTTGCCCATGTTCTTCGTACTCACCCCGCATCCTACTACAATCATTGACAAGTTATAATATTTGCATGTATAATAGGCTGACTCAAGGCTGATTCCAGGCTGGTGCATCAATGTTGGCCTATGGGAGACTTGGATCCCTGCACGAAGTGAGGCGCATTTCAGCTCGGTTCCCCAACGAGCAAAGAGCAGCACCCGCGGGGTCGTATGGCATAAGGTATAGAATCCTCCTGTCAAAACATCACCTGATAGTTGCCGGCATCCGAGTGTGTCCTTAAAAGCGCTAATACTCGCAGTTGAGGGACCACAGTCTTCTAGCTCAGTTAGCACGTTCGGGTCGGGCTTCAACTATATCACAAAACGCGATATCAGACGTCCAACTTGACACCCAAGATGTTCCAAAACTTTCGTTACAACCACATCCCCGCACTCCTCCTCGCTACTGCCCTCTGCTACCCCAGCATCGCAGCCATTTTCCTCAGCCCCAGCACCGTCCTCCTGAGCCATGGCCTCCCCCCACACATCGCCAGCTCTAAGGAGGCGTGGATAGTTGACGCCGCCGGGAATGCACGCATGCTTTGTCTGGGTGGTCTCATGTTATACTTTTACCGACGGGGCGATTATCGCGTCCTCGACACTATTCTTGCTTCTGCGTCGACGGTTGGGATTGTTGAGTGCATTGCTCTGTGGGATATTGGGAATAGGACTATTCTTGTGTTACGGTTCATTATCATGTTTGTCTTTTCTGTCCTGGGGGCTGCACAAACTACCCAACTTCCCTGAGGGTTGTCAGCTTAAAGCCATGCCCAGACATGTGAGAAGCATTTCAGCTGCAGGCTGTCGCGGTCCGACCTGTTGGGCCTGTTTCATCGACGCTGGAACTGTGTCTGAGTATTTGGTCTTGCGGGAGGAAAGGTTTTCAGATCTCGATTTGTTCACAATGGCCTTCATTTGTGTGCGCCACATTCTTTCAGAGTAACCCTTGCTCCTTGGTAGTCAACCCTTGGCTTAAGGGTCGATCATGTCTCAGCGCCACTCCCTTGCGTCAATACGAACGACCAAGACATTGGATGACAATTATAGAACCCGCCGAACAGCCTTGTCAGTGGAGAGAATATGTTATCGGTGTATATAACATTATTATCACCATGTGTTGCTAGTTTTTTAAGGTTTAACTCGCATCACTAGGACTCGTTCATTCTCTTTCTAATATTATCGTTTTCCGTCAGCAACAAGTCAGCAAGATTATGCTTGATATGATGCAAAGCCCCCCCTCCCACAAGACCCAAGACATGCTCCCCCTTGCGATGAGACATTCAGGCTGGTAAAACTCCCTCCATTCCAAACCATCGACACCGCCTCCCTCAAACACTTCCAGATCTAAATCGATACTCCAAAATTCCAGTCGCACTGGCATTAGCGTGTTTCAATCAGCACTTTGATGTCAGGGGAGTCCAGCCACACGGGGAAACGGCTTGTGTGACAATCAGGGTCAGCTGAAAAGCAGTATTCTCCCTGCATCTCCAGCCACACGCAGGATGCTGAATCCTGAAATGCTGGCATGTACAGGCCCCAGACAGTTCTTTTAATGGTTTTCGCATTATCTGGAGCCACGAAACCTGTCCCTTGGCACATTATCGTCAATACCCAGCCACACGGGTTGACATGTCTCGCCACCAGAGAACAATGCAGGCGTCAGTAATGGCCCCATCAGTGAACTTCGGGGACTCTTGAGGTACAGTACTGCGTGCCAGAGGCTTTTCAGGGCGTCTACGCCAAGTATATCAACCAAGCTGCACCTCTTGCTTCTGATCGACATAACCATCACTTCCAAGATCATAACACAAGCAAGCTACAACACAACAACAACAATCGACTCTACTATTCGACACAGAACCAGCAGCATCATGAGGAGCTCACTAGCTTTCTTGGCTCTTGTGGCCTCTACTTTCGCAGCCCCCCAAGCCGTCACAGAAGATATTAGGCCAGAGAGCGGCCCACCTAAGGGATGCTCCGAGTCTTACGATGGCACTTTTGAGGTCACAATCTACAAGAGTGGAAAGTCAAAGCGTGACGTTCAGGTGAGAGAACCATATTCCGTTACGACTATTATCCGCTAACCAGCCAAAGCCACGAGAGTGTAATGGAGAAGGTGTTCTGGTCATGACCCTCAAGGACGGTGTCCTCAAGGATGCCCAAGGCCGAACAGGTTACATCTCCGACAGCTACCAGTTCCAATTCGATGAGCCTCCTCAATCTGGATCCATCTTCACTGCTGGCTTCTCTGTCTGCTCCAACGGAACTCTAGCCCTCGGGCCTTCGGCTGTCTTCTGGCAATGCCTGTCGGGTGACTTCTACAATCTGTATGACCGCCACTGGGCTGAGCAGTGCTCGCCTGTCGAGTTTGGTATCATGCCTTGTGGCGAAGGTTCCAAGGATGCACCCAAGAAGAGAGTTGTTGGAAGCAGCATTGTCGCTACGACTGTCGTGACAGTTGTCTCAGACGGAACGACCAAGGAGGTTCCCACGACTATCGCAGTTCCCATGTGCCAAATTGGAGACGGCCAGGTTCAAGTTCGCACAACGCCTTGCGATGACATGAACCTACCCATAATCACAGCTCCCCCAGTCAGCCAAGTCTCAGATGGCAAGCTTCAGATTCCCACAGATGCACCACCCGCTCCTCCAGCTCCTGCTGCGCCCGCTGCTCCTGCTGGAGCTGAGCCAGCTGAGCCCGAGAATAACGCGAAGGGTGGTGAATCATCCGGCGATGACGCTGCCGGAGATTCTCCTGCTCCTGCTGGTGACGAACCCGCCGGTGACGAACCTGCAGGTGGTGCGTCTTCCGATGAGCCCGCTGGTGAACCCGCTGATGATAGTGCCTCGGGCGAGGAACCTGGCGAGCCCGCTGCCCCTGCTGCCAGGCCCGCTGGCGTGTCTCCTGGCGATGATGATGCCAGTGCTGGCCCAACAGCCACAGGTGGTGAGGCACCTGCCAACACTGGAGACTCTGCCGGATACAAGCCTGCAGGCGGCGCGGCTGCTGGAAGCAAGCCCGCCGGCAAGTCAGCGGCTACTGGTGCCGATGATTCTGAGGTGCTGGTCACCGACTCCGCCCCTGCACCTTCAGGAACAGACGACTCTGAGGATGCTGAAGACACCGAGGAGGCTAGCGCTGCCGGCAAGGCAACACGAGCCGTCAAGCCTTTCCGTCCTCAAAGCACCGACAGTGATGATGCCGAGGAGACGGATAGTAGCTCGGATGCTGCTTCGGGTGATGAGGATGCTTCTGATCAGGCTGCGTCGCCAGACTCTTCTAGTGCAGTGAAGGCGGTTCCAGCTGGCATCGCCCTAATGATGTGTGTAATTGGAAGTCTCATGATGTTGTAAGACAATGAGCTGGAAGGATACGACTACTGGGATGAAAATGGGACCAGGATAGCATTGATGGGGTGTTTGGTTAATGGCTTTTGTTTCATGATATTTCGGTTAGAGTAATGAAGTGCATTCAACTTGGTTAAAACATGTGAACCATCCTGTATCAGTGAGGGCGTTAACCAAATACTGGTAACCGAGATCTTCATCTTCCTCTTGGTGTTTTAAGCTTTCGAACCTGCAGGACCAATGATGTCACTTCACCACTCACGTCAACAGACGAATGAATGATTCCTCATGTTCCCCACCAATTGGAGCCGATCGCGCCCTATTGACAGGGGGCGCAGAGTGGTGGGGTCGCTCTGACATGCCGATAAAAGGAGTCATTCGCCGACCATCTCGGAGGTAACAACGGAGCATCTCCAACTTCACCTCACAAGGGCTGTTATGCCTCGAGAAGGAATCTCGAGCCAGCAACTCTTCAAGATGTTGTCTCGACTCGCGGGCTGTCTTCAAGACAGTGTCCAGAGTCACCCCCTAACCTATACCGCCATTGTGATCACCGTTTTACTTGGACTTTCGACTCTTCTCCTCATTCTGAAATGGACCGGAAACTCGTCTTCAACACGCAGAAAACTGCGGAACTTGCGCCGGCTAGGTGTATCGTCTAGTAACATGGCCGACCAGACCGACCCCAAGTTCCATCTCCCAGAAGGAAGCTCAATCAACGCGCCAATCCGCATCAAGGCCATCTTCATCCATCCCGTCAAATCTTGCGGGCCGATCGAGTTGAATCAAGCCATCTTAACCAAGACTGGCTTTATGTACGACAGGTGCTTTGCAATTGCGAACGAGGTGGCGAGGGCAGATACTGAAGGGGGTTCTGTCTGGCGGTTCATCAGTCAGCGGACAAAACCCCTCATGTCTCAAATCAAACCTGAGTTGTGGGTTCCTCACGAAAAGAGTGATCCTCAAGATCCACTAGTTCAGGCGGGAGGATGTCTGGTTCTGCGGTTCCCAGATCCTGACCGCCCAAGTTTGATTAGTCGACTCGAAGCTTTGCTAGACGAGGGCAACACTCAAAGCGAGGTATCCTTCATTGTGCCTCTCCAAGCGACATCCGAATTGGTGGATGAGTACAAGATCAGAATGAAGCCCTTTACTATTCACTCTCGCGATGCCAAGGGTTTAGATATGGGCAGAATTCCCTCCGTGGCAGCAGCACTTCCCAAGTTGAAGAGGTTCCTCAAAGTGTCAGATCAAAACCTCACCATTCTGAGATGCACTCCTGATACTCTTGTCCGCACTGATAAGAACCTCGCTCCTTTGGACTACATTGGCACGCCGGCTGTTCATGGTTACACCGATCAGCAACCTATCAACATCAACAGCCTGTCTTCGGTCCATGCTGTTTCGTCAATGTTGCCGGTGGAAAACCAACCTCTTAATGCACTTCGGTTTCGTGCCAACATATGGATCACGGGTGCTCCAGCCTTTGAGGAAGAGAACTGGAAACGCTACCGTATTCTTACCAAAAATTCTGGATCCGATACGCGAGCCAAAGTTGCACCAACGCTGTCTGTTGTCTGCCGTACATCTCGCTGCACAATGCCCAACGTGGATCCTAATACGGGCAAATTTGACACCGACAATCCTGCTCCGGACAGGGCTAGAGGTAGAGCACAGCCGAGTACGACTCTGTTCAAGTACCGTACGGTTGAGGATGGAAATCCTAGAGCGCTAGGTTATTTAGGTATGCATTGCGTTCCCGAGGATCACAGCCTGAATGAAGCGACAAGTCAAGATGTCAGGTTGTATGCTCAGGTTGGGGATGAGATTGAGGTTCTCGAGAGAGGGAGACATCTATACGGGTCCACGGGCAATGATTACTAGACTCTTGTTGCTAAATTGTAAAACTCCTATTCTCGTGTCCTGAGCGTCCTCTACTCCCATTCAAAACTTATTTCATTCCATGGATACCATAGAACTGAAGGAGTGCTCATTGCGGATCTACAAGTTCATTAATGACATTAGTAGGCAACCCCAAACAATACATGGGGTCCCCACGTGAGAGATCCTTGCCGGGTATCGCCTCACTCTTGATCGAAAAAAGGTATTCGAGAGTTCTCGTGGGAAAGTCTTGTAGGGAATCTACGAAGGTACGATGGCCCTCCATAGGCAATATACATTGAGTGGCGGTACTGCACACCTCGGCGGACACAACGCGTGCAACGGGGCTTCCGCTGATCACACTCGAGGGGGAAGGGATTCAATTCAACCCCGGCTTGAGACAAGGGGCTCGACTAGTCACGTGAGTTTAAGTCTTAACTATAGGGTAAGGCAATAAAACCCCTTTTTCAACTCCTTTGGATACTGACCTAGGCCCCAATCACGAGAAAGGATAAGGTGGATTGGATTGGCTTTGATCGACTGAACGAAGTATCTAGGTTCACAAAGCGCGGAAATTAAATGGATAGCCTAGGGGAGTCAGAAACCATCCGCTTGTATTGACTTTGACCACCTTGAGCAAGCATTCCCATCTGTTAGACCCCCTACAGGTTCGTCATCAAAATCGGCTCCGGCATTAAAATCACAGCATGTAGTGGAATGATTGTAATTGTAGGACCAACCCCCGATATTCTGGGGCTCTGCTTATGCCCTGTAAGGCTGGATCTTGCCCTAAAAGATCCGGACCGGGCTTATCCTGCCCGTGTCAGGCCATGTGTTTTATTACCCGTGATTTTACGGCCGAGACGGCTTGCACACAAAAGCCGGTCCGTTTATGTCCGTGTCCCTTTTGCGTCGCCAGGTGATAAATCCGCCGCCTATGATTCTTGTTTTATAAGACCATTGGCTGCTTCTGTTAAACATGAATTGCTTTAAATCATGCCAGCACAGTTGGTGGGCGACCATTGAGACCACAATCACTCAGCGAGACACCCAAGTCCTCAACACGCTTCAACTCTGTATCAGCAGCTCGTTGACCTGATCAGGCACGATGCCAGGAACATCAGACAACCCGACATTCAAAGAGAGTAGCAACTTTCCTCTACCGGGAACTGCTTCGACTCTTTCCGGCTCTACTACCCCGAATGATCCCGAGAAACTCCCACGTACATCGACCGATCGCGTTCCAGACACTGGAAGCATCAACATGAATCAAAGACACTCCATTGTTCAGGAACTTGCTCGACAGTACACGAAACATTCTGCCATCTCTGTGGACGACTCATCCTCCATCTTTGCCAGCACTGATCCCAACTCCCCCCTGAACCCACGAGGTGACAAGTTCAACGCACGAACCTGGGCCAAGACCATCGCCAAGGCCGCCAACGATCGAGGCCAGGGTTTTCGTCGTGTTGGATTGTGTTTCCAAAACGTCAACGTCTTTGGATATGGCACGCCAACTGACTTTCAGAAGGATGTGGGCAACGTGTGGTTGGCGTTGCCAGCCATGACGCGTCGTCTGTTTTCCAAGACGGCCGGTCAAACACGCATTGACATTCTTCGCCAGTTTGACGGTCTTATACGCCCTGGTGAGATGTGCGTTGTCTTGGGACCTCCTGGATCAGGTTGCTCGACTTTTCTCAAGACAATTTCGGGCGAGACCAACGGCATTTACATCAACAAAGAGAATGCCTACTTCAACTACCAGGGCATACCGGCTGACGAGATGCACACTGCGCACCGAGGTGATGCGATATATACCGCCGAGGTTGATGTTCACTTTCCGCAAATGACTGTCGGCGAGACCTTGACGTTTGCTTCTCGCGCTCGTTGTCCAAGGGATTTGCCCGAGGGCGTGACTCGTAACCAGTACGCGTCCCCCATGTCCAGCGTTTGGGAGTTCATACTAACATGAGACTTGACAGATACTGCGAACACTACAGGGACGTCGTCATGGCTATGTACGGCATTAGCCACACTGTCAATACAAAAGTTGGAAACGACTTTGAGAGAGGTGTATCAGGAGGTGAACGCAAGCGCGTAACCATTGCCGAAGCAACTCTCTCAAACGCGCCTTTCCAATGCTGGGACAAGTAAGTTGAGTTCTTATTCTACGATAAACCTGATTATGCTAACCATCTGCCACTAGTTCAACCCGTGGTCTCGATTCTGGCAACGCCATCGAGTTCTGCAAGACCCTCCGTCTCCAGTCCGAGCTCTTTGGCCAAACCTGCGCTGTCTCGATCTACCAAGCCCCGCAAAGCGCCTACGACCTCTTCGACAAAGCCACCGTTCTCTATGAAGGCCGTCAGATTTACTTTGGCCCAGCATCCAAGGCGAAGGAGTATTTCATCAACCTTGGATTCGAGTGTCCAGCCCGTCAGACAACCCCCGACTTTCTCACGTCAATGACCTCGCCAACGGAGCGTATTCCTCGCGCTGGATGCAATCCTCCACGAACACCTGACGAGTTTGCAGCAGCTTGGAGAGCCAGTGCCGAGTACAAAGCTCTACAAGCAGAGATTGAAGAATACAAGACTCAGCACCCCATCAACGGGCCCGATGCCGAGACTTACAGACAACTCAAAAAGTCAGCTCAATCCAAGGGTCAACGCCTCAACTCGCCATACATCCTCACTTACTCCCAACAAGTCCAACTCTGTCTCTGGCGTGGATTCAAACGACTCATTGCAGATCCATGGATGACTGTCGGGATGCTCATTGCAAACCTAGTCCTCGGCCTCATCGTCTCCTCCTTGTTTTACAACATGCAAATGGACACTGGTTCATTCTTTACCCGCGGTTGCGTTCTCTTTGTGTCTATTCTCTTCAACGCTTTCGCGTCGGCCCTTGAGATCATGACGCTCTATGACCAACGACCTATTGTTGAAAAGCATTCCCGCTATGCATTCTACCATCCGTCCGCTGAGGCTTATGCTTCAGTTCTCGTCGATCTCCCGTACAAGGTCCTCAACGCCATTGTCTTTAACTTGGTCTTTTATTTCATGACCAACCTCCGTCGGGAGCCCGGGCCTTTTTTCTTCTACCTGTTCGTGGTTTTTCTCATTGTCATGGCCATGTCTGGCGTTTTCAGATCAATGTGAGTCTCCCGATCTCCCCGAGAGTTGAGTAAGTACTGACAGAGTAACAGCGCCTCCATGTCACGCACCGTATACGAAGCCGAGATTCCTTCAGCAGTTTTGTTGATTGCCTTGATCGTCTTTACCGGCTTCGTCATCCCCGTTGACTACATGCTCGACTGGTGCCGATGGATCAACTATCTTAACCCCGTGGCCTACGGTTTCGAGTCGCTCATGGTCAATGAATTCCACGGCCGAGATTTCAAGTGTTCGAGTTACATCCCTGACTACGCCGATGCCAACTCCGACTCTGTGGCATGCAACGCGATCGGTGCCATCCCTGGCCAGGCCTATGTCAACGGAGACGCCTACATCAACTCGGCATACAGCTACTATCACGCTCACAAGTGGAGAAACGTCGGCGTTGTCATTGCGATGATCATCTTCAATCACGCCGTCTACTTTATCGCCACCGAGTACATCACAGCCAAGAAGTCTAAGGGCGAGGTCCTCGTTTTCCGCAAAGGCTTCGTTCCGCCAAGTTCCGTCAAGACCAACAACGATGTCGAAAAGTCTACTTTCGACCTCCCAACTGTTGTGAGAAAGCCCGAAAACAACGCCCTCGATAACAAGGGGGCTTTCCAAGGTTCAGTTAGCGTCTTTCACTGGAACAACGTCTGCTATGACATCAAGGTCAAGAAGCAACCTCGACGCATTTTGGATCACGTGGATGGTTGGGTCAAACCCGGTACACTCACGGCCTTGATGGGAGTTTCAGGCGCTGGAAAAACGTCTCTGTTGGATTGCTTGGCTGATCGCGTTGGCACGGGTGTTATCACTGGCGAGATGCTTGTGGACGGAAAGATGCGTGATCACAGCTTTCAGCGCAAGACAGGTTATGTTCAGCAACAAGATTTACATCTTGAGACCAGTACCGTTCGGGAGGTAAGTTGACATAATCGCTGGGATTCTGGAAGGTATTTCTGACCTAATGAAACAGGCCTTGGAATTCTCTGCTCTTCTCCGTCAACCAGCCAGCACGCCAAGGAAGGAGAAGTTAGCCTACGTGGACGAAGTCATCCGCCTCCTCGACATGGAGGAATACGCCGATGCAGTTGTCGGCGTGTTAGGAGAAGGCCTCAACGTCGAGCAACGCAAGCGTTTAACCATCGGTGTTGAACTTGCAGCAAAGCCACCTCTCCTTCTCTTCGTGGACGAGCCAACATCAGGCCTTGACTCGCAAACCAGTTGGGCTGTTCTGGACTTGCTTGAGAAGCTATCGAAAGCTGGACAGAGCATCCTCTGCACAATTCACCAACCATCTGCTATCCTGTTCCAGCGCTTTGATCGTCTCCTCTTTCTGTCCAAGAACGGCCGCACTGTTTACTTCGGTAAGTCCCCTTCTGTCTTTGGTCATTTTCCTACCCGGTCATGCTTGTGAAGAAACACTAACAGGGCTCTAGGCGACATTGGTGACCACTCCAAGACTCTCACCGACTACTTTGAACGAAACGGCGCGCCGGCTTGTCACCATGGAGAGAACCCAGCCGAATGGATGCTCGAAGTGACTGGAGACGCCCCAGGAAGCCAGTCAGACACTGACTGGCACCAAATCTGGCGTTCTAGCCCAGAGTATCAAGCTGTCCAGGACGAATTAGCTCGCCTACGGTCTCTTGGCACCGAACGATCATCCACCGACGCTCACGACCCTGCCTCCTATCTTGAATTCGCTGCACCTCTCTTGGACCAGTTCTTCATCGTCATCCGCCGCGTGTTTCAACAATACTGGCGCACACCCACCTACATCTACTCAAAATTCGTCCTCTGCATTTCCGTCAGCCTGTTCATTGGCCTCGTTTTTCTCGACGCTCCTCTCACGATTCAGGGTCTTCAGAACCAGATGTTTGCGCTTTTCGAATTCTGCAGTATCCTGGGACAACTGGTGCAGCAACAACTCCCGCATTTCGTCACGCAGCGGAACCTATATGAAGCCCGTGAACGTCCTTCAAAGACGTATTCCTGGAAGATTTTCATGTTCAGTCAGATCATTGTCGAAATTCCCTGGAATATTCTGGCCTCCGTCTTCATGTGGGCGTTTATCTACTTTCCGGTTGGCATGTATAAAAACGCCGACGCCGCCGGACAAGGCGCAGAGAGAGGCGCCCTGTCCTGGCTTCTCTTCCTCCAATTTCTTTTGTTTACATGTACTTTTGCCAATATGTGCATTTCCTTTACTGATTCAGCTGAAGGTGGAGGCAGTGCAGCCAACCTGCTCTTCATGCTGGTGTTTTTCTTCTGTGGCGTCCTGGCCTCGCCGACCTCGATGCCAGGTTTCTGGATTTTCCTCTATAGAGTTTCGCCGCTCAACTATTGGATCTCGGCTGTCTTATCCACCGGAATCGCCAACGTGGACATTACCTGTGCAGCCAACGAGTATACGACCATCATCCCGCCGGCGAACCAGACTTGTGGCAACTACATGGCCAAGTATATGTCAACCATGGGTGGATATTTGCTGGATCCTGATGCGATGAGTGATTGCAAATACTGCAAGATGAAGGAGACCAACACCTACTTGGCCGGCATTAGCTCTCACTACGACGAGAGATGGCGTAATTTCGGCATTGGTTGGGCTTACATTGTTTTCAACGTCATTGCCGCCTTGATCCTGTACTATCTTGTTCGGATGCCTAAGAGGAACAAGAAGATCTAGCCTGGTTTCAGGTGGGCGAGATGGTAGAAAGGGGACGAAACCTCAACAGTTGGCATTTACTTTCGGTTGTGTATTTCTGGATAACGGGGTTTGACTCTCGACAGAGATGTCTTGGGGACAGTAGCATAGTTTGGAGTAGATATTTGAAAAGATAGTGGGGAGGCGACGGACGTGCCGAGTTGTAGGGACCTCGGCCGGGATTATGGAATCGCAACTCAGATATACAGTATAATAGTACGGACCAGCAGACCTTGTAATGGGCATTGAGAGGTAATTCTAGCTATATTATCAAGTACTCGCTTGTATGTCATCCGCTCCGAGTGCCAAGTAAGGCAATCAAGTAATGTAGCACGGCTCCGTCAGCGAAGTCACGAATCAACCTTGAGAGAGCCTTGCGAGAAACAAGATGAAAATGATGTGGACGAAATGGATGCCTGACGCGTGGCGTGGCGCATTTCAGGCCGCCTTTGAGGCCGCATGCAATCAGGCTGTGAGGCCTGCAAGACCTTCCACCGTGGCATCAACACCTCTGACGCACCTTGTCCTACAACTTCGGATCAAATCACACTGAAAATGTCTGCATTCGAGATTGTGGGAGTTATCGGGCTCCTCGCAAGCGTCAAAGGCGCTGTCGACACCTTCAACCTGCTTGCTGATCTCTTCGCCTCGGACACCGGACTCGGACACGTAGCGTTGATGTACAGCCTCGAGAGCATCCGCTTCAAGGTCTGGTGCGAAAATGTCAAGGCGGACGACGAGTCTGCCTGTCTCCTCCGCAAACTGCCCCAGGAGATTCAGACGTGTGTCGCCAACGTCATGGCCGAGATGGTCAAAATTCAGGAAACGATCAAAAAGCACTTTGTTGACAAGTATAAACTCCCACCATTGCAGCAATTGCCCCCAGGCGTCGCGTTCAGTCCAAAAAGTTCACGGATTGCCCAGTTGCGGTCGCAGTATGCCAAGCTCAAGCTGGGTCACCGCTGGAGCTGGGTCACAGGGAAGAAGCAAGAGTTGGAGGATTTGGTGAAGAAGATTCAGAAGCTGAATGCACACCTAGACAGGCTTGCGCCTCAGACCGAGGCCGACAAGGCGAGGTTGGTCAAGGCTGTACTCACACAGCTCGACGAGCGCCTCTCCCTCGCGGCGATGTTTGACCCCAAAGGCTCCGAGGATTCACTCCTATCTTTGGCCTGTCAGATAAAGACCATACATGAACAGGATCCAGATGCCGCTGCGGCTCATGTAAAATACATTCACAGCGGAGAGATCTCAGTTTTCTGTGATCCTAAAGCCATGGGTGGTCGGCATACTGGCATCTACAACGCAACGGGAGGACACGACGACAAGGTTCTTGTCGAGTGGAAAGGTATCAAAGCTGGTACACCTAGGGAGAAGGACATTGAGACCCGGATCGACGTTCTTGGTGCCCTGCTGTCCACTCGAGACGCAGAGCCATTTCACCGTATGCCATTTGTCGGCATCTTCGACGACACGGACTTTGAGCACCGTCAAGGAGACCGGCGTATTGGGCTCGTCTACCGCATCCCGAAGAGTCTCGGCAATCTCGACTCACCTTCCAGTCTTGCCGAACGCATCGGAAAAGCCGAGACACGTCCGGCACTGGGTGATCGGTTTGAGCTTGCGACTAAACTCGCATCAGCAATGTCTCTATTCCACGCAACCAACTGGTTACACAAGTCATTCCGCAGTGACAATATCCTCTTTGGCGAAGATGAGGATATCACTAAGCCATACATTTTAGGCTTCGGGTACAGTCGTCCAGCCGGTGATGACTCGATAGAGACTCACCCCGCGGGTGACGCGAAGCTCGACCTCTACTATCACCCGGATGTGGGTGAAGGGTGGACAAAGGTCAAGGACATATATAGTCTAGGCATCGTGTTACTCGAAGTGGCATTTTGGAGGCCCATGTTCGAGGAGCGGCTCCTGGGGATGGGACTGCATCAGGTGTCGGAAGACATAGCGGCATCTTTGAACGGCACGTTTGGTCAAAACTTGGTGGGCATGGTAGGACAGGTCTATGTAGACGTTGTCAAACGTTGTTTGGCTGGCTCTTTTGACGTTCAGACGGGTGAGACACGAGAGGAAGCAATGGAGCTAAGTAGAAAGTTTTCTTACTCCGTTATTCAACCTTTGGCTTCATGTAAGGCCTAGGTATTCTGGGAAGATACGTGATGGATGTTGGGTTTCTGGGTGATTGCCTTAACTCCCGCATTTAAATAGATCTCCAATCGAAGCAAAATAATTACAGAGTGCTCTTCCAATTTTCCCACCCTTCCTTCAGCTTGGTCTGCAACTGACCTCCAAAACCACTCGGGGGTTCAGGGGCAGGTTGAACGTAGTGACCTGGCTGTCCCCTTTGCCCAGTAGCCATCGCATACGTGCTATCCAGTATCATAAATTCCTGAAGCGTCGAGACCATAGAGAGACCATTGTGCCGGGTAGTTTCCATCACGTTGTCTTCTAGCGGAGAGACTCCGTTTCCTTCCCAAGGCATCATCTTGGGCCAGTCACCTTGGTTCCGTCGCGCGCAACGATGTGCGTCTAGATACGCGTCCTTGTCAGCCATTCTTTCATTATGAAGCGTTTAGTCTTCTTACCTAGAATTGGATCCTTGGAATGAAAAAGATCTCTCCAATTTGGTCGCCCTAAAAGTATGAGTTGGACTGTCATGTTGGCATCTGCAAGGCTCCCGGCTGTTCGGGAACCATGACGAACCAGAATATCGAGGACCCGTTCCATGTCGTTGTTGAAAAGCTCCTTCTCTTGACGCCCCCCATTACGGACCCAGGGAGGGCATATGCCCCCGAGCTTTATAGCCAGGGCCAACCCTACCGCTGTGTGTCCCGCAAACCTGCCATCATTTTTTGGTATCTCCAGGTCGAGCTCGGCTCCGTGTTTGACGAGAACTTGGACGGCCAATACATTACCTCTGGACGCGGCAAGCTGTAGAGGAGTGCGCCGGGTGTTCTCGCCGATATAATCGTAGTCGTTGATCTCCGTGGAGAATGTTTTGACAAGGGTTTCTAAGACGGCAGCATTCTGAGCATTGGCAACTTTGTGGCTTGGCAATGCCTTCCATGTATCAAGATACTCAAAGATTGGCTTTTGAAGTGACAGGGTTCTATAGGAAGAAAGCTTCCCGCACTTTTGAACAAGCCACTCAACTCTATCGGCAGTCAGTTTGCGGCATAGGAGAAGACTGTCAAACGCAGTCAAGCCCTTTCCTTCCTGACTCGGGCCAAGAAGTCTGTATCTTTCAGAGTTTCTGTATATGAGGTCGGCAATCTCCTTTGCCGACTCTGAATCTGGATTCATTCCCAGAGCCTGTTCAAACGGCGTGAAGCCATCGTCGACCTCGGCATAGGGATTGGCGTCGTGTGAGAGCAGTTCACGAGCATAGCCCGGCCACGTTTTCATGGCTGCGGAGTGTAGAGGCGTGAATCCGTTACGGGTAGGAATGTTGACTAGGCTTGGGAATGTTTTCAGAAGGAATAAGAATATGTCTCCTGCATCGTGGTAAATCGCTCGGTGGAGGGCTGTGTAGCCGTCGAAACTATCGAGGTCGCTCAAGATGGGCAATGGGTCGACACCTTTCGATCTGAAATTGTCTATGAACAGCTTGAACAGATCTGTGTCTTTGTCGGAGATGGCGTGGTACAGTGTGATAACGCGTGCTGGGGCTTGCAGCAATGCTGGGTTAGCCCCGAGGGAGAGGAGAGCTTTACCAGTCGCTAACCTGGCCTGAGGAAAGTCTTTCTTGTGGTAAATATGCCGAAAGAGGTTGAAAGATTGGCCTTGCTCCATTGAAAGTCGCAGTGCGAGAGTGCATTGCGTAGGCCCCAACGTAGGCGATCCAGGTGAGTGAGTGAGACCAGGTCCGAGGTTCTCAATCCCAAGCCCCTTCCACAGCCACAGTTGTGCAAGACTTGTTAGACTTGCAGCTTGAAGATCCTTATCGACCAAATCTGGCTCGGCTTTAACCACCAACGAAAGCATGTCGTAATGGTGGCAAATCGAGAGCACATAGATGAGGGTCTTGTAGTCTGGTATGCTCAGCCGGTCGCCAATTGTGCAGTGTAGACTCAGCAGCTTTTCGAATAGCTCGTGACGACACTTGAGAGCCGCCCAGAACAAAGGAATTCCTATGGCTCGCAAGGGAAACAAACGCGGATCCCAAGGGTGTTCAAAGTTCTCCGCTGTGAGTTTTGCACCCCCAGGCATCAACAGTGGTGCGAGTTCTGCAGCATCTGAATCGTCCATCAATGGCAAGAGGTGAAATATCGTGAGTCCGTATTTGTTGATATGGTGTGTCTCGGCGCCCTGATGGCAAAGGTACTTTGCGACCTGAAGGTTTCCCCCTCGGACAGCGTGGAAAATGGGGGTCTCGTTGGCAGTGGTTGTTGCGTTGATATTTGCCTGCTTCTCGAGTAGAAGATACTCAATAGATGCCTTTTCCCCAGCCATGGCGCAAAGGTGAAGGGCTGTCCTTTGGTCTTCTCCATAGACGCTGTAGGGATCTAGGCGTTGGCGAACAATCTCAACGTTGGAGGATCCCATCTGTAGATTAGGTTCGCCCATTGCGCTGATGTAGAGTCTGTTGGCTATAGACCAACGATTCATCCTAGCACTCATCTCCACAGACTCATAAAGACCGGGATAGTTGTCTTTGAGGTACTTGGAGGCTGCCACGTCGCCATGATCGAACATGGCAATAGCACACCAAAGTTTTCTCGGCAGTTCTAGTGAAAGTCGGCGCTCTGCAATCTCTTCGAGGAGACAAAACATGAATTGATCGAGCGGATTGCCCAGGCGAGCAGCGAGAGCATACCACTCTAGACCTACCTGTTCATCGACGTCCACCCCCCGACCCCAAATGTATGAAGAGCTGAGGGACCTCAGCGCGGACGCAATTCGCTGGGTTCGATGTGATTGTGGCCGGATGTTGCTGCGGATCAAACTTATGTGCCTTGACAGCTCCTCCCCTCTATAGGGGGTATGTTCTTCCAGATCGGCCAACTTATCAACAGGAAGCGACTTCTTGATCTCCTCACCGGCTGCCAGCAAGGTACGGAAGAAGTTGGCTTGGAAAGCAGCTGATCGATGGGTCAACGATGAGTATTCCACCTTCATTCATGTTAGCCTAGCGCTCAATCCCGTATATTTCTTGAGGGAAGTACATTTATAGCATTAACCAGGTTGTCATTCCAGAAAGCAGGGCTGGGCTGATTCTTAGTGGCGGTGGTCGATCTGTTCCCCTGTTAGTTAGCATTCATGGGAATATCCATGTGCTGAACAGGATGTACTCACAGGTGCGGTGTGTCTCTGCCCACAGCCTGGGCCCAGGGCAAGAAACAATCGGTAAGCACATCTTGCATTTGTTTCCTATTCTGTTGATGGCGGCAAAGGGTTGACACAACTGTCAGCCTCAGTAGTATCACAGCGGTGCGAGTTGGGGGCAAGGATTGGCACGCCAACTTCGTCATACTTCCTTCATCTTCATCCGGCATCAGCTTCACAGACTCGATGAATCGGCGCTTGGTATCAGTATCAAATTGATACTGCATATGAGGATCCAGGAAGGTCCCCCCAGGCGGGATGAAACCCTCAGCTGACCATACAGTAGCCACGACCATTCCAAACGAGTACACATCTGCCAGTTGCCAGTTGGTATCTTGGTGTCGCCGAAGGGCCTCGGGTGACTGCCAGGTCGGTGTCCCGATAGCGAACTCGGTCGCACCGTACGATGAAGCCGCTGCGACACCAGTCAAGTCCGATATCTGTGCGACAACATCACGAGAAGGATGGCGCGTGACGAGGATGTTCCTGGGCTTTAGGTCTCCGTGGACGAGACCGGCAGAGTGAATGGCAGCCACACCCAGGGCGATGTCCAAACTCAGATGAGACTTTCTAGCCACGCTGCTATACGAACGCAGATCCTGTAGACAGTCTTCGAGTGTGCCTAACTTGGTGAGTCAAAGAACATGTCTAGCTACTCGGGAGAAATACCAAAGTGAGCAAACTCGAGGCCTAGGATTGGGAGTACACTAGTATCCTCCCAGGCGATGTGCTTCAGCTTGCAGATGTTCTCATGTGCACGTAGAGCTGGGTGACAAAGTGCTGTCAACTCATGCCAGAGCCAGTGATAGATCTTCTTGTCCGACGGGGGACCATCATGTGCTGAGGTGTATCTTTTGTAAGCCACCAAAGTCGTCGACGCTATCAATGTCAACAATGAGCCTTCATGATAGCATATAAAAAGGGTGAAGGATGGGATAGCTCACGCTGGATGTCTTCTGGTGGTGTCAGGAGCATGACAGTGCTGGATACACCAGTTCCGATAATGTACTCAGACGGCAGCTGACCGAACGCGGGTCCTGAATACCCAGGTTCTGGTCTGCCCCTCGAAGCTGCAAGCTTGATATCGCCGAGATTCTCCTGCTTTACGCCGAGTGTATCTACAAACGACACCAGGGAAAGCGTCTCTGGGGGGGCAGTAAGCCCAAAGCTGTCGTCCTCAATTGTCTTATCAACATTGTCGAGATCTAGGCAGGCCAAGTCGATATTGAGGCCATCTGTTTCTGGCTCTCGAACAAAGGACGATATGACGGGCATGGTGGTTTGGGTTGAATGGCAAATTTGGAGAGAGATAGAGATAGAGAAAGGTGAGAGAGATTAAGAAAATTGGTCAAAGAAGGACTTGAGGCTGTGTTTTTAGGCATGAAGGCAACCGCATCACTCAATCGAGGGCGTAAGGACCATCATTGGGCCTCTACGCGCGTGGCGTAATTTCTGCAGACAACTCGCATGAGCTGAAGATCCACAACGTCTGGACCATAGCCGGCGGTTAGAAAGGGCCTTTATGAGGAATAAGGGACAATATAAATGATATTTGGGAGTAGTATGTTGAATATAAATGAGTTGACGTCAATGGAGTGAAATGCCACTCGCAGAAAGGCTGATGACACTTCATACCAACCTCAGAGTCGATAGAAGCCAAGAGGCCAACGGCCAATCTACTTCAGGACATCTTTCGTCCAAGAATGCCTTGTGTCTCGGTTCTCCCAAATTGGCGAACACGGAGTTATCTGTTTCAAACGCTCTAACGCGGCACGAATCCCCTCCTTGTCCACATCCTTTCCTTCGTAATACTCGTGCATTGCGTCTACTAGGTATAGGTCATCGGCTATTTCCGGCCAGTCTATCGATGACCGATATGATGTCGGGGGTTTGGTCGGGCTGATGAACCGCTCGTATTTGTCACGAAAGATGTGGTAATGCGTCGTTGCGTCCCAGGGATCCCAGCGCCAGCGGTTCTCCGAGGTGGCTCTGATGGGGAGAGGGTTCTCTATCGCAGCGGATTCGTCCTTTCCGCCAAGTAGAAACTGCATAAGCTTCCCAAACTGCTCCGTTGTGGGGGGAAATAGAGTATAAGGACCCCCTCGACGTCCCGCATGGAGGTACACTTCCCTACACTACTGTAGTGTCAGCATATATGTTGAAGGAATCATGGAACCTATAGCACCTCAGTTTCTGACTCTCCTCTGTTAAATAATACGACGCCTCCGAATATCTTCGCTTCAGCCCAGTAGGCCACCATGTCAGCGACTCCGTTCGGGTACTGTTCAACAGCTGTGTAAAATGCGTGGCAGAAAGCGGTAGGGTACCGAAAAGAGTCCCATCGACTCATATCTCGGGGCTGGTGTATCCATTTTTCATATTCGTTGTGTGTATGGTTTACTCCATCCAGCTGGTATACGTGAACAGCAATCTGATGACATGATACCGCGAGGAGTTCAAGGAGGCGAAGACGAAAGGATAACGAGCCGAACGCCGCTTCTGCAAAGGCGTTAAGCAACTAGGAGAGGGCTTAGCATTCATTCAGACGGAGACATACGAGGTGGACCTGCAGGCAATTTAAAGCGCAATTTCGTAACTGCAAAGTTTGATCGAAGTTCTCGAGCTCTCTCGATAATTCCAGGGCAGAGTTCATCATGTTGATTTGCTGGATGTCCATTTTGTGGCCAGTGAAATTCTATATATGAACGTCTAGTGGGAAGTCCATCGATAATTTCAGCAAAGGTGTGTTCCGCCGGGCCCGTCTTTAACATCCGCATAAGAGCTTGCTCGAAACCTTGCCGGTGACCTGCTTCCAAAAACTCAACACCGAATGACTCGCCTGATTCGCCGCCAGCCATTTCCAGGGCTACCAGAGAAGAACCAAAGAGAGAGAGGGAGAGATGGAAAGAGGGAAACCCGTCGTACAAAGCACCCGGATTGGCCGATAGAACTGAGAAAACGGTGGTTGGAATAGCGTAATGCGGCTAAAAAAATACCGCACCAATGAAAAGGAAAGAAGAATGCAAGTTGAAAATGAGGCAGATCAGTCCACCGGATTTTGGATCGATCTGCGAGAAAATGAGGAGAACAGGGGGGACCTAGTCAAAACCTCCGCATGTGCCCACCCTTTTGAGATTTACAAACTCAGCAGAAGCCCAAGAATTAGGTGCTGTTGAGCAGAGAGTTTTTACCAGTTGGAAACGGCTAAACAACAGTTCAAAGAGAGTTATCTCGTTCCCTTAAATGTCCTGTTGGGCTCGCGAAACCCAAGGTAACAACTATTTTTATGACACAGCGAGTCAAGGAATCCGCCAATCAGGCCCAAGAGATTAGGTTTCTCGGGTAACGCCTAAACTCCTTGGCGCCTGATATTAAATGAAGACGTGTTCTTGATTGGCTGAAACACCAGCACTTTGTGTCTGCGCTATATCTTCAGTTAACTTCGATGTGCCCGACCAGATGACATTGGGAACAGCTGCCCAGTTTCTGACTCACAGTTCTTGCTGGAAGCTTCTACTGCGACGAGTTTCACAATGACAGGTCCACGTGTTCCAAAAAACAATCCCCCTAACAGGTATCACTGGGCAGTTAATTGAGGCCCCCTGAGGCCTGTTTATTACATGGCACCTAAATCAACCACAGATGAAACGCCGACGTGTACATGGCCTACCACGGATAACCGAATAAAATATCAGTATATATCCCATTGAGCGAGTCAACTCTCTATCGCCAAGTGTCAAGACGTTATCAGAGCCATTTACATTAGCTTATGCCTATCACCTCATCGGCTACGCTGCAGACAGAAACCTGAAGTTGAAACTCGCGTGGTAGTAGGCAAGGTCACGGAGCCCTATGATTATTAGACAATGACATTAATTTGTCACATAAATCTGTGCGAATGATGTCTCTACCGCCCAACTTACCACGTTCGAACCGGAGCCCACGGTATTTTTAGCAAAGCGAAGTGGTGCTCGTGGTTGGTCCTCAATATGCCTACTCCATACCTCAGAATTCCGCACCTCAGAATCCCACGGGTAGAATTATTGAGGCCAGCTTGGGCACGAGGGAATTTCACGCCTACTTAACTTTCCAGAAGCCCTTTAATTCCGAAGCAAACGTTTCCCTCCTGTGAACTCTCGCTGCACGTTACTTTCGCATGTTTCAACAATGAATAACCTTATGCCACGAGATTTCACAATCAATGGGATTCAACGTTTCGGTATCACTCTTGCAGGCCCACCATGCGAGCCCTTGCAAGAAAACACGGAGGAGTTTACCTGGGTAAGCCTGGCAAACCCAATACCCTTGGCATCTCCTAACAATACCTAACCCTCGGTAGCTGGCTTTTGCAGCCCACGCCGGTGTCTCGATTCTTGAAAAGGTTGCCGGCCGCCAGGTCATGACGACCCTTGGAGTAACACTTGTTCAGGAATGGCTTCGTGGAGATAGCGACTTTCGATTCCTTGGAGACCTGGCTCGCATGGCTGAATATGTGGACGATTTTCTCTGTGCCATTCGGGGCAACTTCCCCCGTGTCGTGGTGGACAGTCTTGGGGGTCTTGACGTGATTGCTGAAGCAAGACGCATCCCCTCGCAGGATCACAGCTTCTCCAAGTATGACCCCAAGAGAGCTGGCGGGATCTATTACAACCGCTCTGTATGTAGTTTACAGTTCAGTTATGAATGTGTTCGATGTGATGGTCCCCCATACTGACTCATCCCCTAGCAAGTCTCCCAGATGGTGTCGGCTGCCCGAGAAGCTAACGAGACAAGTCGCCACGGCAGGAAAATGTCCGCTCGCTTTAGGACATTTTTGTTCATGTTTGCCATAGCCACTGCTCACGAACTCACCCACCTCTTTGTCGGATATCTTGCTCAAGGGCAGGACTCTACACAGTCGTACACGCCGCCAACCCTGTCGTATTTGAACTATGCCGGACCCAGCTGGGGTGAGTCTGGCCGCTGGCTGGAGAGCCTTTTATTTGGCGGTTCTATTGAATTCTATAGAGACAGTTTGGATGACGATGGTCAGGTATGTTCACCCTTGAATACTCCATTACGAATATCGTAAGCTCACAGGCGAAAGGCTGGAATCCCATACATTCTTGACTCAAACGCCCTTGCGCGCAAGATTGAACCATCTTGTGTACGACAGCTAGTAACAAATATCCGAGGTAACCGAACCATACCACATAAAGAAGTCTCCTTGAACTGACATATTTCAAAGAGTTCGATACATTTCCCTTCACTACTACTGGCGAGGCTCTCACGGTCGAGGAGAGGAGGGAGAAAGGCCTACTTAGCATGGGCTCAATATACGTTCATGCATCACAGTCAAGTGGTGCACATATGCGCTCGAGATGGGAAGGACCGGCACCGTTGTATGATATTTCAGCTGACGAGCTGTGTCGGGTACCTCTTGAGCCGAGACGGGTCTTGGTGAAGATCCGTGTAGCTTAATGCACATAGACAACAAAATACATATGATTACGCTCCCTGAACAGACTATGTTCTTAGATCACTAGACTTGTTGCTATCCGCGAATTGCAAACCTTGACAGAGCCAGAACTTGCCGGGCCTCTTGGAGAGTGGCCCTCACTATGATCGCGCACCTTGTAATGGAGACCGTGACAAGAGTCACCGGACTGGACATTTGGCCTGGTCGGCGTGGCGGCAGCACTCATCAGGGTCCCCGTTTCACTCTCTGTTGATCGATGCCCAGGCCGGTGCCCAAGGACCATTAGGCTACAAGTTGTTAGGCAGCCGCGAAACTTCGTTGCCCTAAGCTATTATGTTTTGATTCCCTCATTTATTAATAACCGCGTCTTTTGTTGTTGTGATTGATGACCTCTTTTTTAAGACGTCATCAATGATAGGAAGCAGGGTCGAAGTTGTGCAACACTGGGTGCAGCGCCTCGAAAGGAGGATAGGCAAATGAAAAGAGTGAGGCGCCAGATTCTGGTACGATAAGTGCAGCCACACGCGCATGGCCGTCATTTTGGCCGCTTACGAGCGAGTTATCAGGCTGGCAGGCGTATCATCTATGGCTAGCTGATGGCCTCAGAGACGATCAACCGTGAGCACGGCAAACAGTAGCCTCTCGGTAAAAAAAAAAAGAAAAAAAAGAAAAAAGGGCCAGATCCATGTTCAAGGTACCGTGCGAGATTTCTGTGTGGGCTTTTACTACGCGTTGGCATAATTCTTTGTTTAGATATCATTCATTTCCGAGTTTTATGTGATCAAACCCCGGGCAACGACGCGAAAGGAGCACGTAAACAAGAGATTCACGCACATTTCCTAGAGCTCAAGTGTCCAGAAATCGAGGTACTTTACCCTTATATCCACAATCCCAACCATGCAAAGTCATGGGAAGCCTGACACCTCACAACCTGATTCTCTGAGCAAGCAGCCCCCGTCGCCACGTGGTACACATGCTATCAGTCCATCTTGGGCTTTCCAAAGCTTGTATTGTTGCCTAAATGTTCCCGTCGCAGGCGTGGGAGCTCGAAAATAGCTAGACTGGTACAAACTGCCACAGAGTTGTTCCATGCTTGGTTCTCAGCACACTCCCCCCATCCTCCTGAGCCGTGACCATCATCATTGCACTAGACCAGTACGGCATCAATAGCTGATAGCCACCATCGGGATGATGCCTTGGTACCATCAACTCCCAGTCATTCAAAGCCTCAGCAGATGCAAGCATGCCGTTTCCGCCGTCGTGGCCCATGTACACCCTGGACTTTGTGTTGAAAAATCCAATGTAGTTTTGGCTATCGACACATAGCCAGTGGTTGTTGGCGTCGGGGTCTTTTTCAATGTCTTGGAGGTAGAGGCCGGTACTCGTGAGCGTGATGGCCCGGTCAGTGCCCTTTTCGATAATCATGTACGTGTTGCCAGGCCAGGGAACCTGGTAGTTGCGGCTGTAGCAGGGGTCATCAGCCGTGATGGTGGTTGACTGAGGTGTCAAGATAGAGGCAGCACTTGTTGAAGCCTCCGTCTTGGCATCGTCGTTATCGCGTAGCAGATCCATGGCTACCTAGTGAGCTTAAGGTTATTGTGTGAAGTAGGAGCCTCACCTTCTTATTTCAGGCTTCGAGGGCGAGCCAAGTGGCGACAGATGAGCAAATTAAAAGGCACCATTAACCGCCGAACCATAAACCCCGCACAGCAATTATACTGACGTAAAGGCAATATGTTGGGGTGGTCGGCCTCCCAGACAAGGTGCTTGTGACGTGATGCTGAGATTCGGCGATTTACATTCCCCCTGGGTATTAATCCGATTATCTTGTATATAACGTGACCATCATATAGTCTCTTACGGCATCGGGGTTCAATACAGCCAGATATCCATATATACTTTGTTACCATCTTGTTCATCGGTTATCCCGACTTCAACTATAATAAAGCACACATTTCATATGTACTCTGTTACTATAGCTAATGCCCTCTTGGAGACGTGCTATCATAATCAACAACAACGGTGATGCCGTTTGCTCAACAGTCTAAATTCATTCCAGGATCACCATTTCCCAGTTAGGCTCTAGAAGAATCCAATCCGTCTCCTCAACAACAGCCATCCCAACCCGACTCCAAATACCCGAACCAGGCACGCTTCGCTCAACAACCAAGACATTCAGCTTCCCCGTTTCCTTTGCATTAGCAATCTCATAGAATCGAGAGATAAAGATCAAATCCATAGATTGCGTCCCTCCACCTGTCGTTGGACTTGACGTGCCCCCCTCGCGGTGGAGAGCGTTTTGAAAGCTCTGGCTGAAAGATGCTTTCAGCTCGAGTCGTTGGTCCTGTACATGTATCAGGAGCTTCTCTTGCTCAACTTTTGCGTTTACCACGGCATGGCTTGTCCAGAAAACAAGACGGCCAGTGTCATACGCGGGCGTGACCTGTGTATCTGCCTCAGAGACGCCAAGACTCTCCATCTTTGAGACGATCAAGTCGTCAGTAGCAATCGGCCCATTGACTACACTCTCCCCCTTCCACTTCAAATCAGAATCAACAGCCTGTCCCAACCCCTCAACGAGTCGGACTTCACCATCACTCAGTAATTCATAAAAGAGCAGCTCCGCACCCGTCTTTCCCATGTTCGTCTCTCCCCAGAGCTCATGATTAGGCAGAGTTGGGCCGACGAACCCCGCCCAGCCAAGCCATGACCAGCTAGGGTACGGTACCTCTCGAACCTCGCCATCACCACAAACAACCCGGTGTCTTTCCTCCCGACGCTCAGTTCCAGCTTGCCATACAAGAGATTGATCGAACAGCGCCGTAGGGAGACCCCAGTGTATCATTTCGTTGTTCAAGTGCTCGTACCGACGTACGACACCCAGGAACGCAGGCAGCACGTCGGCAGAAAAAGTAAACTCACGCATACTGAACTGCATAATATACGTGACCAACGCCTTACTGGAGAACTTGGGATCCCCATCATCCCACTCATCATTACATCCAAAAGCCAAAGATTGGACTCGTACCCTCGGTTTTGGAAGTTCGAGTATCACCTCCTCATCCCACATGGCATCTTCGCAGGTCCAAAAGACCTGAGATGGGGTAAACACCATAATGCGTCTGGACAAGATGCGTTCTTGAAATGTCCATCCGCGAGAGCTCCAGGTGGATCGCTCGAGAGGAGCATTGACGAACAAGCCGGCTGTTGGTGCAAGATGGAATCCTTCTGGAGACAAACGGACTGAACGGTTGAAGATGTCACGTTCCCTTCCTGGAAGACCGGATAATCCGGATTCTGAATCGTCTCCGCAAGCAGCAATGATTGTGAAGAGGGCACGCGAGTAGACTAGATCCATCCGTGATGTTTGATGACTCAAGTCCTTGATATCATCCTGAATGATACAGAGCGCGTCAACCCAGAGATATCGCTCTCCCATCTTGGACGTGAGCTCGATGGCGTCCTCAACCGTTTTGGGGAGAGACACCTCATCGAGACCGTTGACTTGAGTAAGTCGAGAAAGGTTATCACTTGTCAACCGTCTTCGGGCCCGATGTTCTGGCGTCTCGCTGTTGGCTCCCCAAACGTAGCTGAGTGCAATGTATCGGCTTTGTGAAGGCAAGTTCACAATCCGACGTTCCTTGACATCGATAGTTCTGAACGGTTCAAGCCAAGTATCATCGCTTCCAGCAAGCCATGGAGGGTTGCAACACTTATCTCCATGCTCCTTCTCGCACTTGTCAAGCCAACTCTTGACAAGAGAAATGTCCAAGTGTTCACCAACTTGCCGACCAGACCCCTGTGGTGAAATAAGTCGACCGTTCAAATCGAATTTACCAGAACTGTCACTAGAGTCTTCCTTTGACCAAATAGCGTGTAGTCGAACCCAGTCAGTCGCCATGAAAGAAAGAACAGCGTAAGGATTTGGCTCCAACGTGAGCAACAACCGATGCACAAACAAGTCATCTTTCCTTTCAGCAAATCTCACATTCTCGTAATCTTCCCAAATTTCGCAGAAGAACTGAGGCTCGATAGAACATTTGATGTCCTTATCACCCCAAGTGACACGCATGCCATATTCTTCAACCTCCGGGTCGACCTCTTCCTCACCATTCTCAGGGAGGGGCTTGCGTCCATAAAAGACATCCGCAAAGTGTTCTCTGGGTGTTTTCTTGTGTCTTTCTCTCAATGAATCAACTATGAGATTGCAGACCGGGCACTTGTCTGATCGAGAAATGATATCTTTGAGGGTCCCCAGGGGTGTGTTTGGTGAGGGATCACCTGGGCCGGGTGACGACTGGGGTGCATAGATCAGCTTTTTGAAATCAACAGCGGCACAAGTGCTGCATAATTCGTTCTTTGGCTGCGTCATCGTGGAGACTTGCCAAGTCTTATCCCTTGGAACTGTCTATTCTGAAGGCAATAATACGACAAGGAATACGATAATCCCGCAAGTGTCACGTGTACCTAGCATCCAAGCAACCCAGTTGGGCTTGGCCAATCATGGCTGTGTCAGCTTACTCTGCTGCCTAAAGCTTGCATGTCGACAGATCCCATCCAAACAAACCTGACAATCAAGTTGGTTCAGATAGCATTTTGAGCCTGAGAAATGAACTGCGAGTGGTGATGTGGTAATTAAGCATGTCCAATATGAAAAGAAAAGAAGGTTCCCTGCCTCCCCTCAAGACCTATCCCCAAGGTTCTGAGCGCAAAAAGTTACAGAGACAACAGTGGAATCTTACTGTTGAATCATGGGCAGACAGGGACTCGAACCCTGGACCACTTCAGTAATTGTTATTGCAAGACAATAGAAGTATTATTCCACTAAACCATCCGCCCGGATCGCGAGGGTTTAATATGTCCTTATAAGCGTGGCGATGGTGAGTTGACCGCCACTCACCCTGGAGCCACCAACCGCTCCATCTTAGCACGGCGTCTTTTCGACCGCCAGCATGTAATAGTAAATATTTCCTTATTTTCATTGTGTTTCAATAGTCATATATTCGCATCTACATCTAATCTTGTTGTCATATATCTCGTGGGTGGCTTTATTGTTCGTCCATCAGTTCGCTCTTCTCATCTAACCCAGTCCACTTTGGCTTCCCATCTGGAATATCCACGACTCTTTGGGGATAAAAGATGTGGCATCTAAAAACTGTCAGCCTTATTAATTGAAAGGCAAGATTATCCTTACTGGCTCCGAAAGTTTTCTCGCAGCTCAGGTGTGTCCAAGTTCAGTAGAGTTGGAAATAAGAGCACCATATTCCTCCCTTCGTCCATGATCCAGCTACCGCACTCATCGCAGCCAACCTTGCATGGGAGTACATGTTCGGATTTCTTTGTGGCCGTCTTGTAGAATCGCAGGCCTTGGACGCCATTCTCAAAAGACAAGTCGGTCTTCTGTAAGATGGCAGCCCACTGGAACGGAGCTCCTGACACCAATCAGCCATGATATCTGGATGGACAAGAGGCCCTTCGAGCTACCGTGAATCTTCTTGCAGTCGATGCAGTGGCAATACTTGGATGCGAGCGGCTTGTTCTTGTTCAGCCAGTATTTTACCTTGCCGCAGTGACAAGAGCCGTGAACCTTGCGCTCAAATGAGGCTCGCTCCTCTGTAGCTACGTCCGGCTTTTGATAGGGAGGTTGAGTTTCCCATCCGTTGTCATTGTCTGATTCGAAGGCGTGTTGGTGATTTTTCATGTGATATTCGTCAGAGGTCATCTTATGGAGAGTTTAATGATGAGTAGGGAGGCAATTTCGAACAGGTATTGTAGTGACAAAAGAAGAGCAATGCTCTATTCAAGAGAGTGGACAAAGATATAAAAAAGCCTAAGGCCTTTCTAGGTTCAAGGTGATCCAATCAGGTGAAACCTTCTTGTCGTCATCGATACATCGATGGTCATTCCCGATACATGACCGCCATACTATAGACTATCTCACTCTCCCTTGGACTTGGGATTCAAGATGTCATTGATCATCTCGGCCCACTTCCACGGCGTCCCTACGTCCGGGCTCTCTTCCGTCACCGCGTTCCAATATTCCCATCCCATCACACCTCCGATCCTTGGATATCTACCCACCAACTCTTTCAGACATGTTTTCAATTTGGCATCGCTCACGTAACCTGAGCAATTAGCCGGGTTTGTTACCAAGCCAATGACAACCTTTTCTTGTGGCCAGCCTCGCGCGATAATGGTATCGTAGTCGTGCGTCTTGCTCATGTCTCCCCAGCCACAGTAAAACTGCGTGTTGTACCACGCTATGCGCGATCCCAATCCCTTCTCAAGCTCCTCAATATTGAATCCACCGAGGTTTTGCCTGTTAAGCAGCGCTGGTGCGACAGGTGCAAGCGTCACGAGAAAAGACTGCCCAAAATCCGTCTTCAAATGGTCAATCAGACGGACAACTCCACCAAGCGACATGGCCTCTTCAATGTCAAGATCCAAACCATCGAAGCCTGCCCATTTAATCATCTCTCGAAGAGGCTGGTACCATCTGTGAAAGCCCTCAAGCGACCCATCAAGCTTGGTGTAGGATCCCTGTGCTGCGCCACCGAGCATGCCGAGGACCTTGATGCCAGCCGCCTGAAGCTGACGGACCTCGTCCCAGAGGGGAATGAATTTTGAAGAGTTGTACAAGTCATCGTTGAGGGTAATATTGTCGGGCGCGTTGAGATGAATCGCGGCGACGATGACGTGTGTGACGCCGGATGAGGGATTGAGTGCGGGGAGGATGGAGATATATCTATCATCTCTGTATTGGGTTTGATGGTAGAATATGATTCGCTTGTGTGTTTTATGCTCAGACATGGCTTCGCTACGTGGGATGAGCATTGTGTCTTTGGGGATACGCAATAATTGATGAATGTGAGGTTGTAGATTGGTGTTGGAGATGTTGAGTTCAGCTGAGACATGAGGGGGACGTGATAGTTGCGGTGTGGGCCGCCACTCAGTCAGATCGCGTTTCTTCACATATCCCACCCAAGTACTTAGTGAATATATCAAGTTTTAAATCGATTTGAGATTATTCATTATCATTGTTGTTTTCATTTATGATGTGTTGGAAATGTGTTCTTTAGTATAGTTGAAGCCGGGATAACCGACATGCAAGATCGTCTTTCAACGCGACGAGCCAGCCTATTCCCTCAAAGACCATACACAGGCTGGATAGCGATGCATGAGGCAATGAACACACACACAATCGCGAGGCTGGGGTCTTGGTTGGGAGCAACGATATGAGTTTCTTGAACGCGAGGACCGAAGCACTAGAGCGACCAACAAGATTCGACAACAGCTACAACAGCTACAGATTGAAAGACTTGAAGAATATGAGATATGAGGGAGCACCGTCACCGACACGACATTCTTCCTTCACGATGAAAAAAGGGACGCATCTCCGCCAACGAGAGGAGCAGCTGAGAGGCTTGCGAAAGGACATCCAGACCCTACCAGGGGTTAGTTATCCCAGGGCCATCACCATTGATTTCCCACAATTCTGTCTCTAGGCTTGGGTCGGGTGGAGGCCTCAGTCTCATGCCGATAGCGGCACGTTTAGCATCCGCTCGTGACACGTTCCCTGCACGATCGATGACTTTGTCAAGCCGGCCCAAGCTTGCTACAAGACGGGGATGGCCTAGATCGTTGATACGGGACACCGTTAGCTCGCTGCTCCTGTTGAAAGCCACCCGTGGTCATCACCTGAAGGCCCAAAGGGAATATCACAAGTTCCACCTCCAACGCAAAGTCACTCTCCATCACTGGGAATACAAGGGCATGTCAAGTGCACAACCTGTGCTAATCCGTTCATTTGAATGATCCCATCGCCATGGGATTGAAAATTGCTTTCCCTTTCTAAAAACCAACAACGCCAAACCCTCCTTCACTACAGGCCCGCCGACCAGCGGCGGTGGGCTTCTACCCAAGTCTCCTCGTTCTTCTTGTCCTCCTCATTGAGGACGTGCTGGCTGAGCCGATCAAGCCACAGAGCGCAGGTGGATACCACCGCGGTCATCGACCGATCCATCTGGGACTAGAGGGGAGGTGTTAGTTTCAAGTCTTTGCGATAGCATTGACAAGAAGAGAGTACTTACAGCGATCTCCTCCCACTTCTTGCCCTTCTGTTGGTGGACTAGGACCCTGGCGATGTCGGAGACATCCCAGCGAGCACCACTGGAAGAACCCTGGGAAGGGATATTAGTTTTCAATCCATGACTGGAAGGACCAGGAGTTGTATGGACTTACAGTGTCGGGAGCCAGCCCGAAGTAAGCGGCAGGAGCCGCAACAAGTGTCTCTGGGTGCGAAACCCAAGGTCGCACGCCAGGCGCCTCTGGCAGAGGGGTTCTCCCTTTCTGCAGGGCCTTTTCCTGCCATGGTGTGAGGATGTTGTCCCGTCGTTCCATGATGGGCGTCGCGATATGGTAGTAGTGGTGGCTTGGGAGCTGTGGATGCTTGAAGGATGGCTTCGAGTAAGCTTCAAGAGGAAGTTCACTTGGAAGTTTGTTGATCAAGAGAAGATATGTAAAGTCGAGAAGAATCATAAAGCAGAAAAAGAAGGGGGAATTTATAGGCATGGGAGATGCTGGTGTTGAGGAAATTTCCCTTTCTCGAACAGACAAATTTTATAATGCGCGATTAATAGGAAGCGTTGAGTTGGTAGAGAAATGTATTGGTTGGTATTGTCTCTTGCATGGATTACCGTTTATGGAAAATAAGAGAGAATGATTCATTGTGATATAGATGTTGAAGTGAATGTGAAAGAAACGTGATTTGAACTTAAGGTGAGGTCGATGCGAGGAGGTGAATCACGAACGTCGAGTATGATCCATTGTTCCGATTGTAGACGTTTGCTTGACTGAGAATGGGCATTCGTTCGTAGCCCAAGTACAATAAAAGTTGCAAACGCCCTTTATAACACAATGCTCCTACCAAGAAAACGGCGACAGAAAATGCAGTGCACTCACGACTCTATTCATTATTAACTCAGCGACCAATCACATTGTCGCTTTCAGCCTGCCTCAAAGGCGGGGGATCTCAGCTCATGCTCACTTCTGACACTTCACAATCATTCATCACAAAGACATTCACTTGACTTTAAACGGAGACATCGCAAAAATGACATCACAAGCCCGAATCCTCATGGCGCCGAAGAGGCCCACAGCAGACGATCAGAAAAACACATCCATCTTTCTCGCCGGCACGACAAGCGCCACAGGTGAGCCCGACTGGCGCGAGACGCTCACCGAAGCTCTATCTGAGCATGCAGTCACAATCTTTAATCCCAAGCGCGATGACTGGGACTCTACATGGAAGGAGGACTTTTCGGATAAACGCTGGGAGGAGCAGATTTGGTGGGAGCTGGACATGCAGGAGGCAGCAGACATCGTCGTCTTCTTTTTCCACGGGGCGACAGCGGCGCCCATCAGTCTTTTGGAGCTTGGGCTCGGGGTCAAGTCTGGAAGGGCGATTGTTTGTGTGATGGATGATTATAGCAAGAGGGGGAATGTGGAGGCGGTTTGTCGACGGTATCGGGCGAGGTTGACGAGGACGGAGGAGCAATTGAAGGCGGCAGTTCTTGGGAGGTTGACTGGCCACGTGCGATAATGTTGTGGCTATGTCAGAAGCGGGAGAGGTGGAAGGGCCTTGGCGACTGACGATGGATGAAATGAAGCTGAGCTCCCTCAACACGATGTTTAAAGACTCACCGAGCTCACCGAGGATCGGCCCGATCGGGCACCAAATCACCGATGTGTCTTTCCGATAATTATCCGCTCCCAATCCCGGCTCCCAGCGGCTGCCTTTCCCCCACCGAACCGGTCAATAATGGTGGCGGGGTATCGGTGTATCCAAGCCCATCCATCACCTTTCCAACCTTTTCTTGTCTTCCTATACTGGTCTCACAGTTGTTTTTTGGTTAACGAGGCCTTTACTCTAACTAAGCTCACAATTGAGCTTATTCTTGTATAATTTTATCTTGCTCTTCGTTTGCGACGTCGCAGTTCCTCGCCATGGATGACCAGTTTGGTGGTCGCACAGACGACGATCTCTTCTATGATGACTTCGAACCTGTCGAGAGCGAACCTGTCGTCACAGAAGAAGCTCCCGCGCCAAAGCCAGAGCCCGCGCCCGTAGCGCCGATCCAAGAACCCGTCACAGCCCAAGAGCAGCCTCCGGCGCAGCCACCCGCAAGCTCAGCGCCCCCCGCAAAGCCCGCCGGTCTCGCCTCATCGCGATACGCCGACAAGCCTGCTCCCGCCCCAGCTCCGAAGCCCGCACGACAGGCTCCCCCACCGACTTCGAATGCGCCTCCGAATGCTCCTACTGCTCCGAGGGAGAAGGGGCCGCAGAATACAGCAGCCAATGCCAGCGCGCGACTGCAGTCGGGTGCTAACCCGCGGCAAAAGTTGACAGAGGCGGAGTTGGCTGCTAAAATGGAGAGGATGAAGCTGGTTTCTGCGGAGAAGGCGCGCAAGTTCGAAAAGGCCGAGCAGGACGAGAAGGACCACGCAGCATCTTATGCCCGTGGAATGGAAGAGGCTAGAAAGCGACGGGCTGTGGAAGCTGAGCGACGACGACAAGGCGAGGAGGACAGGCGCAAGATGGAGGATGAGCGTGCTAAGAACCGAGAAAGGAAACTCAAGGCTATGGGTATGAAGGAGGGCGGTTGGGATGAAGGCAAGGAGGCCCTGGAAGAGGAGGAAGCTAGGCGAGGATTCAGAGGCGCAAATGGTGGAATTCGAGGATCTAGGAATGTTGGTCTTGGTGGTAGTCGCTACGCGTCGAAGGATGGTGAAGAACACGATGTGGACCGATTCTTGGACGATCGACATCGAGGGGGACGAGGCCGAGGTCGTGGTCGCGGCGGTAGGGGAGGAAGAGGCGGACGAGGTGGTCACGAAGATGCACCTAGGGCTCCCGCGCCTGTGAAGCAATCTGTTCCAGCCGCTGAAGACTTCCCAGCTCTTCCGGGCGAAGGTAAGAAGGCCGCCGCCCCTGCGCCAGCGAGCAATAAGCCTGCATTCGCAAAAGCAGCGGCAGCACCACCACCGCCATTGGAACCATTGAGCCCTGGAGGAAAGTGGGGTGACGAGATGGAAGAGTTTGACGAGCTCAACAACAAGTCATGATAGTATTGGAAGTATAGTTTGGATCGCCGGAGTAATGATGAGGCCGCGAGAATGCGAAGCAAGCTTCACAGCAGAAAAAGTTGGAAATATCACTGGGACAGCAGCGGCATAGAAAGGACAAGTATCGAAGTCAACGCCAGATTGAAGAATCCTCATGTTGTCTCCAAGCTCTACCTCGTCTAGAAGGGTATTTCAACTAAAGTCTGTGGTTCCGTCCAATTTTGTTCACACAGCGCCCAAACGCCAATAACCCGAGATATACATGTACAAGATGACTCTGGGTCAGATTACCATCCGCCGCGGTAGCCCCTACCTCCGCGACCGCTTCTGTAACCTCCCGACCCCCTCGGTCCTCTGGGTCCTCCCATCCCAGGTCCATCGTCATCACCCATCTGCGGCCTCGACCTCCCCTTCATCTCCTTGGGAAAAGCATCATACGTCTTGCGCATCTGCGCATAGCCAAGATGCATCTTGCCGTAAAAGTGGTCGGCGAGGCGGCGGTCGTTGTCGAGCCTACTGAGGTACGCGCCGCACACGTCGCAGACCTGGAGCTTCTGGTGGCCCGAGGGTCCAGACGTGTCTGAGAGGGCTTTGAGCTCCTTTTCGCGGTCAAGCTTGGATTGGGTGGCTTGGCGGACGCGGAAGAGCTCGTCTTGGGCGCGGGAGACTTCGGACATTGAGCCGAGGATTTCGACTTCGAGGAGGCCGTTGTTTATGGTTGCTGTGAGGTCCGAGATGCTCTTGAGCTGCGAACTGTTAGCAGATTTTTGATAGGTAAGGGGGGTAGTAATCGTACCAAAACGTTGGTCTGGCGAATCTCGTCTGGTGTCTTCTCCAACCTCCTCTGCGCAGCATCGATGCGTCGGTTACATTCATCAATGTACTTTTGCAGATCGCGCATGTAATCATACTCGAAACCATACTTCTGTCGCTCCCTTTCCGACAGACCCTCGTATTCAGTCTTGAGCCCTTCGCTGTGAACCTTGGGACACGGCCCAATGTCCTGCTTTGTGTTTGTAAAGAGGTCGTGTGGACATGTGCCTGCGATGTACGAGCGGCAGACTTTGGGATCGTTCATGGACAGCTGGGCGGCGCGCGACGTCGAGGATGCGCCCATCAGCTGCTCCAGCAGCTTCCTCTGCTCGGCGGCCATAGTGTAGTATTGCGCTGAATTCGTAAGGAGTCTGATATTAAAGATTGGTAGCTGTGATGTGGCGGGGCCTTGAAGATCCAAGATGCGACGGCATGTGGAGGAAGTGCGCGCCGAATGTTTCTGCCAAATCTCACCGCTTACCTTATCAGCCGTCATTGTCCACGTCGCGACTTGGTGGATGGGACAGTTGGAGCTTCAAGATACGAAGACCAACTCCAAGTCGATCTTTTAAAACAGGGCAGGGTGAGATGTGAAATCCACTTGGATCTCATAATCTTCAGCCCTTAAACAATTACACATTGCAAAAATGCGCCACTTTCTGGCGTATCTCCTCCTTGCCGTCACCAATGGCCTCGCCCTCTCCGCCGCCGCATCCGATTACCACGAGCAATTGACACTCCGACCTCTGCCCCTATCCCAGTTGCTGGCAAGCTTCAACTTCCGCGCCAACACCTCAATCGCAGACTTTGAAGCGCACAACTTTCGACTCTTTCCCCGCTCGCTGGGCCAGATCCTACAGTATGCGGGCACCAGGGAGCTGCACCTCCGATTCACATTAGGACGGTGGGATGCTCAGCGTTGGGGCGCGAGGCCCTGGGATGGTACCCGCGAGGGAGGTACTGGTGTTGAGCTGTGGGCATGGTTGGATGCTGAGACGGATGAGGAGGCGGACGAGAAGTGGTTGACCTTGACGAATGCCTTGTCAGGCTTGTTCTGCGCCAGTCTCAACTTTATCGATTCGACAAGAACGATCCGACCGGTCATGTCGTTCCAGCCCGATGGAGACCACTCCAACTCATCGCTCGCCAACACGAGACTTCTTCATGGTGTTTTGCCGCATGAAGTTGTATGCACGGAGAACCTGACACCTTTCTTGAAGCTGCTCCCTTGCAAGGGCAAGGCAGGTGTTGCCAGTTTGTTGGATGGTCACAAGCTGTTTGATGCGTCTTTCCAGAGCATGGCTATTGATGTGCGACCAAAGTGCAGGGCGGATGGCGATTGTGTGTTGGAGATGGAGGAGACTATTGATATGGTTCTCGACGTTAACCGATCCAAGAGGCCTCAGAGTACGTTGCCCCCGCCAATTTGACCTACGTGTCTAACCAAGCCCAGATAACCCCATCCCGAGACCTCCTCCCGGCGACCAGCTCATCTGCGATACCTCCAAGCCATACCATGCCGAGTTTACTTGCTTCCCCGCCGACAACCTTGACGGTCAGGACTGGAGCCTCTCCCAAGTCTTTGGCCGACCTATGAAGGGAACCTGCCCTCTTACCGATCCCGATGTCCCTCCTATCTGCGTTCAGATCCCCGAAACTCGAGATCTCTATGCTTCGCAGGGCGCGAGAGAGACCAAGGCTCCAGATGGCACATCACGATGCTACCATCTCGATCCCAACGACGAGTTTGAGCTTATGCTTGTCAAGCCCGAGTCACAGGATAAGGACAAGCTCCTCAACAAGCCCGAAACCCCTCTTCTCTACGCCGAGCGCAGTTTCAATGGCCACGGCCAAGAACACGGTGGTGTCCAAGCCATTCTTAGCAACCCTAGCGACACTGATGTGGAGTTTGTGTACATGGAGTCACTCCCCTGGTTCATGCGCATTTACCTGCATACCCTCTCCGCCCGCATCGCCGACTCTCCAGTAGAGAACTCTACCGATATCATCAAGGAGATCTACTACCGCCCAGCCCTGGACCGGGCCCGTGGTACCCAGCTGGAACTCCTGATGCGCATTCCTCCTCACTGCACCGTCTTCTTGACCTACGACTTTGAGAAGTCCATCCTCCGATACACCGAATACCCCCCGGACGCAAACCGCGGCTTTGACGTAGCAGCAGCGGTCATCACGACCCTCGAACCCAAGGTGATGAACATCCGCACAACGAGTCTGTTGCTGTACCTACCGACTCCTGATTTCAGTATGCCTTACAATGTCATTATCTTTACATCGACGGCTATTGCGCTGGCGTTTGGAGGGTTGTATAATATTCTTATTAGGAGGTTTGTCGGGGCGAATGAAACTACTGGGCCAGCTTTGAAGTCGAAGTTGGCGGGTTTGATTGGGAAGATAAAGGGTAAGAAGGCATCGAAGCAATAGATATGATAATACGAGTATATTTTCTTGGTTACCATCTTTTACACCTGTCTGGGTCATGTTAGGTCGGACCACGGCTAAGCGAGGTTGCTTTTCGCAAGTCCCTTGATGCAAAGATGGAGACGCGAAGTCAGTGTGGTACGTCGTGCTTGGCCGCAAAGATGCGGAGAGGGCCCGGCCGACGTTTTTGTATTCCTCCTCATACGTTATCGTTCCTCACCGTGGTTCCTTAGACGTCACCCGTTGTGCCGGCGGTTGCTCCGGCCTCGCCTAGCCACGTAATTTGAGCTCGGATCTTGATTCACAGCCCTATCGCATATCTGTTTCGAGGTTACCGATGACGAATCGTGTGGTGGACAGGTACTCGGGGCTCATTCAGGATCTTGCTCATTGAGGTCTTACCGAGCAGGTCTCCAGAGATCCCAGGTCCCAGCGATTAAACAAGCGAGCTGTACCGAGAAAGCTGTTTACAAGGCACTTCTTGTCTAGATCCCACCTTGAGCAGACATATGCACCGGAGGGACTTTCATAGACGGAGACCGCCATCTTAAAGGCGAGAATCTACAGCTTTCAACACTCCACGATCCCTCTTCTGCTAACTAACTAGGCCAAATGCCCCCAAATGTTGACGGATGTGACGAAGATGTTACTCGCGAATGGAGGCAGGTAGAGAGGAACGCGACTTCCCAACGGGGTTTCCCCCTCTGTCCAACCCAACGTCACCCATCAGTGTCTTTCATTGGCGAAGTTGATTAACTTGACCACATTACTTCAACAGCTTCTTATTTCTACAAGCTTCAATCGCAAACTCGAACTCTCCGACGCCCACAACTTCAAACCTCCTCCACGATGAAGCCAATCATCCCAGGCGTCCTCCTCGGGGCGTTCGTCATCGTCAACGCCTACTACACCATGTCAGTCTTCGCTCCGTCAATTGAAGAGATCCACGCTCGAGTCATCAACGCCCGCGACAAGGCCTTTGTTATTGGTGCCTCCATGCCGGGCACCTTTTGCGGCCTCGACAACACCACCGAGTGTCCTGCCGGCACCTCAACGCAGGTAGACGAAAGCATGACGGCCCTGGCAGTGAGTTTAGCCCTACATCTCGGTATCCCCAGCGCTGACAAGAGCGTAGGCTGCAGTCCCAGGCGGCCAGTTCATATTCGTCGCGCCCGACGGCACAATCTCCTACCCATCCGCCCACTCAGCCCTCCGACCTCCAGGCTCCAAAGTCGGCGGCTTTCAAGCGTCGCAAATCATCTCGGAATGCAAGATGCCCATCAAAGTGCTTGTATGGCTACCAGAGGATGGAAACCGAGGCATGTGGGCTTGTCCGACTTCAATGAACGTTCCGATGGCAGATGAGGCGGTGCTCAAAGCTACAACGGGGGAGTTCAAAGGCAAAGGGTGTTTGAAGGTTGATGGGGTGCAGATTCAGATGGCGGGGGATAATTATGCGGCTTGGGCGTATACGTGAGCCTTGTCAGGTGAAGGGTGTGTATTTGCGAGGATTCTAGTTGATAGATGTTCCGCCGTGGTGATGAGACGGCGACTTATCCCATCTTTCCTTCAGAGCATCGCATCCATATCACATTCGCGGCCCGCCAAGAACTCTAGTCTAGGAGTATCTCAAAGTCAAACTCCTTGTCAGTCCGCAGCTGATACTCCGGCAGAGTCGCCGGTCCACAAGACGCAGTTCCCAATCCATGATGCTTCCAATCCAACCTCACAATCGTATCATCCCTCTTCTTCTTCCGCAGTTCATACGGATGCGTGCTCTCATCCACGTCCCTCATCGTATAGGGCATCGCTGAGAAGCTGGCGCCTTCAAGATCCCCAAACCTCGCCCTCAACACACGTCCTCTACTCCCGACGAACTCTACCCACCTCACATCCGTCCGATTACCCCCATCCTGAGGAAACTCGTAGTCCACCCACAGATCATCAACACTCGAACTCCAGTTTCCAAAGCCCTGCGAAAACTTCTTATCCACATACGACTCCCCAGGTCCTCTTCCCCACCATTTCACATCAGATACACCGTCCAACCCAAGGGTGACGCCGATCCGCGCAAACGTCTCAGGCAGCCGCAATCCGTGTGGTTTACCATGTACATGAATGCGGAGAGAGTCACCGTGAAACTCATACGTGGTGACGATGTCGACGGCCCAGGCTAGGACAGGCGGCGCGATGCGGCCAGTGACTTGGACTTGGACTGTGTTTGAGTCTGTGTGCCATTTCACTTGTCGTACGTGGTGAGACGTTTGATGGAGGCGGCGCTCTTCCCATTCTTTTCCGTGACCGCCGCGATCGTTGTCAGTGAGGGCGCGGTAAAAGTCCATCGCAATGGGAGTCGTGAGGAGTTCAACGCCAGAGCGCTTCCAGCTTGTGAGGGCACCAGCAGCGAGATTGATGTCCCAAGTCGAATCCCCGGCAGACGACCGAACGACAAGGAGAGATGGGGATACCTGTTCGACTGTGGGTGTCCCAGAGTCCAAGGATCGCAGTGTAGCGATGGATTCTGGTTTGGAGATTTGGAGTTGACCAAAGGCGACCTTGTGACCAGCCTCTGCCCAGTTTGTGCCCTCCTTTATGACGAAGTCAAGATGAACATAAGCTTCCCCAGTGATGTCACTTAGAAGAGACTCATCATAACCATCCAGAGTCAGGGTCACCTGTGTGTGAGGCTTGATGCCTGTCGACTGTTAGATAGCTTCAGCTGTACGAGTTGGCCACATACCGCTCGGAATCTGGATCTCTTTTCCAGGTACACTTTTGCTGTCAGCGACAATCTTCCAGGAGCCCTTCAAATGCTCCAACCCAATAAAGTCGTATCGATTAACGACTGTCACCTTGTTGCCCTCAAGCAAGAGCGTCTGAACAGGCTCAACCGCCTTGGCATACTCAGTCAGGCCAGGTGTGGGCGTGTGATTCGAGAACAAGACACCATCCATGATGAAGTTGTAGTCGTTTGGCTCATCTCCAAAGTCACCTCCGTATGCCATATACTCTTCGCCGTCCTTGGTCTTGGTGCGTAGTCCCTACACTGGTTAGGTAGTGATCCCGCAGCACAAAAGCATGGGCACTTACGTGGTTCGCCCACTCCCACACCCATCCACCCATCAATCGTGGGTACTTGTAAAACGCCTCGACATACTCTTTAATGTTTCCCGGTCCATTACCCATTGCGTGGATAAACTCGCACAGAACGAGAGGCTTCGTCCATTCCTTCACTTTTGCAAACTCTTCCACAATCTCATCAACGCTGGAATACATGCGGCTATAGAGATCAACCGTCTCAGCCTCGTAATCCTGCTCATAGTGCACCAATCGCGTGGAGTCCATATCCTTGATACACTTGTACATGGCCTTGTGATTCCGACCGTAAAAGGCTTCATTCCCGAGAGACCACATGAAGACGCAGGCGTGGTTCTTGTCGCGGGCAACCATCTGTCTGGCCCGATCCACATACTGTTCTTCCCAGACTGGATTGTCCGAAACGAAGGATGCCGGGTCGCCGCCAGTTGACCCAAAGCCGTGGCATTCTAGATCTGCTTCATCAAGAACCCAGAAGCCGAGTTCGTCTGCGAGGTCGTAGAGTCGTGGGTCGCTGGGCTGGTGACAAGTCCTGATGGCATTGAGATTGTGTCGCTTCATGATCAAGAGGTCTTGCTTCATGAACTCGTATGGCACGGATCTTCCGTGGTCTGGATGGTGTTCATGTCGGTTTGCGCCTCGGATTTTGATGGGTTTGCCGTTGACACAGAAGACGCCGTTGATCAATCCTGCGGTGCGGAAGCCAATGCGATGGGCGACGCTGCTCGTTTCGCCTATGTTGAGAACGAGCGTGTAGAGGTACGGGGTCTCTGCAGTCCATTTCTCTGGTCCTTTCACGGACAGCTCAAAGCTTTCCTTGGCCGAAATGCCCTTCGTGTCTCGTAGAACCTCTCCACCATCTCTGTCGAGCAGCTTGAGCTCGACAGACGAAGAGCCACTCAACTCGACCTCGACTCTGAGAGTAGCATCTTCAAACTTGTCATCAAGTTCAGTAGAAACCTGAAAGTCAATGAGGTGAGTCTTAGGGAAGGCATGCAAGTAGACATCCCTAAAGATGCCGCTGAGCCACCACTGATCTTGATCCTCGAGGTAGCTCCCGTCGCACCACTGGTAGACTTCCACAGAAAGCACATTCTTCCCGTCAATGTCGACTAGTTCCGCCACGTCAAACTCGCTCGGGTTCCTGGATCCTTGGGAATAGCCGACGTAGGTGCCGTTGATCCACAGGGAGAACGAGGAATCCACTCCCTCGAAGCGAAGGCGCAGTTGATGGTCTTTGAAGCTGTCGTCCACCGTGAATGTGGTGATGTACCGCCCACACTCATTGTCCGCGAATGGCACGTTGGGCGGATCTACCGGAAACGGATAGTCAACATTGGTGTAGTGAGGTCCCTTTCCATAGCCTTGAAGCTGCCACATCCCAGGGACTTGGATGTCGCTGAACCCAGAAGCATCAAAGTCCCGGTCGTGGAACTTGTCCGGGCCCTCAAAGGGAGACTTGGCGAGGTTGAACTTCCAGGTTCCTGAAAGGCAAAGAGCCTTCGCCTTGGTTACATCACGGGCCAAGGCATCGGACTCGGTATTGTAGACATAGTAATTGCTTCGTGGAGGGAGGGTGTTGCGGTGGATGACATTGATGTTGTTCCAATCGGGAAGAGATTTTGGATGAACTTGAACGTCGGACATTTTAGCGATGATCTGACACAAAAAAGAATGTGTCCTCTGAGGAGGCAAGATATCACTCTCGGTCCGATTCAGCTTGAGGCTCTTTTAAATCCCAGGCATGGTTCAACGTCATGACAACTCTCAATTGAGGCCTGCCGCCCGCTGAGGGGGTTGCATGCGGCGGCTAAATTGACGGAGGAATGATTGGAACGGTTATATGCAGCTCGGTATGACTTTGTGGGTATCCCGAAAGACGATCATTTCTTGTAGTTCTAGCCTCGTAGAGATGGTAAAGCCTCGCGCATTGTGATTGTTGCATGGTCCAGGGTAGGCGGACGGCCTATCTAAATGGCGCACTTGTGGCCAAGCACTTCTAGCTCTTCTCTATAGTTAGAAAAAGTCTCTATAGAAATAAGCATAAAATTGTCCTAAAAATCTTAAATACTTTATAGTATGTTATAAATATCACTATTACTCTTATACGAGTATAAGAACACTCATCCTAGTGCTTTATCTTCCCCTGAAGGCGGAATTGTTTCCCATCCTGGTCCATTTTCAACCCACCATCAGTCATTGGTCTTAGAAAGCCACAAGACACAATGAGATACTTTCCGTAGCTGGCATTGGCTACCACGGATCTCTGGCAGCGGCTGAGAGCCCGGGATTTCTATATCAACTCTCTGTTTCTTTTGCGATAGAGTCAAATGCATTCCTCTTCACATTGTACTCGTTTCAGGTCAAGTTTTCTTTTGATACCAACGCTCACTAACCAGTTCACTCGACCGTTCAGCATGACAAGCCCTTATCAGCGCATTAAAAGCGCAGCCGGAGATATCAGGATCTTGATAGTTCAACCCGGCCAACCTCAAGATCCGTTAAAATGCCAACTCGAGGTTGCCCGCCTCTCACTCGATGCGGGATCTAAGCCTGAAAATCCTCCAAGCTACGAAGCGATTTCCTACTGCTGGGGCGACCCAACCCCCTGCGAACCATGCGAACTCGACGGAATCGCAGTCAAAATCCCCGCCAGCACATCAGAAGTAATTCATCGTTTCCGCCTCCCCGATGCTCCTAGACGGATATGGATAGATGCACTTTGTATCAACCAGCAAGATATCACCGAGCGTGGAGAGCAGGTATCTCTGATGGGTGCCGTCTACTCCCAGTGCACACATTGCTTGATCTGGCTGGGGCCAGACACAGACAACACAGCAAAGACAGCTTTTGATACAGTGGATAAGGTGTGTCATGCCGCGAGGCAGGCTGATCGGGAGTCTAAGGATCCCATGGTCGAGATGCTGTCTATGCTATCGTCCACTAGCTTCACCCGTTCAGTTTTCAACGCGTCATTTGAGCAGAGACTTAAAGGAAAGAGGGGAGAGCCCAGCTTCAAGCTCGAGGATACGCAGCAAGACCTGTTCAAGCTTCTGCGGCGGCCATGGTTCCAGAGGAAATGGGTGAGTGTCGGTGAAGAAGTGTCAACGATTCAAGCTAATGATCTATCACAGGTCTTCCAAGAGGCAGTTCTAGCACCAGAGTCAACAGTCTACTGCGGCACCGAAACAAGACCTCTGCCCTCAATCCTGGAAGCAGGCAACAGTCTGCATCGACACCGTGCATGGTCTCACACTCGAGAGGAATTCTTGATGATCCGAGACCTCCACCTGTTCTGGAGTTATTTCTCCCCGGAGACAAACAACGAGCTTCCCGTGGATTCAAGAACTCTAGTTGCCCTGCTCGCCTTTTTACGGACAAAGTTTTCCACGGACCCAAAAGATGCCGTCTTCTCAGTCCTTGGACTGATCAAGAGGAACGGGCAAACGAACGACTCTTTCCAAGCTCTTTTCAAGGCAGATTATCGGCGCTCACTTCGTGATATCCTCGCATCGGCGACTAAATACGCTATCATCGAAACACAGACGCTGGATGTGCTCAGATTCGTCCAACCAAGGTTGAACGAAGACGCAGAAACATCGCACATCCCCTCTTGGGTTCCGAGATGGCATCTTCGACATGAGGATATAGACATGGGTGTCAACAGGATGGGCCCCAACGGGGAGTTCGTTTCCGGTGCGAAACTAGAACTCATCGATCCTCATGATGTTGCCGTTCTCAAGTGTCGTGGGGAGATCGTTGATGATATATGTTACCGCTTTGACGCACCTGGCAAAGATGCTGTTAAGGATGCATCGGCGCCAGCGGCCTTTTTCAAGAACATGCGATCTCTTTTTCGTCGAGATATCCTCAGTCAAGTTTTCGAGACCGCGGCGATCGATGAAACTCAAGCTACGCGTATACGAAATGCTATCTTGCCCAACCGAATGTACTCGGTAGATGAAGAGTCGACAGTGATATCGTCAACGCTGATGATGGGTCGTCAATATCCCATACAAGAGTACAGAGGTGATGAGACAGACGACTTTGTCCGACTCGAGAGCTACCTCGATGAGCCCGGCCTTGCACTTCTAGCTTTACCAGACGACGAAGTCATACCAACATCGACATTCAAGGATCGATCACCCGGCGAGCAGGCATTTGTGAGATTCACAATGATCATGCGCCTTGCCTTGCATCACCGGGCCTTCTTTACTACGAGCCGCGGACTGATAGGCATTGGACCGAGTACAATGGAGGTTTGCGATGTTGTTGCCATGCTGCATGGGTTTTCTTCGCCTGTGGTGCTTCGACCTAAGGGAGATGATGGGTATGAGTTTCTTGAGAGCTGCTATGTGCATGGGTTGATGGGGGGTCGTCATGAATGGCCGGCTGGAGTTGTCACGAAAGAGGAGATCATCTCGATTCGATAGATAGTAGAAATGCGGCTGATTTTCTGAGTGTAATCTGAAACTGTGTGTACTTGAAAGATGGACAAGAAGTCGAATTGAGTTGCTGATATGACGTAAAGCATGCTCCTGGCGCAAGACGTCGGTCCTCGGTGACACCGCGATAAGCAGCCACTGAGGCCATAAACTATTGCATATGTGCACCTTCAGATAAGGCAACTCTCTCGGCAAGAAATGCCATGTTTACATCAAATCAGCAATAACCCACGGGTCAACTGACAATCCTGTCTTACCCAAACCAACCCTTGATGTCTCCCTTCCCCGCAAACAACCCACCCCCGCAGCCGGTTCGCATTAGACCGAGAGTAAGTGTAGTAACTTTCCGGCGGAACTTTACTACATTTGAATTGAGGCCCTAGCTACGCCGGGATTTATTTCCCCTTTGCGGGAGTGGCGTATCGGAAGGGCGTTCCGAACCCACCTTGACGTGTAGATGGGAGATGGTGATCCTGTGGCACGTCCTGTATTATAAATGTGGGAGCGAGCAGAAGATAAGAGACTTTTTATTCCTGTTCTTGACAGACCCTGGCTCACCAGTTAGTGCAAAAATGGCCGAGGTTGCTACTATTCAGCCCACACAGCACACCTTCAAGGATGGCTACCTCGTCAACGATGGCCTTCTCAAGCCCGACATGATCGGGTCACTGAGACCCTCTTACCCCTCCGAGCCAATTGATGTTCTTCAAGCCCGCTATGAAAAGGACGGATACCTCTTCATGAAGGGCATTCTACCTCGATCTGATGTCCTCAACTGTCGTGAAGCCTACTTCAAGTTCCTCAGTCCGTCTGGTGTTTTGCAACCTAACTCTAAGCCTGTGGATGGTATCTACAACGCTGAGAACAAGGGCATCGACTATCCTAGCATCGGTGCTGGACCTTGTCTAGAGGGTCAGACAGGTCCGGGCTCATTTGCCGGTCTCGCTGAGAAGGCGCACACCGAGTCTTGGTACCTCGAGTTTTCTAACCATCCCGCTCTACGAGACTTTGTCGCCAAGCTCAGGGGTTGGGGAGAGGATACCTTTCTACTAAAGAGGTCTATTCTGAGGAACAACACTCCCCACAACGATGCAATTGGTGTGCATTACGACCAGAGCTTCCTCCGGTATGGTGACCCTACTTCAGTAACTGCCTGGATTCCAATTGGGGATATCCGTCTCCAGGGCGGCGGTCTCATCTATCTCGAAGACAGTGAGTTGGTCGACTGGATTGTGTGTTCATGGCACTAAGGCGTATAGGTGATGCTCTTGGTCAGCAGATCGAGGACGAATTCAACAGGAAAGCCGAAGAATGCGGCATGTCAGAAAAAGAACGAAACGACGCCTTCAACGCCAACATGATGAGTACTGGGTGGCTCGGTTATGGACCCATCCAGTTCAGCAAAGATAACGGCAACGGAAAATGGCTTCTGACAGAGTACGAGGCCGGCGATGTTGTCTTTCACAAGCCTCACATGGTACGTTCCCTCAAGCCATGGACTTCAAAATATTAATGTTGTTAGATCCATGCATCAACGATCAACAAGGACCCTGAGAACAGGATCAGACTTGGCACAGATCTCCGATTTGTCGACTCATCCAAGCCCCACGACACGGTATGTTGTCTAAACAGAATCTTGACCTTTATGGCTAACAGTTGTAGCGATGGTCGGCTCCTTATCGATTTGACGATGGCCTGTAAAAATTGGAATAGGTCACTGGCAACTAGAGGGTACCGGGTCGGGCAATAGACTGAACGAAGTGATGTGAAATTGGGCGTTTCTCGTATAGCGAAACCAAACAGATTGCGTAGATGATCATTCGTTTTAACAAGATTGTCAAAAGTATTTGATCCGCCACGTTTCATGTTTCGTCTCATTTCGTTTCTCGTGTGTTATTGTTAGGGATCAGCCTTGTACTCATACATGCACAAACGTTGGCTAGTAACGCTATCTTACCATCGTGTATTCTCAACTCGAGTGTATCGCCTCTGACTCGGCCCCAGAAATAACAGGCACTCCTGATTATCTCCTGGTAGTCTAGCGCCAACAGCAGCTACACGATCGACACCCGTGCGGCTGAAAGTTGCCTGGAACACAGCATCGTGTCTGTCAGCGTCTGTGTTGCTACTCCACAAATGTGATCCTTGACGCAGTGCTCGTCTAGTCTATTAGTAGAAGGTTCCGATGAAAAGATGCCCTAAGAGCACCTCTAAAAGCGTGAAATTACTCATATAAACTTGTATCGTGCCTGTGAACCCCATTTTCACATGCTCAGTTCGAAATTACCTCGCTTGAACTAATGAAAACGCTTGACCGCTCGTGAACAACGTATTAATTACACATTTCCCTGTTCGGGCATTTCAGATTTAGGAAACGACTGTGTTTCAAGTAAGCACGGTGATCCTTCTTGTGGGCTGAGTGGACTCCATAATCAAAGATCCTTCCAGAGATCCCAGGCCGACATCCGAGCGTAGGCACTATAAAGGGATTGTGATGTCTTTATTCTGGAGGTTCATTCAATTTACACATCTTGAATCAATCAGAAGCATTTCGTCACTATGAAGTTCACATCTATCTTCTACCTTGTTCTCCCTGCCCTGGCTCTGGCTCGCGTACGTCCACTCTCCCTATCTAGAAGTTCAATACTGACCCTTCTCCAGCCCTCAGGTCCTTGTGCAGCAGCCACTCCAACCCCCAATGTCGACCTCCCCGCCTGCGAGGAAGTAGCTGGCTCCTACGCTCGATACTGCGGCCGATGCGAGCATCTCTGCGCCGATAGCAGACAAGATGCCAAGACCTACGAGATGTGTATCAACTCCGTCTTCTTTATGGCAAACAGCTGGGATAGTGAATGCTGGCAGCACGGTGGCTCTGACTGTGGGCCTAGGTCTATCGACAAGGTCTGTGGCCCTGAGAAGTAGAATAGGAGAGGAGAGAGTGTATGTGGGTTCTTACATGTATAATTACTTTCTTCTATGAGAATACAACCGTGATAGGGAAATTGTTGGCTCCATGTTCAGACGATGAGTCTAATATTAATTTTTGCAGAACGTTATGAATGTGTTTCTTATTGTTCCCCGGTTCTCTCAGTGCAAGATGTAATAAAAGAGTCCAAAGGCTTCTATAAGAACTTAACTAACCATTCTATCTTCTTTGGTGTATTTAGGACATATGTTACCTAAACATACGAGAACAATTTAGAAAACGTTTATAAAGGTTTGAGGAATTGACCGTCCTTGAGCGATCTGCACAACTCTACTCCCCCAACTGCCGGTGCACTCCCTCAACCTAACAGCAAAATACTAAACAATTCAACCTTGATTATAGCTCTATTTCTACCCAAGTATGAATGGCAATCGTCTTCTAATATTTCGCGGTAAAGAAACCTAAATTGGTATAGAATGTGTATGCTAATAGCGGGTTTACGACTCGTCCGCGAAGCTTGGAAACCCAACCTTAGAAGCATCTAGGACAACTCCCTGAGCACTAAGTCGGCCCCCCAACTCTGTATATGGTACATCTTGCATGGCCAAGCCCCTGGACAATGCTATGTCGCAGGCATTGGCGCAAGCCTGGCCAATGGCGTAAAACTGATGCTCTAATCTGACAGCCCCTGAAACAAAAGTCAGTCAACTGCCCCGAAGTTGCGGCACGGAGATACTTACCATATCCAACATGAGATGAACTCGGGCACGTCACCGTGATGAAATTGGAACCGTCAGTTCGCTTTGGCACCAGAGCTCGATACGCAACACCAAATGGCCGCCACTTGTGTCCATCTTTGAAGATGAAGCCCTCATTGTGCACTTTGCTGTCACGGAGTATTCTTCGTACGCTGTGTGTATCTGTCGGCCAGTATGCAACAGCCACAGGGTCGTCTACTTGCGGCTCTCCGACATCACGCGAGGCTGTGGCTTCGGTTATGACATAGTCAGATACCATACGTCTGCCATCACGGACGTAGAGCTCGTAGGGAAAGTGATCGTTGTCGGGGAATTCGTCGCGACAGTAGCCAAAGCGAGACCATTCCTTGCGATAGATTTCCTAACGGATTTCATGGTTAGTTAAAGTCAACTGTGCGAGAGTGGAGGAAAACTCACTGGGACGCTAGGGTCGGTTGCTATGAACCACAAGAGCCCCTTGGTAAACCTTGCAGTATCCTTCAGAATTGCTTCCCTATCTCGGCGAGACGTAACAGGCCATTCATCGTTCATCCCAAGCAAATCAGTAGACAGGGCACCCTCAGAGCCTATGAGATCAGTTTTTCCTCCGGGTAACCGCTTTCGCGGCATATAAAACTCTCCTCCTGCAGCTAAATAGCGCCTGTGGAGTTCATAGTGAGCGGGATCATAACCTTCTGGCTTAGAAAAGGGCACGAGGTTGTCCGGGTCATCCGTCAGGGGTAATCGATACGAGTATGACTGAAGGTGCAAGTCCCCATCGCCTGGGTTTCCGAAAGGCTCGTCTGAGATGCCGTAGAGTAGACCACTTGATGGGTCTCCTAGCTTGACATATGGATCTACGTCAACGTCGATCTGACGGTATAGAGTCTCGCCGCGAACTCCTGCAAGAGACTCGTTATAAGTCTTCGATGATTCGCGGCCTCGAGTCCAGGTGATACTAGCTGCCGCTAGAAGATCGCCCTCGTATGAAGCTTCGACAAAGACTTTGCCCGAGATAGTGGCGCCGTTCTCGAGATGGATGGAAAGAATCCCCTTCTCGTCACGATCGACCGCGTTTTCTTCCTTCAATGGAGACTTTTACATATAAGCAATTAGCGAGATGCTTAGAAGGCCCGTTGAACGCCTGGATGCCAACCTTGATAACAGAGATGTTGGAATACTCGGCCAGCCAGTCTGAGATGATCTTCTCGGCTACCCGGGCTTCAAATCGCCAAACATCAGGATCTTTCAACTTCTTCTCAACAACCTCCTTAAGCCTTTCAAGACGATCGTAGTGCCGGCTAATTCTCTCATGCAGTTCCAGGCTCAGACCGCCAAGGGTGGTGCTGTTCTGGAACTCGGCCTGGTTATCGATATCCGTAGCACCAAGCCCATTGATCTGGATGCCACCTATAATTGACCCCTGTTAGTAGGGCTTTTCTAGCTCCCTTAGGGTTTTTCTTACCGATATGTTCGTTAGGCGAGACAAGTGCCACAGACCGTCCTAGCCTGGCGGCTTGAATGGCCGTGGCAACTCCGCCAGACGTGCCACCATAAACGACAACCTCGAAAGCTTGAGCCATCTTTGGATAGCGAGCCTTAGCAGTTCACGACTGGTACTATTCACCCTTTTGTGTACTCTTGATCACCTGATTCAAGCAACAGCTCACGAGTCATTATTCTTGTGGGAAAATGGTTCTGCCAGAGGTCCGACGTCGGGCTTCAAATCAGGATGCCGAGTCTTGGCCGGGAAGGAATCACGGCAATAAGACAAGCTACAGACCGGACTTATTGACCAATTGAAAACATTTCTTGCCGAACTCCGCGCCGTGATCGACATGGTTTATACTAGATAAGTTCTAAGCGACTTAATTCTCGGGTTCGCACCCGACGAGGATCATCATCCTTAGACTGACGACCCCAGAAGTCTGGGGTCCGGGGATACGGGGAAGTGAGGGGGTCGGTTGGAAAATTCCTCATCCG
>NHTE02000030.1:407624-443391 GCA_002168265.2 Fusarium euwallaceae
GGATAGAGTCATCCCTGACTCTGAGGAGGACGAGGACGATCTTTTGTGATACCAGCGCAGCATCGAGAAACGTGTCGAGGGCAGATCTCAGGTCGCAGAGGATGAAGATGATAGGCTGTGAGGATGGACAATGACGGAACCGACAGATCTTAGGGTGATGTTTACAAATGATATCAATATACTCCTCCTTGATTCCATACTCTCTTAGTCTATAAACTCATAAAATAATCGGAGACTACTCTAAGAACTTGACTTAACCTTAAGCCATAGGAGACTCAAGCACGGAGGCAACTCGGCTCAAGCGGTGACTTGTTGAATACGAATAGCGGGTCGTTCACAGCAAGTTCAGACGAGCGACAGTGGCGGCCGTCCAAGAATCTGCTAAAAGACGTGTGGGTCTGCGACTACAGTAGTAAAACGGTGTCAATCACCGAGCGATAGCATGCTCGAATCGTTGACTTCTTTCGTCTTAGCTCGTAATCATCAAGCCGTGAGAGCCGGTCGAATCGTTAACCTCTTTCGTCAATCAGTGGGCTCCCTCCCGAAGACCATGGACCCACGACTCGATGTAAAAGGGGATGATCTCGCCACCTTGAGATGCCAAAAATTCATCAATTTCAACAAACATGGCATTCAATAATATGCCTGGAGGTCACAGAGATACCAACTACACCTACACCGACACGCCTCCCCCATACTCGGATGATCCCACAACAGCGGTGCTAGAACCAGCATGGCCGGCGGAAAGTCGCCCTTCTGCTCTTCCAATTACGATACCCCAGCAGAATATATCACCTTCATCTTTACAAAAACCCATCGCCATCCCGGCAACTAGCTCAAAACTCGGCTCGCCTTTCCTACGGGCCTTTCCACCGGTGCTCGAAGAGAGGTACGGCATACCTCAAGGAACGTTCCTCAGATTCCTCGATGACCTCAACCGTGCGGCAGTGGCGAGTCCACCTGTCCAGGTTCTGGGGCTGGCTGGCAGCATCGTTTCCATGGTACCCTTGCAAACTGCGCAAATCATCGGCAGCTCGGTAAATGTGGCTGCGGATCTTGCAACGTTTGCTGTGAGCAAGTCTCGAAGCGAACTCTGCATCTCTAAAGCCAACCAGGAACTGTTCGCACCCAGAGGTCTTAGAGTTGAACTCGCCAAATTAGAAGCTGTTGCCCGCTTTGCTCAGATCCCGATACTCGATAGTGAGGGCAAGGTCGAGAAGGACGCCTTGATTTTAGGTCCTTTGGAGGATGCGCTGGAGCAGTCCTCGATGAGTGTACAACAACGCAGGCTTCAAGCTCTTGAGCCTTGGATCGCGCCCTTGGATCTCACGCCGTTACCTGAACTACATGTACCCGACAACTTTATCAGTAAAATGCATGCTTCCACGAGTGAGCGGCAACGGATGAAGGAGGAAGAGAAAGCGACAAAGCACCGAGTCAAGGCGCAAGAGAGCTGGTCCAAGGATTTACAAAAGGCGGAAGAAGACTATGAGAAGGAGATGAGAAAAATCGAGAAAAAAACCGTCAAGGCGCATAAAAAGCATATAAAGGACGAAAGGGTGGAGAAGAAGTTGAGGAAGTTGGAAAAAGAGAAGCAGAAATGTGATGAAGAATATGAGAAGGATATAACTAAGGCAAATGAGGGTTGGCGAAAGGATGACAAGGAAGAAAGGAGCGTGAGAAAGGTATTATGGATTCTGATCAGATCTCTAGATGACACCTCAGCTTGAGGCCATACTAATACCCACGTGGTGGAGGATATAAAACATAGAACTAGAGTTGAAATGCATATAAATGTATTTACAAAAACATATTGTAACAGGAGAAGACTTATGGCCTTTAGTACAGAGGCAGCTTATAAGCATCAAAGTCATAGGTCCAGCTATCCAGAGACTCCTGGTCATAAACACAATCCATAGAGGTTCCAGACCACAGCGGACGAAGAGGCCAACGGCAAATGGTGTCGATATCACCGCCGCTTCCGTCCAAAGTCTCTGGGGCAACACCCTTCTCAACCCATTCGATAACCGTCTGCAATGTCGTCTGTGGCCAACCACCGTTGGGCTGGTTCGAGTTGCTGCCACAGTGAGCTCCGCCGGGGACGAGGAACAGTCTGTAAAAGTCATCGACGGCGGCAACGCTTTCGTTGTAGTTCTTCTCGGGGAACATGACGCTGCGGACTGAGTCGTAGTAGTGCACTGATGAACCGGCTGGGATGGAGTCGTCGGATTCGCCGTGGACGTGGATCACCTTTCCGCCTGCGGAGTGAAAGTCGCTCAGGTCGGGGTAAGTGGTCTGTAGAGAGTCCGCATACTTGTTCATGCCGTAGATGATCCATTCCTTGAGCGTGTCGTAGGTAACGTTGTTAAGGCTTTCGAGGGTGTTGGTGTCCTTTAGCTGGAGGTAGCGAGCAACCCATTCTCCACCGAGACCGCTGATGCTCAACCCCCAGGTCTCCGTCTCTTCATCGTAGGATGTGGCAGCGTCTGTGAATCCTGATCCAGGCTGGTAGTTAAGGTAGACGCGACGACCTTGAGAGTCGTGGAGACCATCAAAGAACTGCTGAATCACGGCAACAGCCTCCGCTGTAATGGTTCCGTTCTGGGCTGGGGTCGACGGCCTGGAGAACTGTCGAGCTCGCAGCATTGGTCCACCCGTTGAGCTGGATGCCTCGCAGGAGTAGGGAGTGCCAATCGTGGAGTTGAGATTGAAGTGCATCTTGCACAGATCAGATCGCGAGACAACGCCATCCTCTCTTCCGTCCAGGCGGTCACAAGCAGTGATAGTCAGGTTCAGGATCTTATCCAGCTCACAGGAAGGAGGGAAGTAATCCGCGGTCTGTTCAATCACATTACCAAACAAGTGGTTAACCTGCTGTTGACCATAGCGAAAGGCTGGGGCTCCAATAGCAGCACCGTCGAATTGATCGGCAAAACGCTGCACCTGACTCCAACCTTCACGGCCTCCTTCGGAACATCCCTGATAGTAAGAGTAGACTTTGGAGCTCTTGGCAACGTCGTAGATGTTTCTTGCTAGCTCCTTGCCGAGCAGGGCAAGTTCGTGATGAGCCTGGTAACCAAACATGTAGACAGATTGCCAGTTGATGGTGCCATTGGCCAAGAGGAATACCTCATCCCACTGGGTGTTGAATGATCCGAACCCACCATCGGTGATTCCAGAAACAGCACCAACTATAAGTCCAGAGCCGGCATACTGGCTCCCAGAGTTGATGGCAAGTCCACCCCCGCCAGTAGAGACGTAGCGGTTCTGGAACTTGCTAGGAGCAGGCAGCCAATACGAAACGTGCACGATATCATCGGCAATGCCATCGTGCGAATAGGCGAAAGTGAGGTTGCAATAGTCGGCACTAGCAGTGGGATACCATTCCGACTGGAAGCTAGCGTTGGAGACGAGGGCCGTTTGAACAGAGTCCGGGTCGATCGTGATGCCGGAAATGAAGCCATCGGCGGGTAGGGCTGACTTGGCATAGGTCTTGGAGCATATGTCGCTCAAAGAGGCAGCGTGGACGGCTGCTGCAGAGAATGCAGTGCCGGTAAGATAGGTAGACCGCATCTGAAGGATGGTTGAGCCGATCAAATGGAAACTGGTTGTTGAAGAAACGTGACTTGAGAGACAGCCAAAATACTACCCTCATCGCTGCATCAGATGCCCTTTAAGTATGACATCGGCGATATAGTCGTCGTATTGGCATAGTCCCAGGATTACGTCTGCCCTCGGGACTGCCCCACAAGCATTGACGACGTTCCCATCGGCCTAGTTATAGAGTTTGGGGATAACTACCGGAGAGTGGAGCCCAAAACGAACTGGTCCCAAGGTTTCAGTCAAATTGAGACAAAGCAGGGCCGAATCGAAGTTATTAGTCTTACATGGGGCATGTGATTGGGCCTCCTGACTCGAAGTCTAGATCATCTTATATCTCATTGTCTCCTGACTTGCGCGGGGACTGCCATTAGGTACTAAGTAGGTATCTAGACCAATTATGATAAGTCTCTTCTTATTTTCACTAAAATTAAGATAAGAGATTGACGTATTCTCGTATTATTTTTATGGAGTCTTAGATAGTGCTTTAATAGTGCGGATGAATGTGCTTTGGTAGTCCCCGCGTAAGCAAGGAGATATTACATACGTTGTGCGCTTCGCATCGGGGGGATATATATGTTACATCCCTTGGGTTTATCATCTGATATGTACTCTTCTCTCGAAATCACCTGTCCCTGGTGATCTCGTTGTAGGAAGTGAATCTGTCTCTTGTAGTGAACGCTGCCGTCCTGGCCGGAGATAACCTCCAACTCGTGCTTGACTGGGATGGCAAAGAATCGTTTTCCTTCTGGCGGCAGCAGCTCTTCTGGGTACCTATTCTCACAATAGTCTGTTATGCCATCATCGAGTGATATGCCATGCTCGAGCTCAATAAGACGCCTGCCAACTCTATACAGAGTGCCAACGTCAAACAAGCCTTCCTTGGCCGGGCCAACTTGTGCTAAGTATGCCAGGGCTTCGACACGAGTTGTCAAACTCCGGCACTTAATCACAACAAAGAACATGAGAGGCAAGAAACCCATCTCAAAAGTAAAGCTCGAGTCGGGGACTTGTACTTGTCTTGCGGTTTCCCACGTCTGTGATGCTTTTTTTGCCATGTTCACGACATCTCGAAAGGTGTCGAGGTGTTGATCATACCACGTTTCTGTTGCGTCGCGTGGTTTTTGTAGGTATACACTTGTGACTTTATGCTTCAGACGCATCCCGTATAGAGCATATCTGTCTGTGATGGAGGAGGCTGGTATAGTCAGCACCAGGTTCTTGGCTTTCGCCTCCCATTGTTCCAGCAGTGTGGCAAGAGTAGATTGTTGGTCGTCGAGCCCGTCGAGAACACACTCCATAGATCGGAGCATTAGGTTGTCGATAAATGATTGCGCCTCGGCAATGTTACTGAACTCCGCCGGCATGGCTGGATCAAACCCGATGAGGCTCGGAAGGCGCATGGATTTGACACCACCGAGAAAGAACGGTATAATGCTTAACCGGCGGAATATGGGTACCAGGTATTGATGTGCCCATTCGGGACAACTTGAGTTGTTGAGAATCACAATACCGTGTCGACAGTGTTCAAGGGCGGCGTAGATGTCTCCTTGCAGATACTCGATGCAGATAAAGAGTATGCAAAGCAACAGAATCAACTGCTCGTCCCCTGATGACTTGATCTGCTGAATAGCAGCGTTATAATGCCCGATAGCAAACGTGCTGCCGCATATCTGACGAGTTATCCTCGAGCCACGGGCAAACTCTTCGTAGAGCGAACTGATAGCCAAGACGGCGTGGCGCACTGTGGGTTCGAAGTGGCTGAACTGCATAACCAGATGCGTCCAGAAATATGAGTCTGTTGAACCTGACATGACAGGACCGGCCATCTTGGTGAAGAACTGAAAGGCTCTGCCTTCTCTCTGGTCTCGAGCAGATAGTTGATTAGGCCGATACCATGTCAGAGTTGTCGCGGACTCATAGCCATCGCATACACGTCCAGTAGAAGTGCATCGTCGACATGATGGCTTTCCTTCATCGCATTTGACCTTGCGGGCTCTATTCACGTTAACACAAGGGACTCTTGGTGGGACAAGTGAACGCACTTGCAGGTCCGGCAACCGGTCCTCACATGCGGACGAGTAGGCATCTAGCTCTTAGGTAGCGTGGGTCTATCCCGAGCGAATGGATATGATGCGATAGAGGTCAAATTTGAGGTGATAACAGGGCAGAGTTAGACTTGGTGGATGAGAGAGAATCGGAGAGACGCGTGGCTCCGGCAGGCGGGTGGGTCCAAGTATCCTCCGATTCAATGCCGATCACTTTGTGGGGCTGTTCCGAGCGTTAACTGGAGACGGAGACGATATTGACGGGGTTTGCCATGATAAAACCTTATTTCACGATAATTGCCAGTGTTCAGCCTTGTCAGTCCTTTAATTATTCTCGCGTTCACGGTGACGAGCATATTTATTATGACTGTTTAAATATGTATTACTTAGCGTAAGCTTTAAATACGCGAGTATCTGCTTAGTGGATAATTAGTTAAATTATAGTAGTATTATTTATAAGTTTAGAAGTATTTATCATAAGTTCCTTTTAACTTTAGAGCTTTATTTCTAATTCTTAGATAATTATTATAATATAATAGGAAGAATAATTTCTTAATTATCCTCTAAATTATTTCCTTAAATATTTCCCGTATCGTTCTCCTCAATTGCATAATATGCCACACATCGGTTTACCCTATCGCTTGAAACGTGATCAACAGGCGCGCGCGTCAAGCCTCTGACGATATGTTTCCCGCAGACATTTTCTATCAACGCTCATATTCTGACATCATCATCTTCTTTTGTCGAATTGTGCCTCGAAATCTTTTCACGATGGTTTGGCTTCTCAATGTGAATATGCCTCTTCTCCAGTCTTTATCGTATGATTGTCGCAGACCCTATATCACAACGGTCAAGTCCGGCAAACCGCCAAGAACCTGCAACGGATGCAAACTTCTCAAAGTCCATGTAAGTGTAACTTTCTACTCAATTCTCGCGGCTGATAGCCTTCGCAGTGCAGCGGTCATCGTCCATCCTGTGAGTTATGTGAGAGAATCGGTCACAAGTGCTCGTATTCTGTCGGCGTCCAAGAGAAGCGTTTACGTAGGATATATCGGCACAAGCAAGTTTACCCTGACATAAAATCTGGCGAGATAAAGTTAGGTCTAATGTTCATATCTAGGAAGCAATTTGATCCAGGGTTCGGAAAATATGCCTACTGAGTCGGGTGTCGGGAGCTGGAGAACATAGGAATACCAAAGCTCGGATTGCAATGTAATTCATGTTTTGCTATGGGTATGAATTTCGCCAAGTGCTCTAGAAGGATGAGGTAATGAATAACAAGAATGGAAATATGAAGGGGACCGTCTGTCTTCTCTCTATCTCTCTCTCTCTTTCTCAACTCCCTTTTAAACATGACCCCCAATGGGCCTGGCTTTGATAGTAAACCCTTTGCTACGACTGTTCTCCTCCGCTGCTACTATTTGGCATCTTCCTATAAGTGCGCCCTCATATGATCTTGCCAAACTCCAACTCCCCGAGAGCAATCTCCAAACTTTGCGACTTGGACAATGTGGGGGGGGGGCACTTAAGCTTCTAACGAGACCTTCCCTAATGAAGCTAAAGTATTTGCTATTTCCAAGGTGACTTGTTTTTATAGGTTTCATACTAGTTGAGAACAAACGCTAGTCCAAATTTCTCATCTTCGACAACAGGGCCAATCTCCTCCATACCCTCTCGAGTAGCCACATCAGCGACGTCTACTTCGTCATCGCCCGGCGCAAAGGTTGCACCCTCCGTCTCGATTGTCATCGACCAGTCCTTCTGAAGTACCGCCTGGCCCAAGGTCTTTGATATCTTGGCTAGCCTAATAGCCCAGACAAAGTCCGTAACAGAAGAGCCTGATGAGGCCTGCTTGCCGTCGTTCGTGAGGCTGCCATCCACGCTAACGCCAGCAACATCCGGAACCGACCTTTGGCATGGATTAGTACGATGAATCCTAGGGCGACGAGGAAAGTACCTACAGTCCTGACCTGACATGACCCTCTCTGTGAAGTTCCTCCTTGTTGCTTGTCTTTGCGCCACGAGCGATCATGATACCTGTGATCATGAATAATTTCCATGATCCCAACGTCTTCTCAGACTTGACGTGGTCTGCCACTGAGCCCTCGGCAAGATACTCGTTGATGTACGACTTGACTGGGTTTACGATGTAGCAGTCCAGTGACTCAAACTCAGAATAGTTCTCGACAGACTGCCGAAAGGCCCCGCTAGCAGTTGCCTGAATGTCTACACCGGCGGCAGCGGCACCAGGGGTCCTCGCAGATCCCGATGCATCAGCTTGCGTGGATCGGGAGTTTTCCCACTTGAACTTGATGGTCTGAGAGGGCCACACTTGCATATCACCCGGAAAGGGTCTGATGCCACCTCTGTTGATGACCTGGTCGAGATGATTCAGGTCTGGAATGAACTGGCCGAGGAGGATGGGACCCGTCTCGGCACTGGTTCCGAGGGTGGTCACATCTGGCGCAGGATTGTGAGTATGCCTCAACTTGAACCAGACCTTGTCCATGGCTTGTTCAGTTCAGTTCTTAGAGGCGAGGATGTGTGTGGTTCGATGATACTGCCTCCAGAGAGGGTTGAAAATGATGCTGAGAAGATGATGGAGCTTGGAAACAGCGTAATCCTCGGGCAGTCGGGTATTAGGCTATGTCAGTCACATTGTCGACCAACAGGGTCGTTTGCGTGTCAGCCGCACTGTGATGCAGGCTGCTGCATTGCGGCCTGAGGCTTAGCCAGCCTGATTCTAATTACCAAGACTCGTTATGCACAGAACTCCAGCTCTGCTGCGGTGCTGTTCATTTATAGCTTAGAAAAGGACTTTGGCCATTGAGCTTACTGGGTGAGAAGTCTGGCGGCATTGACAGTCCCGTCTTCCATTCAAATACACTGTTACCAAGCTCAAAGTTGAAGACATCAATGCTCCCCGCCTTGTCATTATGCTTTCTTCATAGCTTTCTCGATAATTGTACACATGGCTTCCCTGACCTTCTTCCGGCTTGGCCCGCCGGAAACCGCAGTGACAGGAAGAATCTCCCACGGGGCTACACATTGGTATCCCTCACTCACGTTGTTTCGTGACATCTCCTTCAAAATGGCGCTCATCCCTGCCTTCGTCCTCATCTTATCCCTGCTGGCCTTTGACATCCATGACTGAACATCCGGCTGGCGGGAAAAGTCGAGCAACTTTGCCGCAAGTCCAGCTGCTAGAGCTGTAGACACAGATGTCCCACCGGACAGTCTCTCCCCCGAGTCCAACTCTACATCTTCTCCGAGCATGGTAAAATTCGCCGCGTGAGCTCGGGGGTCGGGGTTCCAGTTCCTGGAAGGTTTCAGCCCGCCATTGCAGCAAAAGATGCAGATCACCCGGTCCGCCATGCTGGCTGGATAGGCAACACCACTGATGTTCTGCCAGTTGGAAGCAGCGGCAAACACTAGTATCTCAGGTTCTGCGCCTCCGGCGGTTGCCATTTTGATTTGTGCCTCTAGTTCGTTGTTGCATTTTCCCTCGAATCCTGCTGAGACGCTGATGATGTCGACCTTTTTGCTAATGGCCCACCTGATCGCCTGTAATGATTAGCGTGGCTCTGAGTACGCAAGGGAAACGGGGGCTATAAAAATAGCATTAAACGATGGTCGAAATCAACTCACCTCAGCCATATACTTTGATGTGTTTCTACGTGCCTCATTTCCCTCGAAGACCTTTGCAACGTAAAGGTCTGCGCGGCCGTAGACCTTGCAGATGAGATCTACGGAGTTTGTACCGTGCCGAGGGTCATCCTTATACTTCCCTTCCATGATGAAATTCTGGTAGGTGATGTTTGAATCACCCTGGCGTTCTTCCCATAACCCAGAGTCAATAACTGCAATTTTCACCCGGTTCGCCTCGTAAGTTTCATTGCTTTCGCAGATATGAGCAGTTATTTCATAGGTATGGGCAATCTTTTCACAAGTTTGAGCAGTCAGATACTCGTTCAAGTCGTCGAGCCTCTTGAACCATTCCGTTGACGCTGGCCTGAATCTACCCGATATAATTATTAGTTCTGTTTGACGGAGCTGGAGCGACCTTACCTTTGAAGCATAGTCTCTCCTACAAATTCCGGGTATGATAACCGTCTTGGAGAGACGCCATTGAGTTCGACCGGCGTCGGCCTTTCTGGTGGTTGGCTGTCGAGGGTCTGCTGGTGCTCTTCTTGGGGAATCGTGTTGCAAACAATCTCTCTGGCAACGTCGGGGAAATTCAGCTGAAGAATGACTCGCAAAGGCATCATGATGCGCTTGTAGAAAACTATACGAAATTTGAACGCGTCGCTTTCCTCCTGGGCATCTAGGTCTTCGAAAAGGTGTCGTCGGAAATCCAGACAGGCATCCACAACTTCCTTGATGGGCTCTATGGACTCCTTGAAATCATTGTAATATCGACCCAGAGCGATTAATGGCCATATATCGTCGCTCTGGTCCTCTGTCTCCAGGGGGAAAGCTTGTTGGAGTTGGAGTTGGAGTACCAACAGTCCAAATTTGGCCATGAACGTTTCTGCATGGTCATAAGGGTCTAGAGCTTCGACTTGTTCTAGTACCGACTCCTGTGACGGCTCGACTCGTAAAGAAGAAGGATAGTATGGCCTTCTAAAGTCCAGCAGCGTACCATCCTTGGGAAACTCGATGTGATCAGGTTGCCAAATATCCAGAAGCCAGGGACTGTTGTAGAGATGGAGCACAGACTCGGATAGAAGATATTGTACGGTGGCCACATTTTTCGTCAAGGCTGATCTGTAGTCAAGCTGTCCATCACTTGAATCTTGCTGGGGTGTTGGTAATAGTCTTGCCATGAAACTATTATACCACCATCCAGCCTTCATGGTCACCCTCGTAGTTTGGTCTGACTCATTGTCGCCGAGGACTTCTTTGAGGGTTAGGAGTTTCTCAGGGACAGTTCCATACTCTCGTGCAAGTTCACTGTTCGGGACGGACCCTGTCAATATTTCCTGGTCTTTGCTGAGGTTCAACGTGAGAGACTTGTTCAACGTCATGCTCAACGTCTCTGCATGACGGAAGTCTTTACAGCCGCGGAAGGGGATCATGGTCGCCCTATCACCAGGCCTGCTGCCATTCTCTTGGTGATGGTTCTTGCTACTATGTACATATAAGGTTAGTCGATGTTGGATTTTGAACAAATGAGGTATTACAGACTGATGGATCCTGCACGGCATCGGATGCCAGCCCTGCGCTCCGTCGCATCTAGAGAATAAGAAACCGATGATGCCGTCATCAAGCCCAGACAAATGGAATTTGGCAACGTGCTTAGAGGACTTGCTGCAGCCGTGCAGTTGCGTTGAAAGAAGCTCATAGACTTTTTCTAAGCGGCTGCAAACTTGACCGGCATTTTTGGCTTCGCGTAAAACATCCTCGACTTGATCTGCGGCAGCATCTTGATCGATGATTAGATCTCCGATCCCAGCCGCTGATTTAGGCCACGCTCTATCAATAGCTAGTTGAAGTAACTCGCAAGATTCTAGAATGTGGGATTCATTCTGTTCTGCCCGATCGAGATTGACGACAGGCCCGCTCGTAACTGTCAATAATGGCTTGAGATCTTCCAACGAGTCCGTATCTATCAAGCCATCTAATTGACACATCAGATCCTTCAGACGATCGGATAATTTGGTCAGGGCCTGTGTGTTGAGCGCCAACAAGTCATATGGGTTGGACAGTTCGTTGAGTTTGAGTTGCAACAGACTCAACCAGCTGCGGAGGAGCGGGGTTCTGGTTAAAGCAGAGATAAATACTGGGATGACTTCCTTGGAAGTCTTTAGAGATGCCTGGAGGCTCGTCGCCAACACAGCGTGAACCTCTTCCGGGCTGGGGGAACCGGGGTCGCGAGGCATGGCGGCAGTCTGGAGGCATCGAAGACGCCAGACCGCGCGGCAAGTTGCTTGGCTGTAATGAGCTCCGTGATTGACAAGCCTACTCTGTTGAGCGGTTCTTAAAGCTAAGTATGACGAAGTTGGTTGGGAAAGCTGAAAACTGAGGAGAGCGTTGGTCAGCCCACTGGAGCCGAAGCCGTGACAACTGAGGCTTTCGCACTGTGGACACATACTGGTAATGTGTTAGAATGCACAGTGTTAATGGCGCCTACATGTCGCCAATGTTTGCACTCTTCTTCGATTGGCTGCTCTCACCCAGGTGACCTGGCTTGCATTGCGGCATTTTTCAACGTCAAGAGGTCAGAAAGATGACAGAAAGATAATCATTGTTTATCGAGGCGTCTAAAAAAAACCATTGCGGTGGTTGTGGGCTATCATGGCCTCCCAAATCCGACCCAGCGATCCTCGACTTGAAGCCCAGCACTCGAGCATTCACCATGCCAAACAGCTATGCTTCAGTCGAATGAACGATTGTATGGCTCAAAAAAATCCCAAATTCGTCGCAAATGCCCAAACCGTGGAGCAGATGCTGCAGCTGTGGGCGAAGCACTCTGGAGTTGATGCTCGCAAGGGCATGTCCCTTGATGACCGCCTCAAAGACCACCTCGATCTCAAAGAAACATTCATAGGCTTGCTTGACTTGATTGAACAGAAAATGGCACAAGGTATCAACTGAGTTCCCTTGGAAAAGTGGCATTGACTTATTGGTTACTAGCACTGTCCGCTCCAGATGAGCATGTCGAGGCGGAAATAGCTCCGGCAATGGTGTCAAGAACTGATGAAGATGTCGACCCTGAGGAGTTTTTGATCAAGCAGAAGTGGAGGAGCTATAAGGGAAACACATGGGAGACCGTCGGCGCAGCTATCGACATGCTCATCGAGCTCACGGCGACAATTCGAAAGTCAACTGTGCGGAATTCGAGTTTACCAACACATTTCCACCGACAAGACGACTACTTTGCGGAATACACTAAGATTTTGGCTAGAAAATGGTTCAAAGACGCTAGGAGCACGTTAACTGATCAACTGGGTGACTCCATCTTTGTTCGGCGCAGACACATGCTTTACAAAATGAAGCACGAGGAGAAGATTAGCTACCCTGGCACTCACCTCACTCCTCTTCCAGTCGAGTCGGCACCTGTTTCTCTAATAACAAGACAAACTGCCCCCGGGCTGGAATCTCCAAAAGGGACTACCCCCCGGTTCGAATCCTTGCGTCCAACAGTCCCGATCTTCGCAAACCCGAGTCCGTCAAGCACAAACCTCTCTCAGATCGACAGAATCAGACTTCAACAGCGTCGTCGGAAGATTGGGGCTCTTTCCGGCATCACCGAAGGCTCCGTTTCTGTAGAAGAGACGGGATTTTCGTACATGTACCCCGAGCCTCCGGTTCTGGTCGAAAAGCAAAGATATGGTGTATGCCCGTACTGCTCGGGGTTCTTGTCGGCCTCGAAATTGACTAAGGAAGGATGGAGGTGGGCTTTTCCCATGTTGCAACCTTGGTGCATTAATGATGACACACCTCTAGAAAGCACCTGCATGAAGATCTTCGGCCGTACGTATGTATATCGGAGAAATGTCGAGACCCGGCCCAGTTCTTCTCAACTTCAGCCCACTGGTTACAACATATGGACAAGTTCCATGGCAGGGATTGGCCACAGAGGGTACACATGGTAACTTGGTATTGCGATAGGGACCACGACAGACTGGAGTTCAAGAGCGAATCCGAGTTGCAAAAGCACCTCGTCGATGGCCATGAATCTTTGAGCAGCGCTCATGTCAACGCCTTGATTCGTCGTAACTGGGGCGTTGGCTGCAGAGACGCCCATGTCTGCCCTTTATGCGAGTCAACACCAAGCAGCATCGTACCTATGATGAACGACGAGGACAACACATCTCTTCTTTTCCGGCACATTGGCAATCACCTCAAAGCCCTCGCTTTATTCTCTCTACCGTCCCTGAACACTGATCCTGCCAGTGATGAGCAAGAATCCAGCTCTGGGGCTCAGCTTCCAACCAACGACCACTCTAAAGCTGGCTCGTCTGAGAACAACCAGATCGTTGCGCAGGTCGATGAGGATCTTGAGGGTAGCCTCAATTTCAATGACGACCCACACAGCTTTGAGGGTGGTATAGGCTTCGAGACAACAATCAACGAGGAGCATGCCGCCAATGTCCCTTCTGATCCCGATACTAAGTTGGAGTGGAAATTCGCCAGTTCAGAGCACGAAACCCTTGAACAAGACCCTGTTTTGCAAAACTTGCGGAAGCACGGTGAAAATCAGCAGGCGAAGAACCCTGAGGAGCCACAAGAAAGAGACGATCTGTCCCTACAGATCCTTGACGCATCGATTTTGAGCGCTTTTGATGATCCGTCAGAATACTTCCTCCCGAATGGGGGTATTGACAATCTCATTACCAAGGATTCGGTCTATCGGGAGCTGCGGGTTGAACCATCCTCACTAGCTGAGGACAAGGCGGAGCTGGAAAGTTTGGTTGAATTCGTGCTGGTTTCCGCGAGGAAATTATTCGCGACTACCTTGTTAATCAGCAACTCTGGTCATGAACTGCAGAGTAGGATGAAATGGTTTCAAGACGAAGATATTACTGATGACAGTCTGCCCCTACAAATGTCATGGTGGGAGAAGAACTACTGGTATGAAACCGCTAATAACGGTGGCGGGCACATCGGAGAGATCAGCAATGATTTGAGGGAGTTATGGAAATATGATGAGTTTGATGACTTTTGTTTTCAACAACTCAGGTTTCTGGCCCCAGTCTTTTCAGATACTGGACTCAGTTACGATTTCGAGCCAGACACCATCCTCCCATTTACGGAGAGAGTCCCCGATGTCAAAGCCGACAGATTTGGAATGACTACCCAGTATAGGATACATGAACGACACATTAATCAACATACCATGGTAAGTTTCAGGCATTGCAACTAGAATTTGATCGATTAACATGTTGATCCTTCTTGATACAGGATGCTGGTCGTCCATACTACGTTGATGTGAAACAAGTATATGGCGATATCTCGGAGATGGATCCATCCTGGGAGAACCAAGTCAAACTACTATCTCAACTAAACTCTCTCAACCACGAGCATCTTGTTCGCTTCCTCGCCGCATTTCGAAAAGGCCAAAAAGACGGGTACTTCATGTTTGAATGGGCCAGTGGCGAAAATCTGAGAAACCTATGGCGCACTATCCATCGACCAAAGTTGACCTCAGGACTGGTCAAGTCAGCGTTTCGTCAAATTTCTGGACTTACCAACGCCATTAATAGGGTTTATTCTGATTTACACGCAGGTTGTTGGCCCTATGGTGACTTGGAGCCCGAACACATACTTGTGTTCAACAACGACAACGACGACGAGCTTGGGACCCTGAAGCTTGGCGTCGCAGATTTGTGGTTGGCGATCAGAAACACCAAAAGTGAACACATGTACAGGGTCAAAGGGGGTTGGTGGTACGAACCACCAGAATTGAGCAGCCTCGGATTGTACTTCAAGGAACCTCAACCGCGCGCGTCTTACATCTGGTCAATGGGGTGTATACTGCTTGAGTTCCTGATCTGGCTCATGTATGGCGAGGATGGGCTGGAGATTTTCAACCAAGAGAAACCATCATCGCTCTCCTCCAACGGGAAGTACTTTTATCAAGGAAAACGAGAGGGCCAGGGCGGCATGCTGATAACCAGAGTCCACCCCGTCGTGGTAGAGTGGATGGACCATATGGCTGCTGACCCGGCGTGCAAAGTCGGGACAACTGCCCTTGGAAACTTGCTGGATCTTATCAGAACTCGGCTTCTGGTGGTAAAGCCGGAAGGAAAACCCGGGCTGAACTCGGACACACGGTCCTTGCCAGGGCCTGTCGGTCCTCAGCGTTGTACTTCCGGTGAGCTCGAAGAGCGGATGCGAAAAATCTCGGATGGGAATGAAACCGAGAGGTATTGGCTGGCAGCCAAACCTAAATCACCTCTTCTTGGACCGAACATGATCAAGTGTATCTGCAACTCTACTCACGATGATGGAAACGCAATCCACTGCGAGCACTGTGAGACATGGCAACACATCGACTGCTTCTACTCTGGCAACGAACAGGACGCGATGCGTGAGGGCTTTGAACACTTCTGTGCAGAATGCATACCTCGTCCCCTCGATCGCGAAAAAGCTATTGAGCGCGCACTCCATTTCGAGAAGGACAACAGATTGTGGTGATCTCGGCTGAGCCAAATCCCATGTAAATTCTTCACCTATCACTACCAGATACCTACACTTAGTTAGCCTTTATAACCGTTCCTTTAAAGAAGAACTTGACCAAAGCTCAAAGATGATCTGATGAACAATCAAGCGCACTAGCCCATCCCCCAATCACCGAGTCTAGCAGGACAATGCCTCTTCAACGTAAAGAAAAAGAGAAAATCAAGGGATGCAATGGGTAGAGAGACTCTGCTGGTCCATGGGGTAGGCATACTGGTGCAAACCATGATGTGGATCCGCATAGAGATTGTCAAACATCTACGGCCGTATCACAAACATACACGGCTAGGCTTTGGCAATCGCTGAGGCATTAAAAGACGAGCCAAAATGTTTAGAAAAGGAAATCAAGCTCGCTGGTTGGTTAGACTGGCTAATTTCGTCTCCGAAGTAACAGCGCAATCTCCTAAAAAGGTGCCCTCATGTGGCCCCTTTTCGTAACGCAACTTCTCGGCTGACTCTTTCATCCCAACGCAACAACTAGTATCATTTGTCGCTATTTGCCACCGTCTACAATCTTATCCATTCATTCTATTCCCCCTCAACGTCATTAACTAAGTATTAATGGCTAGCATTGGCCATCCGCCTTGGTAATATGTCGTATTCGACTGTACCCACGAACCACTTGACATGGCAGGGTTGGCCCTCATCATTGGGAGCAAGATATATGAAGACAGCAGGTTATCGCAATTTCAGGGCCTACTTGGTCTCGCTTCGACAAGGGTCCAAGAACACTGATCCTTCCGGATAATGATGTTACTCGCTGCTTTGCAAGAACATCTTTTCACTCCTGCGAAATGCATCTAGAGCCCAGCGATGAACGCGTCACTCTGGATGATGCTTGAGCGGCGAACCCAAAAGTCGGACTGGGAGTGTAATGCCAAGGTGCCTTTCTTACCAGCTATTCCGTGTCAATTATCCGGTCATCCGGTGATTTTAGAGCTAGACAACTACTATATCCCGGGAGTATGTATCTACGATAGAACGCCACGTCTTTCAGCCGGGTAGTGGGTAAGTCAAAGTTCTTATTAGTGATTTTGTCTATGTAGCTACTCATCGAACTAAATAGTGGAATTCGGATCCATCACACATTCCAAATTTGACAGCTTCTCTACTTTCCAACTTGCAGTCCTGCAAACCAACAAGCTCCAGCCGCCAGCCGAGGTGCTTTGAGAAGCTCCCACCAAACATCAAACACTACATCATGTTCCTTGTTTTCTAGAAGGAGCTACCTTTTAGATGCACATACGTCATGCCTCAGCTCTATTGGGAAGAGGCATTCTTCGCCATCCCGTTCCTCTGGGACCTCCACAGAAACCTCATCAACAAAGCCTCAAGTTTTGACATGGACTAGGAAAGATTGAAGCGTTAGGTCATGTATTCAGCCGAAACTACCTTCGAACGCCGCTGGGAAGATGGGGAGGCCAAGCCATGGAGCTGCAAGGATTGTGATTTAGCTGTGCCCCCGGCTTGACGAATCGTCGACGTATTTGGCAGATTGTTGAGGAGATGTACCCGGACGATTGAAGCATTGGAGAGAATGATAGCATCTTTTGTAGATGGCTAATTGGCTGTAATGATGATATAGCACCGACCTTATCGTCGAGTTTGATAACCAAGAGGGCTTAGGTGACCCAAAGCATGGGTGCTCCCTATGCCTCGTTATCAAGCGTTCTCTACGCGGTCGATGTCTGCCTCCTCATCTAGCTTCTTTCCAGGCGTCTCTCCATTCTCCAGCACTGCCAGCTCGTGAGTAAGACCCCCAGTCTGGTAGCTGCTAAACTTCCAAGCGGGGATGTTTGCCTCAAATAGTTGATCGATCTCTTCCAAATTTCGACCCTGAGCATGGTTAGCAGAGATTCCAAATAAAGATAAAAGCAACTTGCCTTGAGTTCTGGCATGCAAAACCACGCCCAGATGGAAGACATGATGGCAAAGCCACCCCAGATGTAGGCAAGACCGGATCCAATCTCGCGAAGGAGGTAGGGTGTGCAGAAGACGACGACAAAGCCGACAACGACATTCAGCGCAGTCTAACAAGAACAATTAGGCACCTTCTTCTTTGAGGTTTGAGAGACGGGTTACAGGTGTAGACTCACAGAAACAGCCATTGTCTTCTCGCGGAGAGCTTGGGTACCGACTTCGGCAGCAGTGATGTAGGCACCAGGGCCAAGAGTCATGTGCAAGATGCACGTATATAATTGCATACCAGCCACGATTCCGTTGCTTTCGTGGGCATTGGGGTTCTTAATGCGGCCTAAGGCGGCAATAGCGATGAGGAAGGCCCCCTGGGACCAGCCTCCGTGGATAACGAGAGTGCGACGTCCAAACATGTCGAGGAAGACCATTGCCATCATCGCTGTCACGACGGATGTGGCGTTGTTGACAACCTAAAGGCAATGTGATTAGGTATCGAGGGGTTTAAGACCAATTGCTCGAGACTTACAGCGTAGATGAAGGCCATGTCTGAGAGACCAACAGAGCGGTAGAAGGTTGGACCATAAGAGGAGCTGAATGTCACGCCTGTGAGCTGTTGGAAGGTCATAATGGCGCAAGCAATCCTAAAAACAAGTTAGTCCCCTTGAGATGGTGATGTGAAGCCGCGTAACTAACCCAGTCCTCCTCCTGTTCTCACGGTTGACGAGATCCTTCCAAGGACCCTTCTCTCTCCTTCCAGCCTGGCCCTCCTCCCTCATTGATGCAAGCTCCAACTCGGGAAGGCCATTGTCAACATCCTGCTTTCGACGGACAGAGCGCAGAACCTTGAGTGCTTCCTCGTAACGGTCGTTGAAGATGAGCCAACGAGGCGAGTTGGGAGTGAAGAACAGTAGACAGATGATTATAACAGCGGGGAGAGCCTGCAGGGCTGTGGCGATCTGCCAGCCGGAGTTGTCCGTCTTTCTAGACATGGACTCGTTCACGATGCCTGCGATCAACGAGCCCGTCGTGAGACAGAGCTGTATCGAACCTACGAAGAAACCGCGGAGGGCTCCAGGGGCAATTTCGGACTGGTATGTCGGGACAACCTGGAAGTTTTAGCATAGATAGCGATTACGATGAAGTAGGCCAGACACACATTTTCAACTAGACCGACTGCAGTGTAGACCATGAATCTTCCAACAATGAACTGTGCCGGATTCTTGCTCGTAACTTGGACTTTTATGACTGTTAGCCAATTCTCACATGGAAAACCACGGAATTCGAGGCTTACTGATGGGGCCGATAACCTGAATACAGCAGGTAAACGCCATGGTGTAGCGGTGGCCAAACCTTTCGATGATGGGACCAACGATGACGGTTCCAAGGAACTTTCCAATCAGAGGCAAACTGTTCATGAGAGACTGCAAGTCACTCGGCAGGTAGTATGTTTCTTTCTCCTTATTCCATTTGCCAAAGGTCCTTAGAAAGGGATCCATGGCTTGGACGCCGCCGAACGACGCTCCATCACTGTCCCTGGCCGTTAGATACTCGATGAAAGGAATGGTGACCGAAAAATAACTCACTATCCGAAAAAGATACTTCCCAAGGCATAGATGGTACAAAACATCATCAAGCGGGGAGTCGCCTGCGCGAACGCGGCCTTGCCCGTAAACACACCTCGAGCCATTCTTGCAATCGAGTCACTACGATGAGGGCTTGTGAAGTTTGGAAACTGTTCCTCGAGTATCGCTAACGTGAAATTCTCATCCCAACCTTGTTAAGTATCTGGCCGTCATCGGACCATCGACACTCGGATGAGGAATTTTCCAACCGACCCCCTCACTTCCCCGTATCCCGATCCAGCTCGGGCTCTACCTCGGAGGAGGTCGGCGGAGGCTTCAGGGGAGGAGCCGAAAACACCGTGACCACGGTGGGCCGAAGGTCGGGGCGGGGAGCGAGGAGGGAGGAGGAGGAGGAGAGGCTGAGGTTGCCTCCTCAGCCTTGGCGGCATCCCATTGCTAAAAGAAATCATTGTTAGTTAAATACCTTTCTAAACTAGTTAGGATATAATAGAGGTTTTTTACTTACGCGGTGCGCGGCGGTGCCATAATGGCCTCGAACCCGGCCTTTGAGATGGAGGTTGGGGCAACCTTGACACCCCATGTCTTTAACAAGATATCTCCCCCCCTTCATCTCCTCAGTCGAGATAGTCCAATCTATCTCGCTGTGTCGCAAATGCGACAACAGGGGTCCATACTTGCGCTCCCGAGCTAGTTGCTCGAGGAGCTCGAGGTGGTCTCCCTGGTGGAGGAGTTGGAGGAGGCGGAGGCGGCGGTGGTGTTATGGAAGCCGACAACAGGGAGGGCGGTGCCGACGGCGCTGATGGTGGTGCTGACGAGGAGGTGGCGGCGGCGGCGCATAGTGAGGGCATTCCCACTCATCCGCGGGAACGGGGACGGCGGCGCTGGCCGGGTCGGCGAAGGTTCGGGACATTTTTTTTTCGTTTTTGGAGACGGGACGAAATGCTTGATTCGAAAGATCTGTGTTGGTGAGAAGAGAAGTCTGGTCCCGTCGCGAGATCAATTTGTGTGATCCTTTCACGTGCTGCTGGGTCGGGTCGAATTTAGGAAGGAGCAAGTCTGTCTGAGAAGGGACGCGTTTGGGAAGGAACGTTTCCCCACGGCCAGCCCGCCGAGTGATCAACTTCAGGTTATCAAGGGAAGCAATACAACAACCCTCTACAAAATGAGATGAGGGTACCTAATGTGACGAAGCCAGGCCCGAGATTACTGGCGAGGCCGCGCAACGTCGGTATGGATGCGGCCTCATGTACAGCTGAACTCGTCCGTCGCCGTCCCAAACTGCTCGTTATCTCTAGCTCTCCCACGACTCACACTTCTAGATACACACAATATGTTACATTCGACCCTATTTACATAATTTTCAATCTATTGTCCCTGTTCAATCCGAGACTCCATGAGCACCCTCAATTTGTGCATGTCTGCCGCCCCATACGTATCCTCCAACAATTTCATCACCCCAAGAGCCGTAATCTCTGGATCCCACGCATCTCTCTTGACCACAGCATTGATATCTGCATGCTCGATAAATATGGACACAATCTCAGCCCATCTTTGAGTTCCTTCCGGGTCAATATCGTAGTGCTCGATCCAACCTCTTCGCTTCGCGTCGCGGAGGTGACGGAGGACCGCCAACCACGGCGTGATAGGCTGCCCAGTGACGAAGTGCTTATATTTGTGATCGGGGCCTGGATTGGTCGGTGACTGATGGGTGATAAGGAACCGTACGAGCTTAGGGGACGATGTCGGGAAGATGGTCTTGTTGCGAGAGCATAGAAACTCGGTCGCATAAGACAGCAACGGAGTCGAGCCATCATCATGCTCCTCATCGTCGCTGTCCGAGGCTTTATAATGTTCAACCTCCTGGGAGACATACTCTGTGAGACCAAACTTGGTAGCAAGACACAAAAATGGTCGTCGAATTGGAGGTGCCTTCATTCGTATCTCGTACGCACCAAATGTGCTCTTCGCCCAATGGTCGTAGGGATCCGAAGGTTTCTCTAACCACAGCCAAGAGATAGTCTTGTTCATCTCATTGAGAAGCTGCCTTTGAAGATTGTCTGGGTCGTTGACGATGTACCGGGCGTGGCTCATGGCGAGGGCAATGTCGGGATACCACTCATCCAAGCGACGATGATGTTCAATCTCATCGAGCGAATGCTTTAGTCGGAGGACGTAGGATCGCAAAAGACGAAGATGAGCGTCAAAGTCTTGCGACTGGAGTGCTTTTAATCGTTCTCCCGCTCCATTCGTCTCCATCAACCAGTCTCGGACAGTTCGGTGAATGTAGATGACTCTACAGCTCGTGACGATCTTTGCGACGTCTGCGCGATGCGCCCTCAGGTTCCCAATTCGTCTTTGGTGTATGTTCAAAAGCCCAGAGAAGCGATTCTTGATGTGTCGCGCCGTTGTCGCACACCGTGTTTGAAGCTCTTCATCGGTCACTTCGCAGACCTCGCGTTCCAGCGCAGCGACATCATCCTCTTTGCGGAGCGCGAATGCCAGTTCCCAGATAGTGAGGGCCGTTGACGACTCATCCTTTATAAAGTCGGCGACGACTTCTCTGGCGTGGATGAGCTGAAATAGCGCTGCCGTGTCGAGGACCTCGGACTTGGATTGATCCTGAAATAGCAGCTTCTCGAACAGCGCATCCAGATCCGAAGGAAGACTCTGCAGCGTCTCTTGCAGTACCTCAAGTTCTTCTCGTCGCGCGAATGCCGATAGCATCCTCTCAACCGCAAGCCTGACCCAGAGAAACACACCATCCGCCCTCTCAACGGTGGCCAAGATCAATTGCTGGCTCGCCTCCTCATGCTTCCTCATTAGTCGCCGCAGAGGCGTATTGGACCTAAGTGCATCTTTGACGTAACGACACATGTCTTCGTAACTAAGGTCCTGTAACTTGGTGTTCGGGACGGAGTTGCCGAATGCCTCGTCGAACACGGCCCAAGGACGAGACGACAGACACATCTTGAGGGAATCGCCCCTCGTCGTCAAACCTTTGAAGAAGTCGATAATCTCGTGATGATCGCCGTCAAATTCGTCAAGACCATCGATGAACAGACAAATGTTAGCCTCTTGCAGTGCCGTGTCGAGAAATGTGTCGAGGGCAGCTCTCAGGTCGCCGATGGTCCACTCCAGCTCGAGGCTTATTCGCTCCTTTGTCGTCATCTGCCTCACCTTTGTCCAGAGGTCGGGAAATGTCTTAACAATGAGCTCTGGGCTCGAAGAAAGCAGCTGATGAAGAAGGGAACGAAGCAATCCCGTTTGCGATCGTTGCTGCCTTGAACCACTCGTCCAGAAAAAGAAGCCCGCAGTATTGACCGGCTTGTCAGCTGCCCAGAGACGCAGGTACTTCATTGCCGTAGGATCCTGCGAGAGGAACCTCATCAGTGTCGACTTGCCAGAGCCAGGCTTTCCAGTGATCCAATAGGTAGGCCCCAGCTCATTCGTCTTGAGCCATGTCGTAAAAGAATCCCGGAATGCGTTGCGTAAAGGTTGAGTAAGAGACGAATCCTCAAAGATCCATTCGAGAGTTCGTGAGTGGGCTTCAGTGACTTCATCTTCACGGTCGCGCATGCTCGAGTACGCAAGACTTTCGAGAATAAAGTCGTTGATGATTCCGGCTGGAGCTAGGCGCGGAGCTGAAGTGGGAGAGGCGGGCGCCGACATGTCTAACAGCTGCTGAGAGAGTGTGTCCGTCTCGTCAATCTCGTCTGTCTGGATGTCGCTGGTAGCCAAATCCCCCAGCGAAGGGTGTTGCAATGCGCTGTCGGCATCATCAAGACTTCGGTAATATCCAATGTCAGCTTGGCACTTTTGACTGATGACTGTACTCACCCAGAATCCTCTTTCATTTCCTTGAAGCGATGCACGACTTGCTGGAGGCGCAAGCCGAGAGCATGGAGATCGTCAAGCGACCACAAGTCACAGAAGTCGGCGCTATCGACCAGCTCGTCTTTGACGGCGGGCGACTTTAACATGCGATCAATATGGACGATGAGGTCCTCGGATATCTTGACACAAGCGAACCTGATCAAAAAAAGAGGCTGGCCGTGCCCGTAGCGACCGGTCTCTTGGACAACGCCCTTGATGTGCTGGACTGACGTTGACAGCGCATCAGACAACCCAGCAAAGTCAGCAACATGAGTCGAATTTTGACCTCCATGATGAACATCTCGAACAGCGCGATAAACATCAAGAGCGACAGTCAAACACCTCGCAATAGCGTCAAAAGCAGACGCGTCAATTGCAGCAGCGGCCATTTTATAGCATGTAATAGACGCAGCGCGATAATCTTTTTTCTACGATTTTATACGAGATCTAGCTTTTATATCTGTAACAAAACACCTTCAACCTCGTCGTTCGATCGAGATTGTTGTTTATTTTGATGGAGGAAAAAAGGGTAAGACGTGGCCTTGAGGGGTTTAAATACGAACGCCGAATTTCGCGCGCCGGCCGTAATCACGCGTTTGTTCATCCCTGTCTTTGCATCAGATCTGACATTGTTACGGCGTCATCATCCGGACATTTCGAGTCCTTCCGCAGGGCAGGATCACTGATAAGACTGGCTGTGTCCATCTTTAGATTCACATGTCAGGCTGATAGGCCGTGTCGCCGAGGCCATTCACCATGGTCGCTCAGTCAATCCCAATAGCCCTCATATCGCTGATCACACCAGCCTTCGCGGCATCACCAGTCCTTCCCTTCGTCATCAACACCTGGGGAGGAGACTTTACCGCCGCGACAGATGCCGCCTTTCTTGCTCTTTCTCGCGATGCAGCATCACCTCTCGACGCTGTCGAGATCGGCTGCTTGACGTGCGAACGCAACCAATGTGACGGAAGTGTAGGGTACGGAGGTTCACCAGACGAAAACTGCGAGACAACACTCGACGCGATGATCATGGACGGGACCACCATGAACACGGGAGCTGTCGCTGCTCTTCGTAGGGTCCGCGATGCTATTTCTGTTGCGAGGCATGTTCTTGAGCATACGACGCATTCCATGCTTGCAGGGGATCAGGCGACCGAGTTTGCGCTTCAGAATGGCTTCAAGGCTGAGAATCTCACGACTGCTGGGTCGGCAGAGAAGTGTCGGGCTTGGAAAGAGGATAATTGTCAACCGAATTATCGAGTCAACGTGAACCCTGATCCATCAGCTTCTTGCGGTCCGTACGAACCTCAATCGGGAGAACCGAGTCCACACTCGAAGCAAGCCTCCCACGACACGCTATCTCTAATTGCCATTCACTTGGATGGTTCAATGGCGGCTGGAACAACAACCAACGGTGCATCTCACAAGATCCCCGGCCGCGTCGGCGACGGGCCCATCGTAGGTAGTGGCTCCTACGTCGACGGCGACGTTGGAGGATGCGGCGCCACAGGAGATGGAGACGTCATGATGCGATTTCTTCCTTGCTATCAGGCCGTTGAGAACCTACGACGAGGCATGTCGCCAAAAGAAGCTGCGGAGGATGTCGTTCTGCGGATGTTACGCAAGTATCCAGATATTTCGAGTGGGATCGTGGTGGTAGACAAGCATGGTGAACATGGTGCTGCGGGGAGTGGGTGGACGTTTACGTACAGCTACAGAGGGGGAAACATGGACAAGACAGAGGTCGTCACAGTTCCACCCGTCAAGGTATCTCGGGTAGAACTATAGCATCCTGTGATCATCTAGACAATACAAAGACTGCGTCCTCAAAGGCCCCAGCCCAGACCCATCTTGCCAAGAACCCAAACCCCCAAGCTTCTCCAACAAGCATCAACTGACTCGGATGCTTCTCCGTACGCTAAGCTTACCCCGCATCATTGTTTCTCTTGCCCCATATGAAGTTAAAATGGGTCCATGTCGCCCATGAACCTCTCTCGTCGACAAGGGGTCTGATCCATGCCTCAACTCTTTTCTTCCACCCCTCCTGCTGCTGCATAATGTCGTCGTCGGGTTCTCAGAAGGTTTCCAAGACGAGACGGTCACAGAAGAGCTGCACGGTAACGCTACCTTCTCTGCATCATGAGGTCTTGCTAATTGGCCCTAGAATTGTCGCCTAAGGTATTGAGTCTGTATCTGCTGTTGAGAATCTGCTGATTGACATCGTGGTCTATGCTATTAGACACGTGAAATGTGAGTTGCTCGCCCTCCAGGGAATGAGATATGCTCACATTCTCCAGGCGACAATACCAGACCATGCAATCGCTGCGCCAGGAATGGAGTAGAGTGCCTCAGTGAATGGATTCGCTTCAAACACCAACCGCCCAAGATCCGGTATCACATCCGCTCAGCACCCTTACTGGCTATTCCACTGACAATATTTAGTCTCTCGACGGCAGCTAATGCTACGTCCAACGAGTACAAGTTTTCCGATGACCAGACTTGGTGCTCACTGGACGGTGAGCTCGAGTTTGTAGACGAGGGAAAGAACCTACAGTCTATATACCAGACTGAGGATGCAGCCGATGAGAGAGGCGAGAGTTCGCAGGATGACTTGGAGCAAATTACCCCGTCTCGTGAGGAGGGCCACGATAGCACGCCGGACCAGCAGCTCGACTCTTTAACCCTGGATGCTGGGTCATATCTCTCGGGTTATCACGACTCTACCTCAGAAACGAGTTGGCCGACGGATCTTTCCAACAGACTACTGGAACGGCCCCCTCCACAGAAAAACGGCAGCCCAGCATCAGGATCGGGCGTTCACTCACTGGGCGACGCATTACCGCTCCCTCCCATCGACGGCTTCAGTCCCCTGCCCACCCAAGAAGCCAGAGAACATCTCCCACCAACCCACCACCATACCTTCACAGAAACACCCGTCTACCACGACATCTCAGTCTGGCCCCTAAAAGACCCAACAGAAGCAAAACTAATGCGCTACTTCATCGAAAAAATCGCCCGTCGCTTCGACCTCTGCGATCCAGAGCGACATTTTGCCCTCGTAGTTCCTTGGAGGGCGGCCTTTTGTCCGCCTCTTCTAGACGCTGCTTTGGCGTTGAGCGCGAGGTGTCTGAGCAGGACGACGGATTTTGACTCTTATATATCGAATAGGTATTATCAAAGGTGTTTGAATAGCCTGATTTCGACACTTGGGATTGCGGATGCTTTGAAGAATCAGGATTTGTTTGCGGCTGTTGTGCTACTGAGGACGCTGGAAGAGATTGATGGTGAGTCTTGCTCTAAATATGTTTGCTAAGCCACTAATACTCGCTTACAGGGCCATTGTCTGGTGCAGACTCGCAATCTCACCTCCTTGGTGGGCATCTCTTTGCCAGCGCTTCAGCTTCAGAGCACAGTTCCATCCTGTGGTCACCAGGAGTGCTTAGGGAACCCGACAGACTCACCAGCCTCCGGCGTGCCGCACTCCTGGTCGCGTTTCGTCAAGAAGTTTACATGGCGTTTGCCTGTCAGAGGCCTGTTCTTCCGGCATTCTACCTCCCCGATCTTGATCGCTGTCTCGACAATCCAACTGACGACGGGACATGGACGAACCGGATACTACTCCATCTCGTTGACACATTAAAGTTCTGCTTCGGGGATGACCCCATGAGTCCTGACCAAGCTATGGAGAAACATAATGAGCTAGTAAAATACGCAGAAGAGTGGTACACCAAGAAACCACCCAGCTTCAATGCACTCTTCCTCGATGAAAACACCGAAAGACAACTCGCCCCCGACATTTGGATCCTCTCCGACGCGGCAGCAACCGGCCTCCTAAACTATCATCTCCTCCGCATCCTGCTCCTCTCCTTCGACCCACACACACCCCGCGTCGGTCCATCCCGAGCACGCTTCCTCAAGCAACAAGACCGAGACATCAAAGGGGAGGTCAAGACGTGTATTGGGCTTGCTGAGGGGAATCCAGAGTGTGCACCGCATTTTGTCCTTGCGAGTTTGGGGATTGCGTTGGCGGGGGATAGGTTCGAGGAGAGGTGGGAGAAGGATGAGTTGATGAGGTTTTTGAAGAGGGCTGAGTCTTTGCATGGTTGGAGCACGTTGGCTGCTCAGCGGCATTTAGCTGAATCTTAGTATGAGGGATACCCTACTATTTATAAGTTAAGGGAGAATTAGTGAACCATTTTTGGCGATCCTTTGTTCAGCATGGTAACCAGGCCTCTTATCCATGTGTCACTCTCGTGGTGTAGGAATTGCCTCGGTTGGCCCCTTAAGTTTTGTCTCAACTCTAACCAAGAACAAGCAAGAGGAATATTACATCGATTCCTAGGCTCAATACTTCAAAAACATAATTCTCTTCCCTAATGCAATACTTTTGTTAAAGTCCCTACACCCTCCTCCTCCAAACCTTGACCGGCATCTCCTTAACCAACAAATTCGTCCCTTCATCAAGCTCCGGTGTCCACTCCTTACTAGCCAAAGCCATACCATATCTATGAACAACAGAAGCTAGCAAAACAGTCTGCTCAAGATACGAAATGTTCCTCCCAATACATCCTCTCGCTCCTGTGCTAAACGCAATGAAACCGCGCTGAAGTTCTTGAGCGCCCTCGCCGAGCCACCGTTCAGGCCTAAACTTTTCAGGCTCGGGGAATACTTCTTCGTCACGGTGGGCTGTCCATGCGGAGATACTGACTGATGTTTCGCCGGGGATGAATTCGTCGCCAATGGCACAGCCACCTTGGGGGGTGCGGCGGGGAAGGTTGAACGTGACTGACGGAGTGATTCGGAGTGTCTCGTCGATGACGGCGCGGAGGTAAGGGAGGTGCTTTACCTTTGCAAATGGTGCAACCTCCTCGTCCTCATCGAGAGCAGAGTCGACCTCTTCTTGCAGCTTTTTAAGGGCCTCCGGATGCTTCAGGAGGTGATACATGGCGTTATTCATAGCGATAGCCGTTGTGTCGGAGCCGGCGTTCATCATGATGGATACCTCTGCAACAATCTCACCCCATTCCTGATTGTTTTGACGTCCATTCTTATCCTCCATCAACGCCTGAAAGAAGTCATCCAGCTTCTCGCCAGCACGGTACCGAGCAAGTCGCTTCGTCGCACGATGATACACGATATGGTCGAACTGATCCCCGAGACGGAGCATGCGACGAAAGTCCTTGGACAGAAGACGTGCGAGATATTCGTTGGTCTTGTACCATGAATATCCCCAGACGAGACGAGACTGTGCGATAGCCGTGTTGTGAAGACTCTCGATAAAGTTGGCAGTATACAACGTGCCATCCATCGTCTCAGCCATACAATCAGCAGATTCATTATCCAAAAAGCCAAGCTTCTCCGAAAGGCCAATATCCGCAATGGCCTCAACCGTGAAGAAGTTGGTCCACTTTCGATAGTCAAACGTAAGGTCGTCTGGTCGGGGATCTTCAGACCCCTTGGGAGGAAGGGTGCAGGCAGCGTCGCATGCCTTGATGAAGCGCTCGGTCTTATCGGCGACCTTGTATTCCCAGTCTTCGAGGTTCTTGATGGCGTAGGCTGAGGAGAGGACTCGGCGCTTGCGGGCGTGGTCGGCTTTGTTGACGACGTCGGCGAGGTGGGTGTGGGATCCTCCAGTTACGACGTAGAAGTGATCTTTTGTGCAGGCTGTTCCATGGCCGTAGATGTCCTGCTCTGTCGTCAGTTACTGGAATGGCTGTAGTGACAAAAATCTCACCTTGATCGCCTGAACTCCAGAGAAAGACAACGAGTTGGGGCCTATCCGGACCACGGGATACTTCTTGTGTAGCTCGGTGAGACGCTTCGTTCTAAAGCCCTTTGTTGCTTCATACATGAAGCCTAGATCGGTGATACCAGCCAAGGCATTCATGGCAGGGTACTTGCGGAAGCCCTTGGGGTCTCGGAGGTATAGCCATACTGGGCTAAGAACAAAGTAGTAGAGAAGAAAGGAGAGGAAGGAAACGGAAATGACAGCAGCGTACATCTTGACTATGATGTCTACGGCTTGGGTAGTTGCTGATACAAGACTAGACTGAGCAATGACCAGTGTAATATATACACCAAGATTTGAACTTGAAGGTCGGGATTTCATTCCATTCTAGACGATACTGTCGGGTTTGCGCATCGCGAGTCTCCCACGGAGTTGACATGTCGCCTTCGACCACCACCTCGGAGCCATTTACCCCGTCGAGTATCAACGACGCAACTAACTCCATCTCAACTCCCGTTCTGATATCGGCATTCTCTCAGACTGTGGGGATGAAATCCACGCCCCGCACAATGTAGATGCAAAAGCAAGTCCAGATCCATGATCATGAACCCCCCAAACACGGACCATCCAGTCTGAAGCCATCCTGGTCCCTGACGTTGATCAAGATGGAAATTCAACCCGAGATCCCTGCTCGGTCCATGCTCCGCTCTAGGTCCACACCACCTTCGGCATCTTTTTCCTCATCAAAAGTTGGAGATGGTCTAGACGGGCTTCTTCCCCGCGTCTCGAAGCGACTAACGATTCAAGGTGCGTCATGGCTCAACGGTACGCGGGTTCAGGGAGTATGAGATTGCACAGGTATCAAGCTTAATCTAGGGTAAGGCATAAAATGTATGAGGGATAATAAGTAATGTACAAAAGATATTGAGATGCTCTTTTAACATGTATTATTTGTATTGAAAGGAGTCGCACAAGAAGATTGAGAACTTTGACGTCCTGTTAGATGACAGAACCTCCAATTTCATCAGATCTTTCGTCACCGAAACAGAGCACGCCCCGAAAGTCGTAGAAGTCAGAGCCAAGCCCACTCAGCCCAAATGTGGGAGAAACACCATCTTACACGAAGGAGCAGCGTCCAACACCAGTGTGTCGTAGCGATGGGTGATCTACTTCCATCACCATACGACCACAGCCATGTCGTCAACTTTAATCAGACAGCCCTTAGTGGCCGCTCGGGCAATGCTAGAAGAAAACATTGTCCTCGCTCCCGACCCCGTCGTCAGCAACCATCCCGGCTTGTAGCTGATGGTGTCTCCTCTCCGGCAGGATGGCCCCTGGTTTCAGATCTTTCCATGAGATGGGGCTTAGAGGTCGTCCATTATGGTAGTTATGCTCTTCCTCGACGCGAGGCCCTCGCCGAGCAGCGGCGCATCAGAGACGGATCGACTTGGTCATAAGAGGCGCCCAATGCCGAGTGAACATACAAGCGACCCGACGCACCACACAACGGAGTTGGGGTTAGTCATGAGCGGAACAAATTTCCCCGTCCACATCTCAACTTGTATGGAAAAAAGTCCCGACGTCTAAGCACTTGGCGTCGTCTTGTCTGACCAGAGCGCCAAGACGAAGTCTGACTTGAGCGTGATTTCATGTGGGCGTTGAGTGGGCGGTGCCATGCATCACTCGGCTTCTTCAGCATTTACAGCGCCTCGATTATATCTGTTGTGTTTGCGTCTATTGCAGATATCTCTGAAGAACTGCATGCGTTGACTTTCTCCACGCAGGGCGCTCCATGTACCTGATCCCCAGCCAGGCTTCATTGCTCTTAAAAGCACGACATTCTTCATCTATTGTAGCTACCCTCTTAATCAAACCACTAATAGACTCAATATCCCAAGCTGAAGCTATTGGCATCCAAATCCCCAGCCCAAGCGGGAAAAAGTGCCTCATCAAGCCTCCCTCTACGAAAATTAAACCCATATTCCCCTACCCCATGTTCCATGAGTCGTGTCCGATGGCCCCATCTTCCCCGGACCCCAGGTCTACCCCGAACGATTGCCCTCCGGGGAAGTAGGGGCATCTTATTCCAGACGATTTCATTGGCTGATGAGGTGAAGTGATGGTGAGGGTTGAATCGATATTGGAGTATAAGAAGGGACGTGAATCTCTCTCCACTGGTTCATGTTGATCAGAAGCATCTCCTAGAGTATCACCTGACCTCGTTGGGTTTTTCCTCCTCTTCACATTTATCTCCAATATCCTTCTAGCCCTTGATCAACTGCTTGTGTTGCAGCAGATCGCCATCATGGGTTCAGCATCAGACACTCTCGAACCAGTCAAAACCGGAGACAAATACCATGTCGCAACGCAAGAGCACGTCTCCATCCCCCTCGACTCTGAACTAGAACCCTACGGCCCTGCTGGTACGTTACCACTCCCCCCCCCCTACTCACAACTCTAACACATACATGTAGGTTTCCGCGGTTTGTTCTCCTCGCCCTACGTAGCCCTCTGCGCAGCCTTCTCCGCCATCGGTGGTCTCCTCTTTGGTTACGATCAAGGCGTTATCAGCGTCACGCTTGTCATGGATCACTTTTTGGATCGGTTCCCTGAAGTGGCTGACGATGCTCCCGGGGCCGGATTCAAGAAGGGTCTCATGACGGCTATGATTACACTTGGTGCTTTTATTGGCGCTATGAACCAGGGATGGATCGCTGACTGGGCGTCTCGCAAGCGGTCTATCATGATTGCTGTTGTCATCTTTACGATTGGATCTGCGCTTCAGACTGCGGCTCTCAACTTTGACATGCTTGTCGCTGGACGATTCATCGGCGGTGTCGGTATCGGCATGTAAGACAGCCTCTTCCAACGAAGCACTATCTGCTTCATCAACACATCGCTGACTCCCTACTAACTATGGATTCTCCAGGCTCTCCATGGTCGTCCCCCTCTACATCGGCGAAATCTCTCCCCCAGAAATCCGCGGCTCTCTCCTCGTCTTTGAATCCCTCTTCGTCGTCCTCGGCATCGTCATCGCCTTCTGGATCACATACTCGACAAAAGACATGAGCAGCCACTGGTCCTGGCAACTTCCCTTCCTCATCCAAATCTTTCCCGGTATAATCCTCGGCGTCGGTGCCATCTTTCTGCCCTTCTCGCCCCGTTGGCTTGCTTCCAAAGGCCGCGAGGAGGAAGCATTGGAGAATCTGGTTAAGCTGAGACGAGTTCCGGAGAGTGATCGTCGTGTTAAGAGGGAGTGGATCGAGATTATCGCCGAGGCTCGTTTCCAAACCAGTGTTCTTGTCGAGAGGCACCCAATGCTCGCATCTCCCGAGAACAAGACCGTGTCGAGCGCCATCAAGCTAGAGATTGTTAGTTGGACCGACTGCTTCAAGGCTGGCTGCTGGCGTCGCACCCTCGTAGGTGCCGGATTGATGTTCTTCCAGCAGTTTATCGGAATTAACGCCTTGATTTACTATTCACCCACGCTCTTCGGTACTATGGGCTTAGATCTTAACATGCAGCTCATCATGTCTGGTGTGTTGAACATTATCCAGCTCGTCGGTGTTTTCACCAGCTTGTGGACCTTGGACCGCTTCGGCCGAAAAACGATTCTTCTCTTCGGTAGTGTCCTGACTGTCATCCCTCTGGTCATCATCGCTGTCACGGTTGGGTTGTTTTCTGATAGCTGGCCTACTCACCGCGCCGAAGGATGGACTAGCGTTGCATTTTTGCTCTTTTACATGCTCATCTTTGGCGGCTCTTGGGCTCCTACCCCTTGGGCAGTCCCTGCCGAAATCTTTCCCTCTAGTCTACGTGCCAAAGGCGTTGCCATCTCGACCTGCTCAAGTAAGTCCACTTCCCCCTCACACTCACACATATACAGAGAAATTAACGCTTTAAAGACTGGATCAACAACTTCATCATCGGCCTCATCACCCCTCCACTCGTCCAAGCCACCGGCTTCGGGGCCTACGTTTTCTTTGCTGTCTTTGGCCTTCTCTCCTTTGCCTTTGTCTGGTTCTGCGTCCCCGAGACACGGGGCAAGACTCTCGAGGAGATGGACACTGTGTTCGGAGACCGCAGTGGTGGGGATGATATTGCGAAGAAGGAGCATGTCTTGCGGGAGGTCTATAACGAGAAGATGAGTGGTGCCTCGACTCCCAAGGAATAGATTCAGATAGCGGAGGGTTGTGCAAAGGTTCTCTTCAGGATTCTTCAAGGTCTCCTTCGAAGTTCCAGTGACTTTGACTGATAGATGAGGAGCATACTACCACTAATACCTACACCTCATATTATTCTCGACACATCCTTTAGCTATAGGAAGACATAAATCTTCAAGTACGTTAGGTAAACTTCCTCGCCTCGTGATTGTTGTCTCGTTTCAATGTGCTTCACGATTTGGTTCAACTGTCATCTAAATCAGACACAAAACTTAAGCAAACTGAGATCCCCTTCCCTTTCCAGAACCAAACTCCTACAACATGTTGAACACATCGTCCTGACCATAACTGAAGCAAACTTGTTCAAATACGGACTGTCCTCCATCAATGGGCGAGAATCATGATCCCTACAACGACACGGGTTGCAACACCATTGACCTTCATGTTGGCCTTTAGGTGTCGAAACCCCATCCAACCTGATCATTTTGTCCACCCACGAACCGCATCAGGCTGCTCGCGCCCCTGGCGGCATTGAAGCGACCGCCCTGGAAAGCAGCCGCGGCAACACCAAGGGCAGCTCGGGTATCAATCTGAGGCTGATTGTTCTGCTGCGATTCTGCCCTGTCCAGCACCTCGTTCAGATAGTCGTCACCCGCAAGACCATCATAGCGATCCAGACACAGCTGTTTGATAGCAGGGCCGTACCGACTGGTCCACTGTTCTTCACTGACCGTGGTGTACCTCTTCTGGCCCTGTTCATTAACATGAGCAAAAGGCCACTCGGCGCGGACGACGTGATACTTCTTGGTGGTGAAGAAGAGCACAGGCCAAGCAAAGATCCAGAGAAAGGTGAGGTAGAACATCCAGCAGATCCAAGTCGTCAGTCGCCAAGTATTGAGTCGGCTGGACGAGTAAATGTCGACTGCTCGGTCGGCGACAGGGAACTCGATGGTGAGTTTGCCCTTGTAGTTTGTGCTTCTGATCAAGCCTGTAAGACGAGAGCGAAGCTGTTCCTTGTCCATGCCGGTGACGGTACGAGTGAGGCGGAATCTATGAGGACAAGTTAGCCAAGATGGAGAAACACGCGCGATGCACTTACACTTTGGTTCCCGTGCCATTGGCACAGTAGCGATGATACCACTCCTTGAGAGTAGGCTTTGCGTGGCCAACCTCAATATCACCCTTGGCCCCAGGGGCACGTTTCTTGAGGATGGTGCCTCGGTAGGTCTTCTTCCCTCCCTCCGCAGTCAAGAGCTTCATCTCGTTTGGCCCATCAGGGTTAAAGTTGGGCCACAGATAATTCCGCAAGCTGACCATGATGCGAAAATCCGTGACATCCTCACGCCTCTTCTTCCCGTCCTTGTCGCGCTTGGTCTCCTTGTGCGTACCAACAATGTGAATGTACGGCGATGGAGGAAGTGCAGACATCATGTTGATCCAGGTCTCGAGAAACTGAGGATCGGCGTCGGAGCGCTGATCTTGCAGGTGGATCACCTCGTTACCAATGCGGGTGCGCTTATTGCCAATGCGATACGAGGTAAAAGCGAAATGGCTCTCGGGCTCAGTAACACCAGTAAAGTACGGAATTTCCTCATCATCACCATCCGGATTTCTGAATTGGGGACCAGTGGGCGGCGGCGGCCTTATCGTGCCGCTGTCAAAAGGAGTGTAAGGGGGAGCGGCATCATCATCGACGGCGTCAGTGTAGGCTGGTTCGCCGTTGGTCGTGTGCATGGACAATGCATCGGGATCATCGCGGAAACCGCTCTTTTTGGAATCAGAACCACTCATGATTGAGATACGATACGAGACTTGGCGATGATTAACTCGAATGATGGTCGTGATGTGAAAAAGATCAAGTTAAATAACGCGACGGGACATTCGAAACGCGATCCCTCGGGGGGTCAAAGCTCCTTTTTTTTAGGCAGCAATCCTTCTCGGCGATTCCCCAAAGGAGAAGCGCGATGAAGCGAAGGTGAGGCGCTTATTACGCATGGGTGCGGCGTAGCTCCTCTGGGGAACCTGTAACAACTGACACAACTCGGCCAATTGGATCAATTGATGCAGAAGAATCGAGATTTCAGCCATTGAGTTTTGTTGGGAGTGGTAGATGCCGATGCTAATGTTAAGCAACGGTTACGAGATACTAACACAAATATGTTAGCTTATTACTCTCTAAACATAATCAAAAGAATATAGTAGGAATAGATAAAAGTTATTTAAAATATTCCTTATTTTTATTATATTTAATATATATTTGCTAATTATAGTTAAGAACCCTTAGTTCATCCTTTAAGGAGTGTCTTATTTATTTCTTAACGGATGTGCCGGGGTTAAGCCAGCGAGTAAACTCAAAGGATCTTACTCCTTGTTCACAGTCACGTGTCGTTTCCGATTTGTCGCATCACATGCACTAGTAGGTAGATATAAAGCAGTATTCTATACTTATAGCTAGTTAAGGGCTTATTTAAAAAACAGGGGAATTATTTATAATTAATAAATAAAAATAAAGGTATAATAATTAATATATTTTCTAAGAGATAAACTAGTTATATTAGGTTTATATTAATAAAGAGTATAAGATATAATTTAAATAAAGAGATATAAATTATATTTAATAATATATATAATAATATTAAGGTAATTAATAAATACTAAGTATAATTAAAT